>OX382207.1:10296388-10655467 GCA_947507515.1 Eulithis testata | reverse complement strand
ATCAAGGAAAGACTGAAACAAGACGAGAAACACCTAAACGTAGAGGAGATAAAGAACAAAGACCCCTTAGTCATCTTCAAGGACGTTCTCACTTACAATAGTGATGAAGATATACTAAAGGCCCTGAAAATGCAAAACCCAAGTGTGTTTCACAAGATCGATACGAAAGAAAAGATGGAGATCGCGTTCAAGAAACGCACCCGGAACCAGCTCACCCACCACGTCGTCATGAGGGTGTCCCCCAAAATCTGGCAGCGTTTAATCCTAGCGGAAACCGTCAAGATCGACCTGCAGCGCGTGAGAGTAGCGGACCAGTCACCATTGGTGCAGTGTTCGCTTTGCCTCGGATACGGGCACGGTCGACGGTTCTGCAAGGAGACGATAGAAAAATGCAGCCACTGCGGGGGACCCCACATGAAGGCAGAATGTGCTGACTGGCTCGCAGATGTACCGCCAGCGTGCTGCAACTGCAAGCACGCTAAGCTGGACCGGGTCGATCATAATGCTTTCAGCGGGGAATGCCCGACCCGTCGCAAGTGGGAAGCACTGGCTCGGGCCACAGTAGCGTATTGCTAAAGTGGCCCCGGGCTCCACCGACTCCCAAACAGGTGCAAAGGCATACTTCGTCGCACAAGCTAACCTACAAAGGAAGGCCCTAGCAACACACGAACTAATGCTCGAAGCTGATCAAAAGAAGATGTCCTTTGCGCTTCTCCAAGAACCATATGTAGGAAGCATCGGAAGGGTTAAGAGTTATGGGACCGCCAGGATCTTCCAGAGCATAAAGCAAGGAGATGGTGTTGTTAAAGCAGCAGTCGCCGTTTTTGACAGTGAAATTGACGCAATCCTTTGCCCCGAGTTCACCACCAACAACATCACCGTAGTAAAACTCCAAACAAGTGCCTGGGAGATCGTGGTGGTCTCGTTTTACTTTGAACCGACCGAACCGATAGAGCCCTACCTAGAACATCTGAGGAAGATCAAACAGCATGCAGGAACAACAAAAATCCTCGTAGGTGGCGACGGAAATGCAAAACACTCCTGGTGGGGAAGCCTGCAAATGGACGACAGGGGAGAAGAGATGGCCGGGACCCTGGAAGAAATGGAGCTGCACGTTTTGAACGAAGGCGAAACCCCAACTTTCGATACGATTCGGGGTAATAAAACCTATTCAAGTTTCATAGACGTGACAGCATGTGCGACCGAACTTCTGGACCTGATCGAGAACTGGAAAGTTCAAGTAGATATAACAAGCTCTGACCACAACGTGTTGACTTTTAAAATAAAACTTAAAAAATCAAAAGGCGTAAACATTAAAAGAACTACCAGAATTTATAATAGTAAAAAAGCAGATTGGGTTTCGTTTCATGAGAAACTAGCCCAATTGCTCGACAATAAACAACTAAACAAAAATGAAATAGACAACATTACAAACAAACTAGAATTAGACACAGCAATAGAACAATTTATTCAAGTAACAGTAGAAGCATGCAATAGCAGTATCCCAAAAAAGAAAGAAAGTAGTACACTTACCTTACCGTGGTGGTCGGAGAAACTCGCTGAGATGAAGAAGAAGGTCGCCACGATGAAACGCAGAGTCCGGTGTGCAGCTCCAGTCCGTAGGCAAAAGGTGGTCGATGAGTACCTGAAACAAAAAAATGAGTATGAGTATGAAGCAAAGAGAGCTCAAATCGATAGTTGGAAGGCTTTTTGCGAGAAACAGGATAAAGAGGGAATATGGGAGGGAATCTATAGAGTTATTAGTAGAACAGCTAAACGACAAGAAGACCTGCCCCTAGCAAAAGATGGAAAGGTGTTAGACAGCAAAGAGTCAACAAAGCTGATAGCTGAAACATTCTACCCGGAAGACCTGAAACAAGATGATAACGCAGAACACAGCCGAATCAGGGAAGCAGCCGAAAAAGTAAATGGCAGCAGTCATGATGAATACCATGACCCTCCATTTACTGAGGAAGAGCTCAGACTGGCAGTAAAAAGTTTCAACCCCAAGAAGGCTCCGGGTGCCGATGGTCTAACAGCGGACATTTGCAGCCATGCTGTAAACCAGGATCCCGAACTGTTTCTTGCCCTGAGCAACAAATGCCTTTCCCTCGGCCATTTTCCAACGATTTGGAAGGATGCCACGGTAGTGGTCCTAAGGAAGCCCGGAAAGGAAGACTATACAAGTGCGAAATCGTATAGGCCCATAGGACTGCTACCCGTCATGGGCAAAATCCTGGAAAAGATGTTGGTCGGACGCCTCAAATGGCACCTGCTTCCGAAAATGAGTACCCGCCAATACGGCTTTATGCCCCAAAAGAGCACCGAAGACTCCCTCTATGACCTGCTGAATCACATAAAAAGCAAACTACAACAGAAAAAGCTGATGGTTATGATCTCACTGGACATAGAGGGGGCCTTCGATAGCGCATGGTGGCCAGCCATTAGGGTCAGGTTAGCCGAAGCAGGATGCCCTGTCAACTTGAGAAGGGTGATAGATAGCTATCTACAAAACCGAAGGGTAAAAGTGCGATACGCAGGACACGAACACCAAAAGCCAACAAGTAAAGGGTGTGTACAAGGCTCCATAAGCGGACCAATACTATGGAACCTACTTTTGGATCCCCTGCTACAAGGCCTAGAGAAACGAGGTGAATACAGTCAAGCATTTGCAGACGACGTGGTGCTCGTGATCGATGGTGATACGGCACTTGAAGTACAAAGACAAGCCAACGCCGCTCTCGCCTATGTCCAGGAGTGGGGTATAAAGAACAAATTAAAGTTTGCTCCACACAAAACCAGTGCGATGATCATCACCCGCAAACTAAACTACGATACGCCACTCCTGAACATGGGCGGGGTTGACATTGGCATGTCAGAAGAAATGAAACTCTTGGGGGTCACAATCGACAACAAGCTGACCTTTAACAGACACACAGCAGTTGTATGCAGGAAAGCTTCTAATATCTACAAGCAGTTGTCGAGGGCCGCCAGGAGCAGTTGGGGTCTCCACCCGGAAGTAATCCGCACCATTTATACCGCCACGGTTGAGCCAACCATATTGTATGCAGCAAGTGTCTGGGCGTCTGCCACCGAAAAACTCAAAGTGAGGAAGCAGCTCAACGCAGTACAGAGAATCTTCGCGCAGAAACTCACAAAAGCCTACCGAACTGTCTCCTTAAACTCAGCTTTAGTACTGGCTGGGATACTCCCACTGGATTTGAGAATTCAGGAAGCAGCAGCATTGTACAAAGCTAAGCGTGGAGTTCCGCAGCCTGTTTTGGGAGACAGAGAGGTAGAGCAAATGGTGGCGTATAAACTGACCTCGCACCCAGCAAAGTATACGAGCGTGGAGTTCATAAGCTTGGTAGACAATCAACAGGTTGAGCAACACAACAACCAGGCAGTCCGTATCTTCACTGATGGCAGTAAGATTGAGGGAGAGGTTGGCGCAGCGCTATCCTTATGGAATAGCGAGGCGGAAACTAAGAACCTCAAACTTAAACTGCCATCATACTGCACCGTCTATCAAGCGGAACTCTACGCCATATGCAGAGCTACGCGAGAGATCCAAAAACGCCCCGAAACAACCTTTGGAATCTACAGCGATTCGCGATCAGCTCTAGAAACCGTGACAAACCATGCTTCTGTTCATCCCCTCGCAGTAGAAACCCGCAAGAACATAGGAACCATCATCCTCCAAAACAAGGAAATTTCCTTGTTTTGGATCAAAGCGCATGCGGGGATGAATGGAAATGAAAGAGCCGATGAGTTAGCAAAAGAAGCGGCACTAAAACTCAAGAAAAAGCCTGACTACGACAAATGTCCGGTCTCATATATCAAGCGCCAAATCCGTATGGACTCGCTTGACGTATGGAACCGGAGATACAACACAGAAAACACAGCGGCAGTCACCAAGGTGTTTTTCCCGAATGCGATAGAGGCCTATAAAACTGTAAGAAAGCTTGACGTGACAAATGTGCTGACACAAGTCATGACAGGGCACGGCGGGTTCTCAGAGTATCTAACCCGTTTTAAATGCAAAGAGAACCCGGCGTGCATCTGTGATCCGGAAAAAGCTGAAACAGTCCAACACATCCTTTTTGAGTGCCCCGTATCTGGTCGGGAAAGATATGAAGCCGAACAAGGACTTGATTGTGAAATAAGCGCCGAAAACTCTAGCAAGCTAATAAAAAGCAAAGAAACAAGATCCCAGTACATAAAATATTGTATTAAAATAGCAAATAAGGTAATAAACAGAAACAAAGTAGATAGATAAGTTATGATTTATATATATTATAAAATATATATAATATGCATAAAAGTTTAAATAGTTAAAATATAGAATATAGATGTATACACTAAACATGTACTTAGGATAAGAAAAGAAAGTTGCAAAACGAAATAAGATGATAAGATAAATTGTAGAAAACAAAGACATACCATACCATAAAGTAAAAAGAAATATATTTTTTATAGCAGAGAAAACGAAAAAACGCAAAAAACAGCTCTAATTAAGTTAGAGGGACGAGAAAAAAAAAAAAAAAAAAAAAAAAAAAAAAAAAACCTAACCTAACCTAACCTAACCTAACCTAACCTAACCTAACCTAACCTAACCTAACCTAACCTAACCTAACCTAACCTAACCTAACCTAACCTAACCTAACCTAACCTAACCTAACCTAACCTAACCTAACCTAACCTAACCTAACCTAACCTAACCTAACCTAACCTAACCTAACCTAACCTAACCTAACCTAACCTAACCTAACCTAACCTAACCTAACCCTTGACGTGTGTCCCTCTTTCGTCAATCCATAATGTTCGGTTTCCGCACCCCCGCCAAGAGCAGCAAATCTACAAACGAGTTCCCCAGAAGAACCTCGACCACACCACCAGCTGTGCACGAAAATGACAGGCCTTCAACTTCAAGCGTCCGCCGAAGTATCGGGGAGTGGGAAGCTGGTAAAGCAGACCCACTTACCCCAACCACCCCGAAGAAAGTTGCGCCGGTGGACGCCCCAAAGACAAAAAAGGTGCTTTCACAGGGAAGTAGAGTGGGTGTGAAAGCACCGATAGTGGCTGTGGGAAGCCCACCGGCGCAGCCTAAATACACCAGCCGGCTTGCGGAAGCGAAGGCCTGTCTTACGAAAGCAAAGGTTAATATGGGGAACTCGAGAAATATAAAAACTGAAATTAAGAACGAGGTACTAGTAGCAATCGAAAGGCTGTATCAGCTAGTCAAAGAGTCGGAAAGTGAAAAAGACAAAGGAGTAAGGAAGGTGAAGGAACCGGAGAAAGAAAAAGAGCTAGAGAAAGAAGAAGAGCAAGAGAAGGAGGTGAGAAAGGAAGAAAGAGACCTCATTGAGAAGCTGGAAGAGCATGCAAGGTTGATAAGCGAGAATAGTGCAAGGATGGAGAAGTTACAAGAAAGGATGGAACAACAGCAGGAAAGGATAGAAAAGCAGACGTACGCGAGTGTAGTAGCGGCGCAGCCCGGGAGGCAGTTCCCTGAGCGCGCCGCGCTATACTCGGTAGTGGTAACATCTAAGGACGATCAGGACACAGGAGATGAGGTCATGAAGAAGATACGAGACACGGTGAAGGCAAAGGAAGGAGGAATAGAAATAGAAAAGATCAGGAAAGCAAAGGACAGGAAGGTTATCGTAGGATGCAAAACAGAGGAGGAAAGACGACTAGTTCAGGAAAGATTGAAGGGTGCGGAAGAATACCTGACTGTTGAGGAGGTCAAAAACAAGGACCCCCTTGTTATCCTCAAAAATGTTTTCAGCTTCAATACCGATGAAGATATAATGAACGCCATCTGGAAACAGAACGGAAAAATTTTAAAAGATTTGGACCAAACAGCAAACAAAATTAATATAATGTACAGGAAAAAGACAAGGAATAACCACACACAGCACGTGGTCATGAGGGTGTCTCCCGCAGTTTGGCAGCGTCTGGTCCATGCAGGAACCGTTGTCATAGACCTCCAGCGAGTACAAGTGGCTGACCAGTCACCACTTGTGCAATGCTCGCTGTGTCTCGGCTATGGCCATGGGCGACGGTTTTGCACGGAGACCACCGTGAAATGCAGCCACTGTGGGGGACCCCACATGAGGACGGAGTGTGCGGATCGGCTCGCCGGTGCGACCCCTTCCTGCTGCAACTGCCTGCACGCAAAGGCTGAAAAGACAGATCACAGCGCCTTCAGCCCTGAGTGTGCAATCAGGAGGAAGTGGGACGCACTGGCTAGAGCCACTATAGCCTACCACTGCTGAGGTGGTCCCCGGCATAGTTATAGGTGCAAACAAGCGCTACCACCGAAGAGCCACAAAAGTAGCTATCCAAGTAAACGGTTTGGGTCATGTTGATCATGAGCCGCCGTTTACCCCTGAAAGGCGGAAAATATGCACTCGGTGGGGAACTTTAAAGGGCACACTAAGCAGAACCTTGGCAAACTTGGACAATAGTAAAAACATTAAAACAGGACAACAATTAAAATTTAAGTTATATAAGCCTTGTTGGCGTCTATATATTGATATATATAGAATACAACCAGCAATAACTCCATAAATAGTAAATAATAGAAGCAGAATAATAAATAATAAATAATAGAAGCAGTTAAATAGAAAAAAGTAAAATTACGCACAAATGAAATAATAAAATCGTAAACAACAAACAAAACAGTTAAAACATAAAGATTTAGTAAAGTATTTAGTAACTTAAAGTAAATTAATAAACAGAAATAATTCGACACAGAAATTCAAAAAGAGAATAAAAATACAAAAATTAGTTTATAAATAGATTAGTTTTAGGATTCCAGGTGGAAAATATTATTTTTACATTAGGCACTTAGCAAAGTAAAGAAACAAAAAGATGTAGGAACAAATTGATAAAAACAGGGTATAAACGAGAATGGTACAAACCCGAACTTAAAATACAGACATAAAAAGTTTTGAGCACAAAGACAGCATTATTGGGCTAAAATAAAAATTGTACTGATATAATAAAGCTCCTTTTCTTCTTCTTTTTTCATATAAATAGAAATGTCAAAAACTTATAAAAGCATTACAAAAGACTCGGACCTCCATGTCTGAGGGACACTAGGAAAAAAAAAAAAAAAAAAAAAAAAAAAAAAAAAAAAAAAAAAAAAAAAAAAAAAAAAAAAAAACCTAACCTAACCTAACCTAACCTAACCTAACCTAACCTAACCTAACCTAACCTAACCTAACCTAACCTAACCTAACCTAACCTAACCTAACCTAACCTAACCTAACCTAACCTAACCTAACCTAACCTAACCTAACCTAACCTAACCTAACCTAACCTAACCTAACCTAACCTAACCTAACCTAACCTAACCTAACCTAACCTAACCTAACCTAACCTAACCTAACCTAACCTAACCTAACCTAACCTAACCTAACCTAACCTAACCTAACCTAACCTAACCTAACCTAACCTAACCTAACCTAACCTAACCTAACCTAACCTAACCTAACCTAACCTAACCTAACCTAACCTAACCTAACCTAACCTAACCTAACCTAACCTAACCTAACCTAACCTAACCTAACCTAACCTAACCTAACCTAACCTAACCTAACCTAACCTAACCTAACCTAACCTAACCTAACCTAACCTAACCTAACCTAACCTAACCTAACCTAACCTAACCTAACCATAGCAGAGATGAGCCAGGCAATGGCCAGGCTAGAAAAGACGACAAAAGAGTTGACCGAGAGCGCAAGTTTAGTCACAAGCGACAGACCCAACGAAGCCGGAAGTGTTCTCCTCGCGGAACAAAAAAGGCTGACATGTTGCATGGAAAACATCTCGCGACAGCTAGACGCTCTTAGAAGGGATACGACTCAGTTGTCTGAAAACTCATCGCAAGCGCAGACGACCAGCGCAAGAGTAGTGGAGCTCCTAGAGTCTCGTCCAGCCGCCTCGACCAGCACCGAGGGCCACACACACCGCCTGGAGCAAGAGGTGGCGGAACTGAAGAAAATTGTCACGGACCTCAGAGATGAGATCCACAACAAATTAAATGACACAACCTCCATCAATACCTCCAATGTAGCACAGACTACGGAATTGGCCGAGCACCTCCAACCCATCACCGAAAGGCTAGAAGCGGTATCGTCGGAACTAAGGACGATGCGCGAGCAAAGGCAGCGTACACCACCACCAGTGCGCAGTCTCGAAGCAGAGCTTACCCAGGTGGATGAAGTTAAGGCGCGGAAGCCAAAGTCTCAAACATACGCCCAGATTGCTGCAGCAATCCCAACCCCTCGACCTAACCACACCCTGATTGTCTCCTCAGCGGATCCCAATAAGACCGGGGAACACATTATTGAGACGATCAGGCAGGCTCTGGACAACCAACAAACCGGAGCTAGAGTGGATAGGGTCCGGAAGGCAAGGAACCAAAAAGTCGTACTGAGCTGTGGTACAAAAGAGGATCTGGCCCTAGTGAAACATCAAGTAGGTGCCAACAAAGGACTAAAAGTTGAAGTAGCCAGAACAACGAACCCCCTTATCAAGATAAAAGACGTTCTTGCCTACCACAAAGACGAGCAGATCATCGAACATCTCAAAGCCAAAAACAAAGAAATCTTTGAGGGCATAGAGAAAAAAGATGATCTGATCCGAGTGCGGTACCGGAAAAGAGCGAGAAATGCGTTGGAGTGTCACCCCGTGCTAGAGTTGTCTCCAGTTCTGTACAAGAGATTCATAGAGGCAAGGATGGTCTATATTGGGATCCAAAGGAGGCCGGTTGAAGACCAATCCCCCTTGGTACAATGCGCCAGATGCCTGGGATATGGGCATACAAAAGCGGTCTGTCGGGAGGATGCGGACCTCTGCAGCTACTGTGGAGGAGCACACTCCTGGGAGAAATGCCATCGCAGGCAAGAGGGCACCGCCCCCAGCTGCAAAAACTGCATTAGGGCCCAAAACACCTCCACATCCCAGGCACATCCTGCCTACAGTACAGATTGTCCAGAGAGGCAAAAGTGGGACGCTATAGCGCGGTCCCGAATAAGCTACTGCTAAGGGCGACCCAATCTCTTCAAGCTCATCCCCTCAAAGTACCAGTCCCGGAAACAGGTTGCAGATCATCCAAGCAAACCTGCAGCGCTCCAAACTGGCGACGGAAGAACTGATCCAAGTCGCTAAGGGAAAAGGTATCTCTATTGCACTCGTACAGGAACCCTACGTGGGTCGAAGCGGCAGTATGAGTCACTATCCTGGCACGCAAATCATCCAGTGCACCCTAAGCCGTGTAAAACCAGTTAAAGCGGCAATCATCATATTCGGGGACCAACTGCAGGTAATTCACGACCCGCAGATGGTGACCGAAACAGAAGCTGCAGTGGTATTGGTAGCGGGGACCCTAAAAATCGGAGTGCTCTCGGTATACTTTGAGGGAGACCAAGACATTGAGCCATATCTCGGCAGAACGCAAGCAGCGTGCAACAAAATATCAACAAACAACATCTTGGTAGGGGGAGATGTAAATGCGTGGAGTCACTGGTGGGGCAGCAGCTCTGAAGACCAGAGGGGTGCAGCGTACAACGCCTTTCTTAACCAAATGGATTTACACGTTCTCAATGTCGGGGATACCCCCACATTCGAAATCCACAGGGGTGAGAGGCTGTGCACGAGCATAGTCGACGTCACTGCGTGTAGTCAATCTCTGCTAGGGAAAGTGGAGAACTGGAAGGTGGACCGAAGTCTCATAACATCAGACCACAATGCCATCACTTTTGCCTTACGACTCGATGGTAAACTAGAGTCGCTAAAACCCACTACGACTCGAAGGTACAACACAAAGAAGGCAAACTGGCCAGACTTCGCTTCACATTTCAGAAACTTTCTCGTTGAAAGGGACATCACACCGGAGACTATCGATGCAATAAGCACCCCCAATGAACTGGACGCCATGGTGGAGGCATACACAAGCGCCATGCAGGATGCGAGCGACAAAGCCATCCCGAAAATTGGAAATCGCAAAGTGGATGCTAAACCACCCTGGTGGTCACAAGCTCTCGACCAGCTCAAGAAGGAAGTTTTACGCAAAAAACGAAGAGTACGAAACGCGGCCCCACACAGGAGACCGGCAGTAATCGAGGACTACGTTGCAGCAAAAGAAAAATACGCAGCCAAAGCGAGCGAAGCCCAAACTGAGAGCTGGAAAGAGTTCTGCTCGACGCAGGAAAGGGAAAGTATGTGGGACGGAATATACAGGGTCATAAGGAAAACTGCAAGAAGGCAGGAAGATATGCTTCTCCGGAACTCGCAAGGGGAAACCCTGAGCCCAGAGAACTCATCTGAACTTCTGGCCAGCACCTTCTATCCCGACGACACTATAGCGACCGACAACACCTATCATACCTACCTTCGAAACCAAATAGACAAAAACACTGAGGAAATACAAGAGCTATCGGAAGACGATCCGCCATTCACGGAAGCCGAACTGGAAATGGTGCTAAAAGCACTAAACCCAAAAAAGGCACCGGGACCAGACGGACTTACAGCCGACATATGCACAGTGGCTATCCGAAGCGAGCTAGGGGTCTTTATGAAGCTTGCGAACAAATGTTTGCACCTGTCATACTTCCCTAAACCGTGGAAGGTAGCCCACGTTATTATTCTCAGGAAACCGGGTAAAGAAGACTACACTCAACCCAAATCCTACAGACCGATAGGATTATTGTCTATTCTTGGAAAAATCGTCGAGAAACTCAAAGTGTGCAGACTTCAATGGCACATCCAACCCACTCTCAGCAAAAGACAATACGGCTTCACGCCGCAGCGTAGCACCGAGGACGCTCTCTATGACCTCATAAAATACGTGAAATCCAACCTAGAAGACAAAAAGATAGTGTTGATGATCTCGTTAGATATAGAGGGCGCTTTCGACAACGCATGGTGGCCGGCGCTCAAACAACAACTGGTTGAGAGAAAATGTCCCAAAAACCTCTACGCAATGGTATGCTCATACCTTCAAGACCGCAAGATCATAGTCAACTATGCCAGAGCAACAAGTCAAAGGGAAACCACGAAGGGCTGTGTTCAAGGTTCAATCGGAGGACCGACCTTCTGGAATACCATCCTAGACCCACTGCTACACAAACTGGAGGATGAAGGAGCATACTGTCAAGCGTTTGCAGATGATGTGGTGCTGGTGTTCACCGGTCATACGATTAGCTGGATAGAAGAGACAGCCAACTCGACACTCGACACAGTGGTAGAATGGGGCGTACAAAACAAGCTAAACTTTGCAGCACATAAAACCAGTGCAATGGTGTTAACCAAAAAGCTTAAGTACGATTCACCACAGCTCACCATGTCGGGAAGTAGGCTCAATCTCGTAACAGAGATGAAACTTCTAGGTCTGATCATTGATCGAAATCTCACCTTCAAAACGCATGTAATCGCAAACTGCAAAAAAGCGGCGGACATTTACAAACAACTAGCCTGTGCGGCCAAGGTGACGTGGGGTCTGAACAGCGAGATAACCCGCACCATATACGTCGCGGTCATCGAGCCGATCATCATGTACGCCGCTAGTGCGTGGTCCCATGCGACAGAGTTCCAAATGATCCGAGATCAGCTGGACTCACTGCAACGAGGCTTTGCACAAAAGATCTGCAAGGCGTACCGCACGGTCTCCCTCACGTCAGCGCTAATCCTTTCAGGCCTTCTGCCATTAGATCTAAGAATAAAAGAAGCAGCCAGTCTATACTCTCTCAAGAAAGGCATCTCCACAGACTACATTCCACCGGGCAGACGACTGGAGCAAAAGTTGAGTGCTGCAAGCCAGCCACACCCTTCCCAACTCATAACAACAGAGTATGAACTCCTGGAAAACATGAGCCCCGAAACTCTAGAATCCCACAAAATAACCGGACCACAAATCTACACGGATGGTAGTAAAATAGAGGGCAAAGTCGGAGCAGCCCTCACGTGGTGGGAAGAAGGACAGGAGCTCAACTACTCAACATTCAGTCTTCATTCAGCGTGTACTGTGTTTCAATCCGAACTGTATGCACTCCATAGGGCGGTTGACCTGGTAAAGGACAGCAACAAAAAGTTAGTCAATATTCTCAGCGACTCACGATCATCGCTCGAGCTACTGGCGAACCCTAAGACCACCCATCCACTAACCAGTGCGATCAAGGAAAGCATCAAGAAAATCAGATCGGAGGGAAGAGAAGCACGGCTGTTCTGGCTCAGAGCGCATGTGGGAACTACCGGAAATGAGAGAGCAGATGAACTTGCAAAAAAAGCGGCCTTAGAGTCAGCGTGTAGCCCAGACTACGGTGAAGTCCCAGTGTCCTATGCGAAGAAAAAGATCAGAGAGGAAACGGTACGTGTATGGCAAGACCGTTACACTTCCTCCAGCACAGGGTCAGTCACGAAAATTTTCTTCCCAGATGCGGCCGAAGCGTACCGCACAGTGAGGAAAACAAAACTGACACCCCGACATGTGCAAGCCTTCACAGGACACGGCGGCATGGCGGAGTACTTGCACCGGTTCAGGCTTAAAATTAGTCCCGAGTGCGAGTGCGACCCCGACACCAGTGAGTCAACCTGGCACATAATACTAGAGTGCCCTCGTTTTGCGGCAGCCCGAATGGAACTGGAATTTCAGCTCAACACCGCGCTGGAAAAGTCTGTTCTAAGTAGGGTAGTTTCAAACGACGGCATGAGACCGCATTTCTTAAAGTTCGTGGAGAACTGCATTCGGATAGCAGCCAAAAGGAACACAACGCTCACCACAAACATAGAATCAGTCCCAACAACCCAAACACAACCAACACAATCCTCCTTAGCCCCAACGCAAACACAAAGCCAAACCACCCCGATGCAATATCACCTGCTCGAAAACGGAGAAATAGGAACACCAGGCATAACAATAAAAGGCGTCGCAACATTCATGGACGACAGTACAGAGAGGCTTGGCATATGCTTTTGCAACGCTAGGCGACGAAATACTGTCACTATCTCCCCCGGCCTCGCCCTTCTTCTGAAGGGAAGCAACTTTAGAGCAACAATGCGCAAAAAGATCTTTGAAGCATTGGCCGAAGTTACCATAGCAGATCACCGCTGTCGTATAGTGCGAATAAAAAACAAAGTCATAGCACTATTCGTAACCGGCGACGACGCTACAGAGTTCGCCCAGGCGTGCTCGTTGCTTTCCACTTTCGGGAGAGAGGTAGACGGCCAAGGTAATCCACCAAGGAAAATCAGCGTGGACGCTATGGTAGTCGCCTTTGAAAAAGCTGAAGCAAGAGACTACATGGGAGTCGTGCGGGCCTCCAAAAATCATAGGCTAGTGGTATACGAGGACAGAGGTCAAAATCTCAGCCATCTGAGACCGTACCGACCTGATATCGAAGCCGCAACGCAACCTATTGACAGCTGGGGCCATCCCATAGGAAATCCAGAAGACCTGAGTGGATCCGAACGTCTCCAACACAAAACAGCAGAGGCCAAACAAGAACATCTAAAGCAAAAGCGTGAAAAACAGCCCCGAGACGTATTGAGGACGGTAGCTGGGGTGTTTTCTAGTGCATTGCATAATGTCGTGTCGAGGCCAAAAAAAGGAAAAGTCGAGAAAACTCGAGCATCGGAGAGAAAACCCACGGATGTAACACGCAAAAAAAGTGAAAAAATCATCAGCTCAATCCGAACAAAGGCAGAAAAGGGTTTGGTAGAGCCAGCGAAACTCGTTGAACCGGAGAGTGTAGCGGACCATCTGTCAAATGCATTCCTTGAGTACCAAGCTGTTCTAAGAGCCACACTTGTTGTTAAAAAGGATACCTGCAAATCCATTTTGCAGACCTTCATCAAGGGCAACGAAAGACAGCTGGAGATGGAACTCGAAGAGTCAGACGCCGCAGTGTACGACAACCACACATCTCAGGTACTGCGAGGGAACGTGGCAGGGCAGTACATGGCGGCATACAACCTCACCAGTGGGTTTGTGCCGCTCGACGAAGAATTGACCCGGCAAGTCGAAAGACTTGTCTTTAAAACCCCCCAAAACGACCCCATCGTGGTAGTTGCTAAGTGTACAAAGGTAATGCTGGAAGAAAGGATCCTGGAAATGGCAGAAAGCCTGTCCGGAAGAATTGGTACCAGCGGCGCCCTTAAGTACCAAGCGACTCCAAAGATAACCTGGATCAACGGAGTTCCGGGTTGTGGAAAAACCACGTGGGTAATCAACAACATCAAAAGTGACGAGGATATAGTGACAACAGCAACCACAGAAGCGTTACGTGACATGAGGGAAAAGTTGGCCCCCAAGATGGGTACAGCCGTAAACACCAGAGTGCGGACCATGGCCTCGTTGTTGGTAAACGGACAGAAGACAGACGGAGTCTGTAACCGGGTGATCATAGACGAGGCCCTGATGAGTCACTTCGGGGCAGTAGTGATGGCAGCCAAACTAACGGGAGCCGCAGAAGTCCTACTCCTCGGAGACTACAACCAACTACCCTACATAGACCGTGACAACCTCTTCGCCATGAAATACACCCGACCCAACCTGGCTACCAAAATCACTCAGGAGCTGCTCTGCACGCGCAGAAACCCCTTGGACGTAGCGTATGTGCTAAACGAAATCTACAGTGGCATATTCTCAGCAGTGCCAAGAGTGAGATCCTTAAGCCTGGAGACCTACGACGAGTCACGGATCCCGAAGAAACCGAACACCCTCTATCTTGTTCACACCCAGACCGAGAAGCTAATGTTGATCGATCTGGGCTTCGGTAAAGTGGAAGGTTCGCAGGTCCATACCATCCATGAGGCTCAGGGACTCACCTTCAAGAGTGTCATAATCGTCAGGACTGCCAAAAAGAAGACACAACTACACAATAGTGTCTCTCACGCAGTCGTGGCGATCACAAGACACACACACAGCTGTGTGTACTACACAGCTGGCCGTGAGGATGACGCAACGGCCAGGTTCATACAAAGGGCATTGTCAGCAACGTCAAGCCAAATAAAGGACTATAACATCAACATGGCGATCCGTAGTCGCAACCTAGTGGTCGCGGACAGTTTGCTGGAAGTCGGAGAAGGCGAAGTACCGGGTCAATAGATCGGGGATAGTGCAGTCTCTACTGAAAGCATCGTGTTACAGCTTTGACACAAAATAACGTTACAAAAAAAAAAAATGTATAACATATAGAAATTATTATAAAAAAAAAAAAAATAGTTTTTTAACAAATCTGTATAAAAATAAGCATGTACTAACAAAAAAAAAAAAAAAAAAAAAAGTAATAATATCGCATGTTTAGAATAAGATAGACAAGTTAAGTAAGCAATATTAGGTATAAAACATTTAAGAACTAATTGTAATTATAGTAAGCTTTCATAATATTTGTAACAAAATTTGAGTACTCCGAAACGGAGCAATAGACGTGATAATTTATATTATTTAATTAACAAAAATTATGTAAACCTAAAAAAGGGTATGGGCGCTTAAGCCTATAGAAAAATGTAAAAGATTTAATAAAAAAAAAAAAAAAAAACCTAACCTAACCTAACCTAACCTAACCTAACCTAACCTAACCTAACCTAACCTAACCTAACCTAACCTAACCTAACCTAACCTAACCTAACCTAACCTAACCTAACCTAACCTAACCTAACCTAACCTAACCTAACCTAACCTAACCTAACCTAACCTAACCTAACCTAACCTAACCTAACCTAACCTAACCTAACCTAACCTAACCTAACCTAACCTAACCTAACCTAACCTAACCTAACCTAACCTAACCAATGCAGCCACTGTGGGGGACCCCACATGAGGACGGAATGCGCAGATTGGCTCGCTGGTGCGACCCCTTCCTGCTGCAACTGCGTGCACGCCAAGGCCGAAAAGGTGGACCACAGTGCCTTCAGCCCGGAGTGCGCGATCAGGAGGAAGTGGGACGCACTAGCGAGGTCAACTATAGCGTACCGCCAATGCTGAGGTGGCTCCAGATAAACGAGAAGCAATAAAACTAGTAGTTGTCCAAGTAAGAAGTCTGGCCCATGTTGACCATGGTCCGCTGCTTACCCCTGAAAGACGAAGAATGCTCTCGGTAAAAAATTACAAAAAAGTCTCGAGCGTGCCAGAACCAGCAAACTGTAAAATAGTAAACAAAATGAATTTATGTAAGCAATTTAAAATGAAATAGTCAAATAAGTCTTGTTGGCGTCTATATAGTGAAGTATATAAACTCAACCAGCAATAATTAAACAAACTTGATTTAGCAACAAACAGTAAATAGGAAATTTAAGATATAACATTGGAAAATGGTTAAAAAATAAAATACATAATTCGTACAAAAAATTTTAATGATAAAAGAAGTAAAAATTAAATAGCCTTAAAATCGTTAAAAACAGGAACAGAGAGAATCCAAAAAGCATAATAATATAGAACATACAAGTAGTTTAGAATTCCAGGTGGAAAAATTAGGTTCTTAACCTACGCATTGTGGCAGAAAATGTAAAACAATAATCTAAAACACGAAAAATTTACATGGAACATAAAAATGACAATGAAATATTCAGCTATACAGAAATAGACAGAAAATATAAATAGAATTTTTTTTTTGAAAACATAAATGTCAACAACTCTAGAAACGAAATAACAAAGTCTCGGATCATCACGTCTGAGGGACACTTAGAATTTAAAAAAAAAAAAAAAAAAAAAAAAAAAACCTAACCTAACCTAACCTAACCTTTTTTTTTTTTTTTTTTTTTTTTTTTTTTTTTTTGCGCTGGGAAAATGCAAATGACGCATCCCCCCTCCACTGGAGAGTGACAAGGGGGGTATGTGGGACTCCCCGGCCTCCCCAAGGCCGGTATACCCACTAAAAACCCAGCGGCGCTCCTGCGTCGTCTTAGTGGGGGGGACTGGGAAACCGGCAGAGCCTTTACATCCAGTCCCTCCCCGACGAAGCCCGCCATTACAGCGGGGCCCGCACGCCCCTCCCCTGCAGGGTGGGGCCTGGGAACGGCAAGCGACTCGGCCGTTCCCGTCCGCCCGCAAAGGTGGCGAATGTGTGCAATGCGGGGCCGGGGCTCCATGTCGGCCCCGCCATTCGCCACCATGCGTCAGAGCGGCGCGGGACAGTTCCGCGTCGTCCCGCGCCCTCTTCCCCGCTCGGGGGCCCAAGGCCCCCCCACGAAGCGGCGCAGGAGTGTTCCGCGTCCTCCCGCGCGCGCTTCGCCGCCTTCTATGGGACCGCTCGTCCCCCACGAAGCGGCGCAGGAGAGTTCCGCGTCCCCCCGCGCGCGCTTCGCCGCCCCCTTCTGGGACCAGGTCCCAGAAGGTCGTCCGGGCCACCAAACAAGGGGGCCCGGACCCACCTGGGTAGACCGAAGTCTACCCTGCCTCATCACACTGTGCCCTCTGCTACTCAGAGGGACACGCGGAAAGGCCCACCGTGTCGAGTTATTGGCCACCGCTAACAAGATCCCACGAGTGAGAAGTTATTAGCGGTGTTTACCAGGGTGCACCAATCCGCGACTGCTACCGTTCCCCCAGGACGAATCCCAGGGGACAAGTAACAGCGCAGACCTCTTGGAGGTTACCCGACCTAGCACCCCAACCTAACCTTTTTTTTTTTTTTTTTTTTTTTTTTTTTTTTTTTTTTTTGCGCTGGGAAAATGCAAATGACGCATCCCCCCTCCACTGGAGAGTGACAAGGGGGGTATGTGGGACTCCCCGGCCTCCCCAAGGCCGGTATACCCACTAAAAACCCAGCGGCGCTCCTGCGTCGTCTTAGTGGGGGGGACTGGGAAACCGGCAGAGCCTTTACATCCAGTCCCTCCCCGACGAAGCCCGCCATTACAGCGGGGCCCGCACGCCCCTCCCCTGCAGGGTGGGGCCTGGGAACGGCAAGCGACTCGGCCGTTCCCGTCCGCCCGCAAAGGTGGCGAATGTGTGCAATGCGGGGCCGGGGCTCCATGTCGGCCCCGCCATTCGCCACCATGCGTCAGAGCGGCGCGGGACAGTTCCGCGTCGTCCCGCGCGCTCTTCCCCACTCGGGGGCCCAAGGCCCCCCCACGAAGCGGCGCAGGAGTGTTCCGCGTCCTCCCGCGCGCGCTTCGCCGCCTTCTATGGGACCGCTCGTCCCCCACGAAGCGGCGCAGGAGAGTTCCGCGTCCCCCCGCGCGCGCTTCGCCGCCCCCTTCTGGGACCAGGTCCCAGAAGGTCGTCCGGGCCACCAAACAAGGGGGCCCGGACCCACCTGGGTAGACCGAAGTCTACCCTGCCTCATCACACTGTGCCCTCTGCTACTCAGAGGGACACGCGGAGAGGCCCACCGTGTCGAGTTATTGGCCACCGTGAAACACTTCCTCAGTACTCTGAGGGAGTGTTTCACGGTGTTACCAGGGTGCACCACGAGGAGGTTACCCGACCATAGCACCCCACCCCAACCTAACCTAACCTTTTTTTTTTTTTTTTTTTTTTTTTTTTTTTTTTTTTTTTTTTTTTTTTTTTTTTTTTTTTTTGCGCTGGGAAAATGCAAATGACGCATCCCCCCTCCACTGGAGAGTGACAAGGGGGGTATGTGGGACTCCCCGGCCTCCCCAAGGCCGGTATACCCACTAAAAACCCAGCGGCGCTCCTGCGTCGTCTTAGTGGGGGGGACTGGGAAACCGGCAGAGCCTTTACATCCAGTCCCTCCCCGACGAAGCCCGCCATTACAGCGGGGCCCGCACGCCCCTCCCCTGCAGGGTGGGGCCTGGGAACGGCAAGCGACTCGGCCGTTCCCGTCCGCCCGCAAAGGTGGCGAATGTGTGCAATGCGGGGCCGGGGCTCCATGTCGGCCCCGCCATTCGCCACCATGCGTCAGAGCGGCGGGGGACAGTTCCGCGTCGTCCCGCGCCCTCTTCCCCGCTCGGGGGCCCAAGGCCCCCCCACGAAGCGGCGCAGGAGTGTTCCGCGTCCTCCCGCGCGCGCTTCGCCGCCTTCTATAGGACCGCTCGTCCCCCACGAAGCGGCGCAGGAGAGTTCCGCGTCCCCCCGCGCGCGCTTCGCCGCCCCCTTCTGGGACCAGGTCCCAGAAGGTCGTCCGGGCCACCAAACAAGGGGGCCCGGACCCACCTGGGTAGACCGAAGTCTACCCTGCCTCATCACACTGTGCCCTCTGCTACTCAGAGGGACACGCGGAGAGGCCCACCGTGTCGAGTTATTGGCCACCGCTAACAAGATCCCACGAGTGAGAAGTTATTAGCGGTGTTTACCAGGGTGCACCAATCCGCGACTGCTACCGTTCCCCCAGGACGAATCCCAGGGGACAAGTAACAGCGCAGACCTCTTGGAGGTTACCCGACCTAGCACCCCAACCTAACCTAACCTAACCTAACCTAACCTAACCTAACCTAACCTTTTTTTTTTTTTTTTTTTTTTTATACTGGGGAAATGCGTTACGCATACCCCCCCCTGGGGGATGGGGAGGGTTATGTGGGGCTCCCGGACCGGTTTACCCACTAAAACCACCAGTTTCTCCAGCGTCGTCTACGTGGAGGAGGACTGGGAAACCGGCAGAGCCTTTACGTCCAGTCCCCCGCCGACGACCGCCTGCTTGCAGCAGGCCCTTCACGCCCCTCCTTACAGGAAGGGCCCTGGAACGACCGCAGGTGGTGGAAAAGTGCAACGCTGGTGACAGGCGCCCCCGCGCCTGTCACCCGCTATCCACCACCATGAAGGGAGGGAGGGCGACTATTGTCTTCGCCCTCTCCGCGCCCTTTTCCGCCTATGCGGTGGCGCGAGAGGGTCCTCCTCCCGCGCACGTTCCGCCGCCTCCTTGTGGGACATCACGTCCTCACAAAAGGAGGCGACCGCTGCCCAGGCCTCTTCACTTCCCAGCATGGAGTTGACCACGCTAGGAAGCGAAAGGTCTGGCCCGACTGCCGCTGTCAGGGCGCGACGCGGCTCTGACCACGACGCGCACACCTCGAGGGTGTGCTGCGCCGTGTCCTCCGCCGCGCCACATTCGTGGCACGACGGGCTCTCCTCTCTCCCGATCCGGTGCAGGCACGTGCCGAAGCAACCGTGCCCGGACAGCACCTGCACCAGACGGAAAGAGAGGAACCCGTGGCGCCGCTCGAGCCAGTCTTGCAAGACTGGTCCGAGCGCGTCCAGCGTTCGGCGGCCAAACACGGCAGAGGCGAGGTCCTCCGTCCAGTGGTGGACGACCGCTTCCCTCGCCTCTCGCCGGACGGCCTCCCGCACTTCCAGGGCGGGATGCTCCCCGAGCGCCTTGCGCCCCGCCGTCCACTCATAAACTCTGGCGAGCACCCACGCCTCGAGCTCCCAGGGAGGGGTGCCCGCCAGAGCGCATGCCGCCGCGAAGCCTACCGAGCGGTAGGCACGCACCACCCGCTGCGCAATGGCCCTCTGGGGCCTGCGCAACGCCGCTGTGTTCTCCCTCCTTTGGAGGGAGTCCGCCCAGATGGGGGCCCCGTAGAGGGCCATGCTCTTCAAGATGCCGGCATATAATTGCCGGCATCGTACTTTGGGCCCCCCCAGATTTGGGAGGAGCCACGAAAGCGCGCCCGCGACTTTCAGCAGGCGCGCTGAGAGCCCGCTGAAATGTGGGCCGAAGCGCCACCGGCTGGCGACAACCCCTTCAAACAGCTTACCGACCTCATCGAGCAGAACGATGGGCCGGTATGCCGAGGGGGAGTCCGCTGGACGTCCCTCCTTTCGGAGGAGGCACAACTGCCCCTCTTTCCACGGTTTCGGGAATCTCCCAGCGGTGAAACACGCGCTGAAGAGATCCCGAAACCGCTTTTCCATCTGGGTGATGGCAATCGCCACCACCCGCGCAGGGACGCCGTCTGGCCCTGGGGCGGTCTTCTTGGCGCGGAGACGGAGAGTCACCTCACCAAGCTCTTCCGCCGTGACCGGAGGTACCTCCTCCTCCGGCAGAGCCTCTCCCCGCGGGGGGTCCATCGCTGGTGGGGTGAAGTTGGTCCCGGACGGGAATAGGGACCGAACCACCCCATCCAGCAATGCCGGCTCCAGGGACTCCGTTAGCGGGGGACCAACGGGGCGCAGTTTGTTCCGCGCCGCCTTGTATGGTCTCCCGTACGGATCCCCGTTGAGCCCCTCCAGCATCTCGGCTCGGGCCGCGTCATCGGCAGCCCTCATTGCCGTTTTGAGGACCCTCTTTGCCTCTACGTAAGAGGCGTATAGAAGGTCCTCGCCTTCGGGGTCTCGCTGGCTGCGCCGTCGACTCCGCGTGTAGGCCCGCCTTGCCGCCGTGCAGGCGGCCAGGAGCCCCGCCAGTTCCTCCGACCACCAGTAGACGGCGCGGCGTGGTGGTGGGCGGCGAGACCGAGGCATGCTGGAGTTGCACACCTCGGTCAAAGACTTCCTCAGTTGGACCGCCGCGGAGTCCACGTCCAGGACTTGGACAGGGGGCGTGAGCCAGTCCTGGACGAACGCCGCCTCCTCAGCCGCCTCACGGTCGAGGCGGGTGAGAGCCCACCGCGGAAACGGAGAACGACCGGGGGGGGCCGTCCTCCGGGGGCTCTGGGTGGAGACGTCGAACCGCACGTAACGGTGGTCCGACAGTGTCTCCACCATCTCCACCCGCCAGTTCACGACGCGCGCGGCAAGAACGGGGGTGGCGAACGAGACGTCCACCACTGACCCTCCCCGTTGCCGCACACACGTCTGAACCGTCCCTCTGTTGAGGAGGGACAGACCGGACGAGGCCGCCCAGAGCTCGACGACGCGTCCCCGGGCGTTACATGAGGCGGCCGGGTTGCCCCAGGTCGCCGATTTGGCGTTAAGGTCGCCCAAAACGGCGACCTGGCGCGGGGCCGCTCTTCCGGCAACCGCGCTGAGGATTTCGAGGAAGTCCTCGAAATCCTGCAGTGGGCGGTTAGGGGAGAAATACACGCCCACCAGGGCTATTTCTCCCCACGCGGCGGCCACGTATCCCGGTCCCCTCTCTAAGAGCGAGAGGGGAGGGGAGTCTGTGGAAGACCGCGCAACCAATGCCACCAAGCTGTCCCGGTCACCCAGCCAGTGGCCAGGGACCGAGTACGGCTCGGCGACTACCGCCACGTCCACCAACCACTCCGCCAGGGCCTGCATGAGCAGGTCCTGGGCGGCTTTGCAGTGGTTGATGTTCGCCTGGAGGATGCGATGTTCGACCCTATCCATTAGTCGGACATCGCACCTCCCTCATCGGCCACCGAGGTCCCTGCTTCAGGGGCGGCGGTCGCAGCAGCAGGCGGGGTCGTCGCCTGCGCTTTGCCCTTCTTTGGGGGAGGGATGCAGTCCCTCCCTTTCATGACGTGGCCTGCAGGTCGGCCACTGGCTGCGCACACTGCGCAGCGTGGCGTGGGGACTTTGCAGGAGGCGGACTTGTGTCCCGCCTCCCCGCAGCGGTAGCAGGTGTCCGACCTGTCCACCGTGGACGGACAGAGGGCCCGCGTGTGCCCGATTCCGAAGCACTTGAAGCAGCGCAGAGGCTGGTCTTCAAGTGCTCGGACTCTGCAGGTGCCGAACCCTACAGGAAGCCGCCCCTTGTCGAGGACGGCTTTGGCCGCAGCGACCGGGCACTCGAGACGGACAGTGACCATGCGTCCGCGGCCAGGCCTGATGTCTCGGCACTGCACCGCTGCGACGTCGCAGCCCCCCATTGCTGCGATCGCCGCCACCACCTCCTCTTTGGTGACCGTATCATCGAGATCGGTCACCTCCAAGGCCACAGACCTTACAGGCCTCACCACCTTGGCCGCGTCCGCGATGACCTCTCGCAACTTGGTTGCGAAGAGGTCCGCGTTGGCGCCGCCCTGGGCCCCCGCAAACTCGAAAATTCGAGCTCCGGTCTGGGTCTGGCGGCACACGACTGCACCGATCCCAAGTTTGGTGGGATCGGCGTTAGCACGGGCCCGCTTGAGGACGGACCCGTACGTTTCCCCCCGTTCCGCGGCCTCCGCGGTGAGAGTCACCACGACGGCCGCTGTTTTGGGAGGAATCAAAGGCTTCCTCCCACCGGCGGGAGCCCTTTTGGCTGCGGGGGCAGCGGCGGCGGGCTTGGGGGCCGACTTTTTTCCCTTCCCCTTTCCCTTTCCCTTGCCGGTCGTCTGGGACGGGCAGGAAGGGGTGGTGGGGGGGGCGGCGGCCGCATTCGGCTTTTTGGCCTTGCCCTTTCCCCTCACCACTTCCGTCCAAGGCTGGTTGGACGGAGTGGTGGAGGGTAGTTGGGCATCCTCCCTTTGGGAGGGTGGCGCCGGCTTGTTGGGCCTCTTGTCCGCCGCCAATGGCGGACGGAGGTTCTTCTCCGGTAGGAGCCTGTCCTCGATCCCATCGAAACAGGCTCTCGTGAAGGCCCTCTCCTCCATGACAACCTTGCGGATGATGTCCTCAAGGTTGGCGGAGGAGGAGGAGGAGGGGGCTTCCACCGTCGGTGGGGGATCGGCCTGGGCCTGAGCAGGCCGGGCCGTGACTTCAGCCAGCTTCTTGTGAAGCTGGCTGACCTCGGACTGCAGGCGATCGACCGTCGCTTGTAGTTGCTGCGTCTCCTCTGTCGCGGTGCGCTTCACCAGCTCGCACACGATGCCGCGCATGCTCGCGGCCCGACATTTCAGGGCCTTTTGGAAGGTCCCCTTTAAGTTGGAGGACTTGCAGGCGACCTCCGCAATCTCCTTCTCGTCTTCCAGTGCCATGCGCTCCAGCTCGGCCAAGGAGTGGTCCGAGTACAAGACGTGAGACGCCCCGTACCCGGACTTGGCCCGCGCAGTGCGCGCCTCCTGCTCCTTAGCAGCGACCTGCTCCTCCAGGTCCTGCTGGAGGTGCGCCCGCTGGGTCAGACTCAGCTGACGCCGCGCTTCAGCCAAGCCCACATCGTGGGTATCGGCCACGGTGGCCTTCTTGGCCCTCACCGCCTTCTTCTTGGGCGCGCTCTTCGTCTGTTCCGAGGAACTCGACCCAGAGCCGTCCTTCAGAAAAGCCCTCTTGCGCGATTCACCTTTTTCGGTGATCGCCTTCGGGCCTGCGCCCGACCGCGTAACGGTTCCGCTGTCTGAATCCGAGTCCGAAGACTCGTCCGCATTGCCGTGAAGGCCGACCGCAGAAGTTGCGAGGCATACCGCCGCACCTTCCTCGGGTTGGCCCTGAGAAGGGCCTTTTGGTTGGCCCTGAGAAGGGCCTTTTATGAAACGCCCGGAGGCGTCCCGCGCATGCTTTTTAGGCATTCCGCAAGGTTGTAGAAAACCGCAAGAAAGTCTACAACGCACAGTGCTCTTTGGCCGAGCCCAATCTGCCACTCCGTTACGGTGGTCAGAAAGGGTCGTTTCCAGGGGACACGACGAGGACGTAAGCACTGTGGGGGGTCCCCCAACCTAACCTAACCTAACCTTTTTTTTTTTTTTTTTTTTTTTTTTTTTTTTCGGTGAGGCAACTCATTTACGAGTAGACCGGTCCGGGGCGGACCGGAATTATGTGGGACTCGCCGCCGAAGCAGAATACCCAAACTAAAACCTCACCGGTGTCCCTCTCGCGCCATTCACGCCAAGCCACGGGAACGAAAGCCATCCGCGACTCGACTGGCGAATACCTCTCATACTGATCCCCTCATTCACTCTAATCTCCTCCACGCGGCATAAGCAACACTGTTGCGCCGGCATTAGACGGGGGCGCTGCACTCGCACAAGCATGCAAGTGTTACGCGCATCACCCCGCCCCATTCCTCCACTCTAATCTCCTTGCATACTCATACATCCCCCTTATGGCTTTATAGCCCTCGGCCCCACGGCCCACTTCCGTCGCCTGTCAGGAACACATGACACTATAACGGAACCCTTGAAGAGGAATCTCTTCGAGCGATGAGGTCCTCCCCTAGGAACCTCGCGCCCGAAGAATACACACACCTTATGGCATCACGGCCCACATTCGTCGTTAATCCCTGTCAAACTGAGTGGCGCTCTCCTCCCGCATCACGCATGCGCCACCCCTCATTCAGAATATGTCCCTCGGCAATGCAAAATGCATCGAATTGGGCGGCGGCGCTACACTCGCACGACTGTGCTCGTGATATGCGCATCGCACCGCCCCACTCCAATCCCCTTTCATTCTCACTCTCCCCTTATGGCTACATGGCCCAAACACACGATCAGTCATGCAGGCATCATTCATCCATCCCTCTCATACGAGTTCAAACTTACGGAACCCGACGGTTCTCCGCCGACTGGCGGTCAACACCCATCCCGGGCCGCCTGCGCGTTTGCCTGCCAAGGCGCGCCTGAGGATCGCGCTCTCGCAATCTCTCGGCGTCTTCCTTGGCGGTCATTACCACATCCGCGAACTCGGCAAGCGCGTCCCACGCATTCTCCCTGTGGACAATGGAGCGCACAATGCTCGGCAGCGAAAGGTCCGCCCCAACCACTGCGACTAGCTCCGCTCTCTCCACTGCCCAAGCCGAGCACTCCGCCAGCGTGTGGCGAGCCGTATCTTCGGCACTCCCGCAATGGTGACACTCGGGCGTGGGCTCCGCCCCTGCCACCCTCCACAGATACCTCCCGAAGCAACCGTGCCCCGAAAGGATCTGCGTAAGGTGGAAAGAGAGGACCCCATGCCTCCTCGTCACCCACCGCTCGAGAACCGGCCGCACCGCATCAATCGTGTCATGGCTGGCAGAAGGTTCCTCCAGCGCGCGCATCCAGCGCAGAAGAAGGCGCCTGCGTGCTTTCCTGCGCCAGCGCAACATACCCTCCCTTGGCAATGGCTCGCCTGTCGACCGATGCTCAACGACTCGGTCGTAGACCGCAGTGAGCACACGGGCGTCCAACTCCCAAGGAAGGCAGGCCGCCAACACACACGCTGCCTCGAAGGAGATGGTGCGGTAGCCGTGCACCACCCTGAGGCACATCACCCTCTGTGGACGACGCAGGAGAGCCTTATTCGCTCGTCCCAGCGCGTCCTCCCACACGGGCGCCCCATACAGGGCCATCGATCGCACCACCTGCACATACAGCCTTCGACAAGGTGCGTTGGGCCCTCCGACGTTCGGTAGCAATCTGCTCAAGGCACCGCATGCAGCAAGTCATCCGCGGGCGGGAACAGAGTGGAGACCACCCGGTCCACCAGCTCCGGCTGCAAGCTCCGAGTGAGTGGCGGCGCCCACGGCCGGAGCTTGTCCCGCACCATCCGGTACGGACGTCCCCACGGGTCTGCGTCAAGTGAGCTGAGGAACTCCTCGTAGCTCGCATCCACCTAACCTAACCTTTTTTTTTTTTTTTTTTTTTTTTTTTTTTTTTTTTTTTTTTTTTTTGCGCTGGGAAAATGCAAATGACGCATCCCCCCTCCACTGGAGAGTGACAAGGGGGGTATGTGGGACTCCCCGGCCTCCCCAAGGCCGGTATACCCACTAAAAACCCAGCGGCGCTCCTGCGTCGTCTTAGTGGGGGGGACTGGGAAACCGGCAGAGCCTTTACATCCAGTCCCTCCCCGACGAAGCCCGCCATTACAGCGGGGCCCGCACGCCCCTCCCCTGCAGGGTGGGGCCTGGGAACGGCAAGCGACTCGGCCGTTCCCGTCCGCCCGCAAAGGTGGCGAATGTGTGCAATGCGGGGCCGGGGCTCCATGTCGGCCCCGCCATTCGCCACCATGCGTCAGAGCGGCGCGGGACAGTTCCGCGTCGTCCCGCGCGCTCTTCCCCGCTCGGGGGCCCAAGGCCCCCCCACGAAGCGGCGCAGGAGTGTTCCGCGTCCTCCCGCGCGCGCTTCGCCGCCTTCTATGGGACCGCTCGTCCCCCACGAAGCGGCGCAGGAGAGTTCCGCGTCCCCCCGCGCGCGCTTCGCCGCCCCCTTCTGGGACCAGGTCCCAGAAGGTCGTCCGGGCCACCAAACAAGGGGGCCCGGACCCACCTGGGTAGACCGAAGTCTACCCTGCCTCATCACACTGTGCCCTCTGCTACTCAGAGGGACACGCGGAGAGGCCCACCGTGTCGAGTTATTGGCCACCGCTAACAAGATCCCACGAGTGAGAAGTTATTAGCGGTGTTTACCAGGGTGCACCAATCCGCGACTGCTACCGTTCCCCCAGGACGAATCCCAGGGGACAAGTAACAGCGCAGACCTCTTGGAGGTTACCCGACCTAGCACCCCAACCTAACCTTTTATTTTTTTTTTTTTTTTTTTTTTTTTTGCGCTGGGAAAATGCAAATGACGCATCCCCCCTCCACGGAGAGTGACAAGGGGGGTATGTGGGACTCCCCGGCCTCCCCAAGGCCGGTATACCCACTAAAAACCCAGCGGCGCTCCTGCGTCGTCTTAGTGGGGGGGACTGGGAAACCGGCAGAGCCTTTACATCCAGTCCCTCCCCGACGAAGCCCGCCATTACAGCGGGGCCCGCACGCCCCTCCCCTTGCAGGGTGGGGCCTGGGAACGGCAAGCGACTCGGCCGTTCCCGTCCGCCCGCAAAGGTGGCGAATGTGTGCAATGCGGGGCCGGGGCTCCATGTCGGTCCCGCCATTCGCCACCATGCGTCAGAGCGGCGCGAGACAGTTCCGCGTCGTCCCGCGCGCTCTTCCCCGCTCGGGGGCCCAAGGCCCCCCCACGAAGTGGCGCAGGAGTGTTCCGCGTCCTCCCGCGCGCGCTTCGCCGCCTTCTATGGGACCGCTCGTCCCCCACGAAGCGGCGCAGGAGAGTTCCGCGTCCTCCCGCGCGCGCTTTGCCGCTCCCTTCTGGGACCAGGTCCCAGAAGGTCGTCCGGGCCACCAAACAAGGGGGCCCGGACCCACCTGGGTAGACCGAAGTCTACCCTGCCTCATCACGCAGTGCCCTCTGCTGATCAGAGGGACACGCAGAGAGGCCCTCCGTGCCGGGTTATTGGCCACCATGAAACACGTCCACAGTACTCTGAGGGAGTGTTTCACGGTGTTACCAGGGTGCACCACGAGGAGGTTACCCGACCATAGCACCCCACCCCAACCTAACCTTTTTTTTTTTTTTTTTTTTTTTTTTTTTTTTTTGCGCTGGGAAAATGCAAATGACGCATCCCCCCTCCACTGGAGAGTGACAAGGGGGGTATGTGGGACTCCCCGGCCTCCCCAAGGCCGGTATACCCACTAAAAACCCAGCGGCGCTCCTGCGTCGTCTTAGTGGGGGGGACTGGGAAACCGGCAGAGCCTTTACATCCAGTCCCTCCCCGACGAAGCCCGCCATTACAGCGGGGCCCGCACGCCCCTCCCCTGCAGGGTGGGGCCTGGGAACGGCAAGCGACTCGGCCGTTCCCGTCCGCCCGCAAAGGTGGCGAATGTGTGCAATGCGGGGCCGGGGCTCCATGTCGGCCCCGCCATTCGCCACCATGCGTCAGAGCGGCGCGGGACAGTTCCGCGTCGTCCCGCGCGCTCTTCCCCGCTCGGGGGCCCAAGGCCCCCCCACGAAGCGGCGCAGGAGTGTTCCGCGTCCTCCCGCGCGCGCTTCGCCGCCTTCTATGGGACCGCTCGTCCCCCACGAAGCGGCGCAGGAGAGTTCCGCGTCCCCCCGCGCGCGCTTCGCCGCCCCCTTCTGGGACCAGGTCCCAGAAGGTCGTCCGGGCCACCAAACAAGGGGGCCCGGACCCACCTGGGTAGACCGAAGTCTACCCTGCCTCATCACACTGTGCCCTCTGCTACTCAGAGGGACACGCGGAGAGGCCCACCGTGTCGAGTTATTGGCCACCGCTAACAAGATCCCACGAGTGAGAAGTTATTAGCGGTGTTTACCAGGGTGCACCAATCCGCGACTGCTACCGTTCCCCCAGGACGAATCCCAGGGGACAAGTAACAGCGCAGACCTCTTGGAGGTTACCCGACCTAGCACCCCACCCCAACCTAACCTAACCTTTTTTTTTTTTTTTTTTTTTTTTTGCGCTGGGAAAATGCAAATGACGCATCCCCCCTCCACTGGAGAGTGACAAGGGGGGTATGTGGGACTCCCCGGCCTCGGCCCCAAGGCCGGTATACCCACTAAAAACCCAGCGGCGCTCCTGCGTCGTCTTAGTGGGGGGGACTGGGAAACCGGCAGAGCCTTTACATCCAGTCCCTCCCCGACGAAGCCCGCCATTACAGCGGGGCCCGCACGCCCCTCCCCTGCAGGGTGGGGCCTGGGAACGGCAAGCGACTCGGCCGTTCCCGTCCGCCCGCAAAGGTGGCGAATGTGTGCAATGCGGGGCCGGGGCTCCATGTCGGCCCCGCCATTCGCCACCATGCGTCAGAGCGGCGCGGGACAGTTCCGCGTCGTCCCGCGCCCTCTTCCCCGCTCGGGGGCCCAAGGCCCCCCCACGAAGCGGCGCAGGAGTGTTCCGCGTCCTCCCGCGCGCGCTTCGCCGCCTTCTATGGGACCGCTCGTCCCCCACGAAGCGGCGCAGGAGAGTTCCGCGTCCCCCCGCGCGCGCTTCGCCGCCCCCTTCTGGGACCAGGTCCCAGAAGGTCGTCCGGGCCACCAAACAAGGGGGCCCGGACCCACCTGGGTAGACCGAAGTCTACCCTGCCTCATCACACTGTGCCCTCTGCTACTCAGAGGGACACGCGGAGAGGCCCACCGTGTCGAGTTATTGGCCACCGCTAACAAGATCCCACGAGTGAGAAGTTATTAGCGGTGTTTACCAGGGTGCACCAATCCGCGACTGCTACCGTTCCCCCAGGACGAATCCCAGGGGACAAGTAACAGCGCAGACCTCTTGGAGGTTACCCGACCTAGCACCCCAACCTAACCTAACCTAACCTAACCTAACCTAACCTAACCTAACCTTTTTTTTTTTTTTTTTAATGCAAAAAAAATAACTCTAATTAAGTTAGAGGGACGAGAAATAAAACAAAAACTAACCTAACCTAACCTTTTTTTTTTTTTGTTGACAAGGATAATCTGCTCACAGACACCTCACCACACTTCAGGAATGTGGCAAACCTCATACAAAGGGCATTTTCAGCAACGTCAAGCCAAATAAAGGACTATAACATCAACATGGCGATCCGCAGTCGCAACCTAGTAGTCGCGGACAGTTTGCTGGAAGTCGGTCAATAGATCGGGGATAGTGCAGTCTCTACTGAAAGCATCGTGTTACTGTCCTGACAGCTTTGACACAAAATAACGTGACGAGAAATCTGTAACATCTAGAAAATATTATAAAAAAAATAGTTTTATAAAAAATCTGTATAAAAATAAGCATGGCCTAACAAAAAAAAAATGTAGTAATATCGCATGTTTAGAATAAGGTAGACAAGTTAAGTAAGCAATATTAGGTTTAAAACATTTAAGAACTATTTGTAATTATAGTAAGCTTTCATATTTGTAACAAAATTTGAGTACTCCGAATCGGAGCAATAGACGTGATAATTTATATTATTTAATTGACAAAAATTATGATAACCTACAAAAGGGAAAATAAAAATGTAAAAGATTTTATAAAAAAAAATCTAACCTAGCCTAACCTAACCTAACCGTATTACAAACTTCTCGGAAAACCATGTCTGAAGGAAACTTTATGAAAAAAAAACCCTTACCTAACCTAACCTTTTTTTTTTACCCATGAATACTTTTGTTGGGTACCACACGGCCTGGGGGGGACCGGTGGTTATGTTGGAGTCCCGCCTTGACAAAGTCAGTGTACCCACTAAAAGCCTGGGATGTTCCTCTCTTGTGCATTCAAAACGAGCAACGAGTTGCATAATATGCTCTTCGTGATTTTAATTGTAATCTCTCAGTGTTTTCGGTGATTGTTATTCGGAAAGTCGTAATAATAATAATAATAAATAATAAATCTTTATTTCAGAAAAGGGACTTAGTACAAACACGAAATCAAAGTCCTTATTATTACGAATGCTTGACAATGTCTTACAATACAGTGATCAAACTGTATTGTAAGACTTTTGTCTTACAATACAGTTTGATCACTGTACCCACAGGTATTCACCAAAATAAAAATTTTGGTGAATACCTGTGGGTGCGCGCCCACACTATCTAAAGATGTCCAAGCAACCTTCAGATGTACCGAACCACATTAACGATATACCGATTAAACAAAAACTTAAATCATTCTTACTTATGTATGTACACCTATTATACAGTTCATCTGCACGACGCTCTTATAGAGGTAGCCACACCAAATGCAATACCACGTTTTTGCACGTCAACAGGGATATTTTATGAAGCCCTACGTTTCGAACGTGCTTTTTTCCCTCCTACTGAATGATCTACCCGCCGCCATATCGGGAGCAGAGATCATGATGTATGCTGACGACATAGCTGCTATAGTGACTGCGCCATCTATCGATTTATTAGAAGGGAAACTGAACGGAGTGGCCCTGCAGGTATCCCGGTGGTTTAAAGACAATGGCCTTGTCTTAAACCTGTCAAAAACTAACTTCATCCACTTCTGTCTATCGGGCCGCCTGCAGAGGCAGCTGTCAGTGGTCTCGGATGGGGTGGCACTGGAACAGGTGAGTAGTACAACCTTCCTCGGATTTATTATGGACAAGAGTCTCACTTGGGCAGACCATATTGAAAAAGTGTGTGGGAAACTTGGTGGCGCATGCTTTGCGCTCAACCGATTGGCCCGATTCCTGCCCAGGGAAGTTGTGAGGTCATGCTACTATGCAACTGTACACTCCATTATTCAATATGGCGCTGAGCTCTGGGGGCGCGCTTCTGATTGGGAACGTGTCTTCCGAATGCAGAAGCGCGCCATCAGAGCTATCGTCAGAGTGTCACGACGAACGTCAGCGAGACCGTTCTTTGAGGAGCTGGGAATAATGACCCTTCCCTGCCAACTTAGACTTATATACTAAGAAAAAGGCCAGGTAAGTCTATACAACACTCGCCGCGCAGAGCACCTAGTATCAATGTCTTACAAACTGACAAAATCTCGAAAACTTACGAGCGCCATGGACCCAGCAGTTTACAATAGGATCCCAGCCGACATTGCTGATGCACCCAGCCTTAACTGCTTCAAATCACGGCTGAAAACCTGGCTTACCAAGCGATCCTTCAATACAGTAGATGAATTTTTAAAATATGAGATACCTACTGAGTAAAATGCTAAATGTTGTTTAATTGCTGTATTGACATGACATTTAATTTTATTCCAATTTTTTTATTATACCTAATTCTTATTTGTACTTATTCATAATAAGTAACCAATATCAATATTTTTACTCTTGACGTGTATTAACCCAATATCAATAAATGATGATTTATGACACATATAAAAATATAAATAAATTGTTAAATTTCTATCCCTTTACTCAATTTAAGTGTAAAAGTCTCGTGAAGAATTGGCTATTAGAACAGGACTACGAGTCAACTGAGCGGTTATTAGCTGCCTTAGTTTAGTCACAGATTATATAATACTATACTAGTAGTTTAGTCTAGCTGGAACAAAATCTTAGTTTAATTCTCAATTTTATTTAATTTCAAAATTTAGTCAATTGTGCAAATTTAGTAATTTTTAACAGATTAAAAATTATTATTACTATTATTTTTTTACATTACACTATACTATTATAACCAACACTATTTATTGTTATTTTCAATTATTTTGTCATTTTAATTTTTACAGTCTGTCTTTTTATTTTAACCCTCGTGTTTTATCAAAATTAAATTAATGATATTTTAAAGAATTAATTCATGTATTCAAACCATGTAATATATTACAATACAACAAAAAATAGAATTATATAATTTTATCTTAGGAAATGTACTTATTATTGAATGTATTTAACTTCATAATTTAAGTTTAAAATACTACCATCTAATTTAAAACCAAATTTGTTTGGCGGAGGGCGTTGATACGAGCCGACATAACACACGTTAATCCTAGTTTGGCGGAGGGCGTTGATACGAGCCGACATAACACACGTTAATCCTAGTTTGGCGGAGGGCGTTGATACGAGCCGACATAACACACGTTAATCCTAGTTTGGCGGAGGGCGTTGATACGAGCCGACATAACACACGTTAATCCTAGTTTGGCGAAGGGCGTTGATACGAGCCGACATAACACACGTTAATCCTAGTTTGGCGGAGGGCGTTGATACGAGCCGACATAACACACGTTAATCCTAGTTTGGCGGAGGGCGTTGATACGAGCCGACATAACACACGTTAATCCTAGTTTGGCGGAGGGCGTTGATACGAGCCGACATAACACACGTTAATCCTAGTTTGGCGGAGGGCGTTGATACGAGCCGACATAACACACGTTAATCCTAGTTTGGCGGAGGGCGTTGATACGAGCCGACATAACACACGTTAATCCTAGTTTGGCGGAGGGCGTTGATACGAGCCGACATAACACACGTTAATCCTAGTTTGGCGGAGGGCGTTGATACGAGCCGACATAACACACGTTAATCCTAGTTTGGCGGAGGGCGTTGATACGAGCCGACATAACGCACGTTAATCCTAGTTTGGTGGAGGGCGTTGATACGAGCCGACATAACACACGTTAATCCTAGTTTGGCGGAGGGCGTTGATACGAGCCGACATAACACACGTTAATCCTAGTTTGGCGGAGGGCGTTGATACGAGCCGACATAACACACGTTAATCCTAGTTTGGCGGAGGGCGTTGATACGAGCCGACATAACACACGTTAATCCTAGTTTGGCGGAGGGCGTTGATACGAGCCGACATAACACACGTTAATCCTAGTTTGGCGGAGGGCGTTGATACGAGCCGACATAACACACGTTAATCCTAGTTTGGGTATCAATGTTGTCCAACCAGGAAACAACGCTGTTAACCGATTTACAATATTGAAAATGTAATATTAATGTCTGTTGTTATTTCAATAAAATTTCATTTCATTTCATTTCATTATTACAGAATCATTTAAAAAATCACAAAGATTTTTATAACATCCCACATCCTTGATACCTAGTGTCAGGGGCGCGTTATCCCCCGAGTAGTAAGAGAGTAGTAAGTAGTAAAGTTAGGTAAAGTTTATATTAAAGTAGAAGAGGGGTGGAAGGAAACCAAACCCGACGAGTGCTGGTTGGCAACTGAATTTATTGAAGTAGGTAAAAATATAAAACGTGTAATTACTAAATCTAGGTCGAGCATTAACCAGGCGTCCGATGCCTACGCTGCAACTTTTAGTAGGTAGTTTATGCAATGGCTCTGACACCTACGATATTCATCAAAGAGAAGGTCGCGGGTTAGAATCCCGCTCGATTCATTAAAAAGAATACTTTACATAAAACATAGGTTCCAAGTTAACAGATAAACTAAGTACTTAGGTATGTTAGTTTAGTAATATTAAATATATTATTGATCTTAGTGACAACTTGGGCAAAATGCTTTGCATGTTTGTATGTTTGTTCTACGAGATCTTTTGAACCGCTTATCCAATTTTCACAGAATTATAGTAGGTATACAGATAGTACTCTTAAGTTTTACTGGTTTGTTAAATGAAGTAAATCGGTCAAGGGGTCGTGAAGTTATGAGGGTCCAAAGGGAGTAAACAAAAAAGTGGTACAATAATATCAAGTGGGAAGTCATATGATAGGGTTTTGTTTAGACATTCCAAAACCGTTTTTATTTTGATTCTAATGGGCGAATACTCAAACGCCACTCAAACCACACTCAATTTAAGTCCCGCTTAAATTATTGCCATCTCTTACAAATGAGTAATGTCAAACAGAGGCAGAACAACTTTAAGTGGTGCTCAAATTTGAATGACTTTTGAGTATTTCAGCCTAAGTCTAATAGTTTTTGAGTTGTTATAAAAATTATAAAATAGAAAAACCCAGTATAACGTGAGCTAACATTTCTTGGAGTTTCAATGATTTTGTAGTTCAAGTAATTTTTAAGTAAGTAGGACAACAATTTTTTTTTATTTATAATCTTCCTTGGGGCTGTCAAGTGGCGATCAGACTTCCTGAACCACACCACAATACGCCCGCGTCGAACGAGCCTAGCAGCTGGTCGATACCATACCTAGAGATCCGAGCACGTTCGCTTCACATAGGTCGGTACCCAAAACAAAACGGCTAGTTCATAGTAGCTCAGGTTAGTTAGAATAGGAAGAAAGGCAGCTAAAACCCGTTTTTCAGCACTCCTCACCTACCGGATCAAGAGTTTTCCCTATCCCTAACTACTACTAACTCAAGTATCATATTGTAAAAAAAAATATCGAAGTTTCCGCCGAGTCAGACGTCAGATGTGCACCATTCCCATCAAAATAACTTCTATTTAGTATACTTTTAGTCAATTTCTACTTAGTTTACCTAATTTTAAGTACTTTAAATCATAGCATCTTCACCTACTTGTTACTATGTTACCTTGGAATAAATAAATTCTTGTAATTTTGATTTTTTAATCTTATTTTCTTCTTTGCCTGAGTTTTCCCCTACAGCAGGAAGGAAAAACTGTTACAAGAGGAACAGCGGCACTTAAGTATTATGCACTGTTATTTCAACACAAATTATTCCAATTATTCCTGTATGTCCTAATCGCATCGCAGAAAGGTGCGTCGTGCGTGCTCGCACATTTTTACGATGCAACGTCGCATCGCAGTTTTGTGTAGGTAATCTAATTAGGCCGGCAGTCTAATCTGGATTTTCGTAAGAGAATTACGGGACAAAGTGCATAGTTTAGGCCCTGTGGGTCTGTGAGCCTTCTTAAAACCTTGTAACACCTGGTAAAACCCTGAACCAACGTCTAAAACCTTGAAGCCCTACTAAAAGCACTAAAAAAGTTCACAGAAGCGGCCTTACTTCATCACCAGCTCTACATCTCGGTCGAGAGCCAGACTAAAGTAGGTACCTACCTACCTACTGCCATTGTCATGCATGTAGGTATGTACCTACAAAGAAATCTGCGTTTTTGTCAAACAATATCCCCATTTATTTTACTAGACATGAAGAAATACTTGCAAGACATTTATTTATTTATTTATTTATTCAATAGGCAACGCCAACAGCGCACACAGTTTACATTACAATAATCACTTATGAAAACCTTATTCTATAAAATGTGTGCCAATTACAGGCATGCACAGCATTTGCAATAATATTATAGTGGCTACTACAGACAACAGCAAAAAGGAAGCTTAAGATAAGTATTTACAATTAAATAAAAATTAATGAACACACACAAAAAAAAACTTCTAAAAATAAAAATAATAAAACTAACAAAAACTAGGTACTTATAGGTAACTAGATTACATTTTTTTTAGTCGTCGGACTGGGGATTTTGGATATTTAAAAAATATTTGTAAAGTTTACTCTTATATATCGAAAGTGAGTCGCCAAACGGATCTAAATCTGGTAAACATAAATACACTCGAGAGCAATGATTCCGGGTCACTTAAAGAATGTTAAAAATCTCGGAAACTAAAAATGATAGGTTAATGCAATAAATTGTATTTAATAGACAATTTAATACTCCTTAAATGAAAGTAAAAAAATATGAGTCACCGCATACATTTTATTAACACAAAATTACATAAAGAAAAAAACTGCTGATCTCTCCTTAAAACAAAAATAGGAAACATGAAATTTTTGAACTTTATTACGATTTTCTTGAATTTTAATACTTCGTATTGCCTCCTCGTGCTTCCATTACTGCGTTTACGCGGTTTGGCATGCTGTACACCAAGTTCCTTATACGATTTTGGGGAATATTCTCCCATTCCTCTGTGAGAGCAATTTTGAGCTCACGAAGCGTGATTGGGGGAGGGTTTCGTTGTTTTACGCATCTGCCTAGCTCGTCCCAAGCATGCTCGATCGGGTTGATATCCGGGCTGCGCGCTGGCCACTCCATACGAGTAATGTTCATCTCTTGAAGGTAGTCATTCACAATCCTACATGTATGAGGTCGGGCATTGTCATGCATAAATATAGCATCCTCACCTAAATTGACCATAAATGGACCAACATGATCATTGAGGATTTCTTCCACATATCTTACGCTAGTTAAAGAGCCGTTTTCTATGATCACCAGCTCTGTGCGACTTTCAGAAGAAATTCCGGCCCACACAATTACAGACCCACCACCGTAGGCTACTTTTTCTTCGATGCATGCTTGCTTGAATCTTTCCCCTGGTCTTCGATACACTCTGTGTCTTCCATCGTGCTTGTAGAGCATAAATTTTGATTCGTCGGAGAACATAACTTTTGACCAATCTTCAATACTCCAATTTACGTGGCTCTGGGCATATCTTAGTCTTGAAATACGATGCCCACGCTCCAGTTTAGGGCCGTTTGCAGGTCTAAGGGGTTTTAAGTTAGATTCAGCAAGCCGACGTCTTACTGTCCATGCACTTGGGTTACTTCCTCCGAGGCGTCGAAACTGATTTGTGAGTTCAGTTCCTGTGAGAAAGCGATTTCGAAGCATGGTGTTCACCAAGTATCGGTCTTCTCGTGCTGTGGTACACCTGGTTCTGCCCGTTCCTGGTCTGCGTAGGTTAGAACCAGTTTCTTCGTAACGTCGGAGAACTCTTTGTACTGTTGACAGCGACACACCGACAGTCCTGGCTGTATCGCGCTGACTCCGGCCGGTTTCCAGCATTGTAAGTATTCTGGTGCATTCTTCAGGCGTAAGCGACATAATTTCAGCTTGAATAATGAATATAGAGCACTATCAACATGGTTTATATACCCACATAAATGACAGATTACAAACAAAAGCAAAACCAAATGCTGTAATTTCGTAGTTCCATCTTCGAAAGTGGCCCTTTTTCAAATTAGATTTTTTTAAGATATAACTTTACAATAACTAAGAAGTTTTAATACCTTCATTTAAGGAGTATTACATTGTCTATTAAATACAATTTATTGCATTAACCTATCATTTTTAGTTTCCGAGATTTTTAACATTCTTTAAGTGACCCGGAATCATTGCTCTCGCGTGTAGTTATTTGTTATACAAGAGTGCAAAGTTGCTTTTTAACCGCGTGTTCAATTTTGATGACCGAGCAAGCGAAGGATTCTAAAATTGATTCAAAATTAGAATCCTGAGCGTTAGCGAGGGAATCAAAAGAGCACGAGGTGAAAAATCTTTGCACTCGAGTACAACACGTAACTTTTCATTCCACCTCAGCGAGGAAATGACTAAATGCAAAAAAGCTCATTTGCGCATTATTAACCGTTTCAGTCAATTCTGTTGGCGTCAAACAAACTTCCTCGTCGCTAGAATCACTCATTTTAGTTTTTTCACTTGTTTTCAAGTTTCTTGTTTTTAATATAAGGTTTAACAATGACGTGAAAAAATGCCGTGTAAAGAACCGCGTACAAAGCAAATTGAAAAAAGAACACCAAAAAGGTTCCGAGTCTGAGTTTTTAACAAATAAAAAAAAAAGTTGTATGATATATTCGGCACCATAGAGGTAGCAGTAAACAGGTTTAATGTTTTTTTTAATTCACAAACTTAGTGCACACGATGTTCTAAATTCAATTTACTTTATCCTCTAGAGAATAAAAATGGCTTTTGCACTCAGATATTGAAGAGCAAAAATACTCTTTCCGAGATGGTGGGATGAAAATAGAATTTGTTTACCACAAAATCATTCGACATTTTATAGTAAAAACGCATTTTGTATGGCTGTGGAATTATTGGCTTAATCCCATCGAGCCCACCGGCCGGCCCACTGGTGGGCCAGATGGGAAAACAATTCCCATTGAGCCCGATCACGACAAAATCCAAGACCAGACTGCCCTGCCGACCATCTCTCTCTCATCCGAATTTTGACAGCCATTCATGCATTCGGATTATGAATGTTTGCTTCGAATGTTGAGTTGCCAGCTGTGTAGAGAGTTCGTATAGGTACATCTGAAAATCTGAAAAGATCTTATATCAAATAATTCAGAACTTAGCAGCCGAAAGGAATTTAAGAATAAAAGATACACTAGAATAAAAACCATAATACTACAACGTACCTAGGTAAGTTATGTAGGTATAGGTACCTACTTAAATACCTAGGTAGATGGTAGGTAGGTACCTACCGGAGAGGGAAAACTCCAGTGCTTTCCCAGAAATAGGACAACATAGGTTAAAACAAAACCCCCCCCCCCTACAGAGAGTTACCTCCCTCAGTTGTCTAATATTTTGTAAATGAAGTGTTAACGCCTTCGCAAAGATTAACAGCAATCCGTCTTGACTGTACCTAGTAAGGCCTAGTTCTAACTGTTCTAATATGTTTTTGTGCAGTATACCTACTGTCACTTCATTTTTTCACGCCCTCGCTCTCGGCGAAGCATTGTAGGCACCCAACCCACACACAATATTCTAAATAAAACCTAAATGTTGTGGAGTATTCTGTCCCCGTCCCCCCCCCCCGTGCACTGCACAATGCACAATGCACATACACCGAGCCCCCGGGCCAGGCTATAGGTTCAATAGCGAACTAACCACCCACAGTAGGTATTTCTCTCTTCTGTGGACCTAACGCTAATCGAGTGAGCTGCTAATGAAATCTAATGCTTATACTGTAATTTAGGTGTATTGTATGCATCGCTCTAAAATTAAACCAAAAAAAATAAATAAACAATATATATACATTATAGCGACTTTTTGTTAGGCAGGTATTTTTAAAATGTAGTCTTCCGAAACTGTGACCGTCCGGGATGAAGCCGTCTCTAGTTAGTAATATAGGATAGGGTGCGGGAGAGGAGTTAATTTTAATTGAGTCTTATGGCGGCCACTCACGCGATGGAACGACGAGGAGGGGTTTTCAGTGGTAGTAGTGGTTTCAGATGTTTGTAAGTAGGGTTGATGGGAATTTTTAGTGTTAGGAGTCAGGACGCGGGCGGGGTGGGTGGGGGGCGGCGGCGGCGGCGTTCGCAACGTTCTATGTTCTAATCTAGGTAGATACAATCACATCTATTTATATCCGCGCACGAAGTCGCGGGCAGACAGCTAGTGTTAAAATAAATTGGAACAATGTTTGTTCTACGAGTCTTCTTCTTTTGAGATTTCGAAGTTTTTCATTCATGAAATATGCAATCGTAACTTTCGTCTACCCACACACACATCATGCGTGTGTGTGTGCGTCGCTGTAGGAGGGTACCTACGTGTGCATGCGTGTGTACGGGTCTACGCAAATAGTAAACTTAGGGTTGTCGCAAATTTCTAAAATAATAAAAGTTGTACTTTTATATATTCAAAATAACGATTTATTGACCCTTTGCACACATCCAAGCACTCAAGTGTTCGGTCTGATTATGCCCCCTTTAGACTTAGATAAATAAATAAAATAAATAAATATTCACGGACACTTAACACAACGCCTTCTAGTCCCAAACCAAGCAAAGCTTGTGTCTGGGATCTTCTATTGGGAAGCTCCGTAGTGGACATAAAACACTTTTGACTTATTTGTTGCACTGGTTTATTTAATTACATTTTAACTTTACGGAGCTCACGCAGCTCGTAGGAACGCAAGATGGAAGAGACAGAAGAACCTACATGACAGGGCTAGGTTCCTCTACTGTCATTATGACATTGACAATTTAGTGAATACTAAACATTCTCGCCCCTTTTAGAATAAAAGGCTGTAATTTAGAGTTTATACAATGCTAGTCATTAAACTATGTGATTAACAACATGAGTTTTATTTTATGTAGTTAGAACCCTACTCTTAGAAATTTAAGTTTAAACCTTATTTTTAGAATTTTAAGTTTAATCATTATTTTATAGAATTAGGTAGTAGCAAAGGTATTATTGAACTTATGAGTAGGTACTTATAGCTAGTTACTTAGAAGTACATGCAGGTAGAAAATTGGAATAAACCTTAAGCTTCTTGTGACATTTTAAATGTAGGAAATTAACCTTAGGTAGGTATATAATTTAGTTATACACTAGGTTACTTATATACTATGTTGCTTATATACTAGATTGCTTGTACACTTATGTGTAAAACTTGTACACAAATAGTGTCAAACAAGAGAGTTAGAAACTACTTATTTTAATAATAAACTTTAGACATTTATTTCAAAATCTTTGCTATGGAGCAATATTAATTTATTCACAGGTCGAGTATATTCTCCTTTAGAAGTGCGGAGTCTCACTGAACGGGCTAGGCCATCATTTTTGTTTACATTTATAGAAATAATTCTACCTAGTGCCCATGAAGTGGGAGGACATGCTTCATCTTTGATTATAACTAAATCTCCAATATTTAGATTATCTTGTACCTGTTGCCATTTATTTCTAGATTGGAGTTCGGATAGGTAGCTAAAGTAAAATTGTTTCCAAAAACCTTGTTTGATTTTCATTATTTTCTGATAGACATTCAAACGAGATTCTTTTACATCCAACAAACTAGGTTCAGGTATATCTGTCAAAGCGGTACCTATAATAAAGTGAGCTGGTGTTAGACAAGTTAGGTCATTAGGTAAATCAGTAATAGGATACAATGGTCTGGAATTTAGGATTCCCTCAATCTGCACTAAAACTGTATACAAAAGTTCATATGTTAGTTTAGTAGAGAATAGATGTTTCTTAAGTAGTGATTTTACAGATTTTATTCCTGCCTCATAAATACCACCCATGTGGCTAGCTAATGGACATGTGAACTTGTATTCTATGTAGTGTGCAGTACACAAATCAATTATTTGACTATAGTTAGTTTCATTCTTGAACATTTTATAAAGATCATGCAATTCAGTTTTTGAACCTCTAAAGTTAGTGGCATTGTCTGTGTATAGACAGTTAGGTATACCTCTTCTAGAGATGAATCTTTTCAAAGCGCAAATGAAAGCTTGGGAGGATAAATCAGTTACTAATTCTAGGTGAATAGCTCGAGTAGCTAAGCATACAAAAAGGCAAATATAACCTTTAGAGTATCTACAGTTCCTGGTCATTGAACTTCTTATGGCTATAGCGCCACTGAAATCTATTCCTACATGATTGAAAGAGCGAGTCAACGTGACTCTGGGTGCAGGAAGATCAGCCATTTGTTGACCACAGACTTTACCCCTGTATCTAGTACATCTTACACAGGAATAAATGCATTTCTTTACTTCACCTCTACCATTGATAGGCCAGTATTTGAGTCTGATATTGTATAGAGTGTTCTGTATGCCAGAGTGAAGTAACTTTACATGATAGTGTTGTATCAAGAGTTGTGTTATGTGATTTTTAGCTGGTAGTATGATAGGATGTGCTTGGTTGTATGGAATGTCAGAATGTTGTATGCGACCTCCTACTCTTAGGATGTTGTCTTCATCTAAGAATGGATTTAACTTTTTGAGAGGGCTAGATGTAAAAGTGTATGACTTTTGTGTGTGTAGTAACTTAGAGTGATCCATGTTTGAACCAGTGTGAGTGTGACTATTGTTAGACTGTAATTCTTGAATTTCTTTTGAGAATGCGTTATACTGTATTGTTTTAACTACAAAGTTGTGAGCTTGTTTGAGTTCTGAGACTGATAAGTGAGATGTATGTTTTAGATTTTTATGTAACAAATTGTAAACGAATCTAAGTATGTATGAGACTGTTCTTACAAGTTTTGAAAAGTTAGAATGTTTCTTGAAGAGATCAAAGAAAAATGAGTAATTTAATGGTGTGTCAGTACAAATATTGACAACTTTATGTGGAGTGGGTGAGCATGATGGTTTGTCATCAATGATATCCTCATCCAGTACTTGATGTGTAGCTGAAGGCCAATGTGTATGATCTTGAGTCAGCCATGCAGGGCCTTGCCACCATAGATTGCAAGTAGGTAAATCATTGGGCATGACACCTCGAGTGATCAGATCAGCTGGGTTCTGTTTAGTGTTGATGTAATACCAATCTTCCCCTTTGGTTAGTTCTATGACTTTCATGAGACGGTGTGTGACATAGGTGTCTAGCTTGTGTTTGTATGGAGCTTTGATCCAGTGTAGTACTATTGATGAGTCTGTAAATAGATACATTTGATAAATATTAATTTTATTTTTAGTAGCATCAATAAATCTGTGTGCTAATTGAGCTAGCAAAAGAGATCCACAAAGTTCTAAGCGAGGTATAGACTGTTGTTTCTTGATAGGTGTAACCTTTGATTTAGCTGTAACTAGAGTACAACTAGTCTGCCTGTTGGGGTATGTTGCTCTTAGATATAAGCAAGCGCCATAAGCTTTGTGTGAAGCATCACAAAACCCTAATAATATTATTTGATTAGGAATATCAGTGAAATAATACCTAGGTATGTGAATGTCTTTCAGGCTTTGTAGTTGCTGAATGAATTTATGCCAATTGATAAAAGAATCTTCAGGAACTAAAGAATCCCAATCAATGTTTTGTTTCCATATTTCTTGCATTAATATTTTAGCTAGAATAGTTGTAGGAGCTAATATACCTATAGGGTCAAATATTTGTGCTATTTGTGACAAGATGTTCCTCTTTGTACAAGGAGCGTCGCTTGGCTCAGGTATATTTACTTGAAGTGTGTCTTGGGTAGGTAGCCACTGTAACCCAAGTGTTTTGACTGAAGTTGGCAATGTAAAGTTGTATGTATCTTGTGTACATTGAGTGTTTGGGTGTAGATTGCTTTGAGAAGCACCTGCTATGTGTGAGATTATGTCGGTGTGGTTAGATGACCACTTGTGCAGTTGAAAACCTGCTTTGCTCAGTAGATCAATGAGCTCTGTGCATATGTTTATGCATTGTTTGAGTGACTGTGCTCCAAACAAGTAATCGTCCATGTACCCGGAGCTTTTGATGCAGTCAGCAGCTAATTTGTGTGAATCTGTATGAGTATCTGCTAAGTGTAACATTGTACGACACGCTAAATAGGGAGCACATTTAGTACCATAGCAAACAGTATCAATTTCTAAACATTTGAGGGGTTCAGATTTTGAATCTCTCCATAGGACTCTCTGCAGATGTGTTTGTTTTGGATTAATGTTGATAGCTCTGAACATTTTAACAATGTCACATGAAAAAGCGTACCTATAGAGCCTGAATCTAAGAATGATCTCGAATAGATCATTGTAAATGTTAGGACCTTCATACAGTATGTCATTTAGTGATGTACCTGTGGATGTTTTCGCACTAGCGTTGAAGACGGTTCGTAGCTTTGTTGTGGCACTATCAGGCTTTATGACGGCTAGATGTGGCATGTAGTAAGCGTGTGTGTCAGTGGGTGAAAAGTCTTCAATGTAGTGAGCATGACCCAACTGTATGAATTCATGTATGAAAGCTTTGTATTGTGTGTATAAGTTAGTATCTTTTTGCATTTTAGATTCTAGCTGTAGCAAACATCTGTATGCTGTGTTGAATGAGTTACCAAGATTGTTGATCTTGTCGATCTGTAGTGGTAGGTTTACTGTGTATCTACCTGTGTTGTCTTGTGTAGTTGTAGTTTGGTACAATTCTTCACAGTAGTTGTCTTCAGGTGAGAGTAGCTTTCCTGAAGTCATCTCTTCTTGTTCCCAGAAGGATTGTAGTAGATCATCTGTTGATGTGGTTGTAGTGAGCTGGCTTACATGCATTGTGCATTTAGGTGTAGGCTGATGAGCGTCTGAGACAAATGACCCAGAGACAACCCATCCAAATATTGTTTGTATAAGGAAAGGTAGGTAGGTACCTAGCTGTATGCGGCCTGTTAGTAGTGTAGCGTAAAATACCTCAGCATTTAGCAGTAAATCAATAGAACCTGGTATGAAGAAAGAAGGGTCAGCAAGCGTCTGAGCCTGTTGGTCAGGGATGTGCCAAGTGTGGGTTGGAATGTATGTGTGAGGTAGCGGTACTGAAATACTGTCCATGACAAAAAAGGTTTGTTTTGACTGGTAGGTATTGTAGCGAGATGCAATATTTGTGCTTATACTTACTTGTGAACGTTCTTGAGTGTTACCTACTCCTAATATAAGGCATGCATTATCGTTAGTCTTAAGCTCTAGTAAAGTGGCAAGTCTGTGGGTAACAATGTTGACTTCGCTTCCTGTGTCCAGAAGAGCTCGGGCATTTATCCATTTGCCTGAAGCCTGTTGTATCCGTATGACAGCTGTGGAAAGCAACATTTGATACCGATTAGTATTAGACATTAGCACAGTGGAGGGTGCAGTAGATGCAGCGTTTGAAAGAGATTGCGAGTGATTCTCATTCATTGTTGGTAGTATATAACCTTGTAGAGATTGCATAGAAGCAGTAGCTGTTGCTGGAATAGAGGGTGGAGTAGCTGTTGCTAGTATAGAAGGTGGGGAGGTAGCTGTTGCTAAGGTTGGAAGTGTAGGTATCGGTGCCTGTTGGCCAAGAGAGGTAGGTATCAATGCCTGTTGGCTATGAGAGGTAGTTGTAGTATGACTAACCTGTTGTTGTTGAGGTCTATCCTCATGAATTGTTGTGTGGTGTTTTCCCTTACATTTTAGGCAGTTATACTTTGAGCACTTATGCCCAAACCGAAAAGGCTGTAAACAGTTATAACATAAAGATTTAGATCTGATTAGTTCTAACCTATTGTGGGTTGAGAGTTCCAAATAGGTAGGACACTTGTGTAAAGCATGTTTGCTTTGACATAGAATACAAGTCACATCATATTTTGTAGAAGTAGATGTTACATGAGAAACTTTAACATTCTGTACTTTATCATTAGATTTACTATCATACAATAACTCAAAGGCTGTTCGGCGTTGGTTCAAGAAATCAAGCAGCTCGCTCATAGAAGCGATGGAGTTTTCCTTGCGGTTGATTTCCCAAGCAGCGCGCAGAGAATTGTCAAGCTTTTGTGTTATTAGAAATACTAGCAAGGCATCCCAACTGTCTACGGGTAACTGTATTGCCTTGAGTGAGTCTAGACTCTGTTGAAGAGTAACTAAAAACTCTTTAAGATTACTTCTATTGACTGAGTTGAAATTAACGATAGCTTTGAGGTGAAAATTAACAATTATGGTTTTGTTTTCATACCTTTTTGATAGAATTTCAAGTGCATTTTTGTAGTTCTCTTCAGTTATGAGGAGGGAGGATATGAGACCAGCAGCTTCTCCCGTGAGGGCTGATTTGAGATACTGTAGTTTGTTAACTACAGGTAGGTCCGTGCTGTCCACCGATGCGTAGAAGATATTCTTAAAGGCGGGCCATTGTCTGATGTCGCCATCAAATTTGGGCAGCTCGAGTTGCGGCAGCTTTACCCGCGGCTTTCTTCCTTCGCCGTCGTAGTGGAGCGCTGTGCAGCTGAACCTATCCGCTGGTGCTAACGGTGATGTAGGTGCTGACGCCGGCGTATGAGGCGTTATGATTGAGTCCATTCTCGCTTTCACCCTATAGTACTTCTCCTCAAATGAGCACCTTTCCTGCTCGTGTACACTTTGTCTATCGGGGCCGTCGTCTGCCATCTCGATTTGCAGTTGTACCTGGTCGAAACGCTGTAGTATAAGCTCCAGTTCCTTTTGTCGGGTCTTTATCTCGTAGATCGATTGACGTTGGTCGACGTCGACATTCTGCATGAAGATTACAATCCTTGTAAGCTTGCCTTTAGCGGCGCTGCGCTGGTATTTGAGCGTCTCTAAAGTAGTGGCATCTTCGCTGACAGACATGGTGGGCAGTTAGAATCGTTGTTGCGTTGTAGAATTGCTGTTGCACAGGGGAGGTTGTAGAACCGTAGTATTGCGTAGTAGATTTTTAGATGTATATGTATGTCTCGTAGAGGACAGTACGTCGCTATTGCGTATTAGATTGGATGCGTAGACGCAGTTTTCGACTGTTGCCGATTGTTTTGAGTCTATGAACTGACTTGAGAACGTTTTTTCGATATCACGTTTTCGTTTTAGAAAAATTGTAGAAAAAGATGGCTGGATTGCTAGCCACGTTTTTTGCTTTTTTTTGTAAAAGAAAATTGATTGTTCCGTGCAGGCTGCAGAACTTGCTTGCTGCTTGAAGTGAAATGCTTGATGTAGAATCAAGCTCGTAAGTTTTTGATTGACTATTGTCTTTTTGAAGTTGTTTTCGCGTTGCGCGCTGTAGATGGCGCTCGGCGTGTAGGAATTTGCTCTTCCATCTGCAATTCCTTGATTGATACGATGCTTGCTAAATCCTGTATCGATACAGCAGTACAGTTTGATTGTGAGTTTGATGCTGCAATGAGCGTGCGTCGGTAAAGTAGTAAACTTATCTGATTGGTTGACTGATTGCACTGGGGCGCCTTCAGCTTTCCGAATGCTTCCGAAGATGCGGCGAAGCTCGCTTCGGTTTTCTGCCACGCGGCCGCACCCAAGGGAACGGAGAAATGAAGACGATTTGCTTACTTGACGACTCGGAAGGACCAAAATTATGTCTGGGATCTTCTATTGGGAAGCTCCGTAGTGGACATAAAACACTTTTGACTTATTTGTTGCACTGGTTTATTTAATTACATTTTAACTTTACGGAGCTCACGCAGCTCGTAGGAACGCAAGATGGAAGAGACAGAAGAACCTACATGACAGGGCTAGGTTCCTCTACTGTCATTATGACATTGACAATTTAGTGAATACTAAACAGCTTGTACGATGGGAACTAGATGGCTGATAGAATACATACATACTTTTTTTTTTATAAATACATACTTATAATACATAGAAACACCCAGACACAGAACAAACATCTATGTTTATAACACAAATGTTTGTTCTCGGTGGGGATCGAACCCACGACCCACAGCACGGAAGGCAGAGCTACTACCGACTGAGCCATGACGCCTGTCATGGCTCAGTCATGATAATTCAATAATGATACATTATTGATGAAACGCCTTGAATTACCTATGGGTAGGTATACAATACACTTTAGTGTTCGTTTTGAACGAGTTCAGTTCACGACCGACTCAGTTTACCTTCAAGAGGAAAATAATAATAATATATTTATATCCTAGTACCTACGTAGATAGTTTTTTCCCATCTATGGGGAGAAATACACAGAATCTGTCTGAATAATACCTACTTTACCGCTGCGCCACTCGCTTCCGGCACGCTGACGCATATCGCGCGCGGCCACGGATTACTTTAATACGCTACCTTTGTATGGCTGGTATGGTAATGGATATTATGTTGTATACTCAACTGGACGTCACTGGTACGAGTTGCGGGATTCCCAACACGATGCATGCTTGCTTATGCGTAGCTTTCCGCAGCGAGTCACCGTTGTTTGTTGCGTGTGGTGAACTAGGTACGAATGATGCGGTGCACGGTGGGTGGTGTGGTGGTTGAACTAGTAGGTACCTAGTTAAAGAGAGTGCGTCGCGCGCGCGGTCCAGCAGTCAGTAGTCAGTAGTGCAGCGAGCTGGTACACTAGGTCCAACCGCGCCCTCGCCACTAGGCCGACGCGACGCGCGCCTACACTAGCAGTGAAACTATTTGCACGGGCAAAATCTTACCGCGCGTCGCCGCGCCGCCGCCGCCCCATAACCAACAACTCAATAAATGCCCCATAACCAACAAGTACTACTTAGGTACTTACCTAGTATTTATTGATACACTAGTTACAGAAAATTAAGATTATACTTACCTACCTACCTACGTAATTTAGTTACAGTTTTTAGGTACGTGATCGAAATAAATAAAAAAATGAAGGGTCAAGTGAAAAGATTCCTGAATCATAAGGGAAATGCCTACGATCTGGATATAAAGAGAAAAAACTTAAAAGAAGATAAAATTGGATTCTTTGATTTGGTAAGTGCTTTCTCTCTGAGTGGACTCTATTGAGTTAGTTAGTAGGTAGGTAGTTAGAATGGACTAACAGTTTTAATACCATTTATTCTCATAATAACATACCTAAAAGTTATTTTAATTAAATATTATAATACTTATATAGGTTGCAATAATCCTACAACCAATGCCCTAGTCAGGTAGTAGGTATACTAGGTACCCATTTATATACAGGGTGGTCCAGATTCAGATACCTGAAAATACCCCCTGTACCTAGGTACCTATGTTTGCGGATTTTAACCCGACCATGGCGAAGCAAGAAAGAAGGAGGGTAGGTATATGACTACGTATGTTTAGCCCCGAACTGAAACCTCGTGATGTTCCCAAAAAATAAAATAGGGTTAAGTTTACAAGAAATTAAAAACTCCCGCCTAAGAACCATTCTAGATGTGACCTTTCTTGCAAAAAAACCCGCATTCAAACCGGAGCCCTTGGGTGTGCCTTCGTACCTCGATCTGAAAGTATCAGAAGGCACCCCGCGGGACGGTTCATACGCCTAATTTACTCAAATAAAATTCAACTTTTCTATTTCTTCGCAAATCAAATGAAACTTAATTTAAGTAGGTAATTATCATCTATTCATTGGTGTAAACAAAAATATATACTAGTAGTTCGCCCCGAACTGAGATCTCGTGGTGGTCGGAGGTTAATAAAACCCAAACAATTTTTATTGACCAATGGTTGCAATAAACTTTGCAAATCGCATCGAAATCGCCGTCTAGCTAAGTACCAGTCTTACTTGAACTACAAAATCATTGACACTCCAAGGAATGTTAGCTCACGTTATACTGGGTTTTCCAATTTTATAATTTTTACAAGAACTCAAAAACTATTAGACCTAGAATCAAAATAAAAACGGTTTAGGGATGTCTAAACAAAACCCTATCATATGACACCCCACTTGATAATTATTGTACGACTTTTTTTTTTTACTCCCTTTGGACCCTCATAACTTCACGACACCTTGACCGATTTACTTCATTTAACAAACCAGTAAAACTTAAGAGTACTATCCGTATACCTGCCAATTCTGTGAAGATCGGATAAGCGGTTCAAAAGATCTCGACGAACAAACATACAAACATACAAAGCATTTTTGTCCAAGTTGTCACTAAGATCTCGTTCGCTTCGCTAACTCGATCAAAAAGATCAACCATTGTCAATAAAACGTGTTTGGGTTTTATTAACCTCCGACCATCATGAGATCTCAGTTCGGGGCGAACTACTAGTTATAAGATAGACCAAAAATCTTCTAGTAGGTAGGTACCTATCATGTAGACTTTTCAGTTACTTTCTACTTGCTCTAGTTATCGAGGTTATAGCATCGCTACCTACGGAAAAACAGCTTGGTTGCGGTCATTGGCTCGGGTAAGCCCCTTAATAATGGTTGAGATATAACTTTGTAAATTGCATCAATAAAGTGATCTAGCTGCTAACCAGCTTTACCTGAACTTGGGCAAATCGATGTTCGCAGGCTTCTCTCGCTCGATCAATTAGGTAAGTATAGGTACCTATAGGCACAGATCATAATATTATGTAATACTATACTAGGTATAGGTAAAGATTCTTGGAAACAATGCCCTTAAAATTTTGCATGAACTTTATCTAAAGTTACTCTAGGTGGGTACCTACATGTTTTACTGACTGCAACTAAATGCATTAGTTAGAGTGCATCGGATTAGGTATACACCATAATCTCATTAGCTACCAACCTAGCTAGTAGGTATAGTAGGTATTATGTTCAAATTAGTTAGAACCGTGCAGTTTTTTGATCACGCGAGTCGTATCAGCGTTGAACTTGTAGCTCTATGTTCGTGTGTTCTCTTACCTTACCCCTATGCCCTATCTGCATAATGCATATATATCTTACCTAGGAGATAATCTAGTTTCGGACTACCGGTATATCGTCCCACCTACGAGTCTCCGTACGTAGTGTACCTACATATACCTACATGTAAGTAGGTAGGTAGGTAAGGTTAAGGTAGGTACCTACCTACCTTATTTATGGTTTCCTTAGTGCAATAAGTCGTACCTACGTATCTACCTACTTATAAGTAGTACCTGATATAATGTTGTAACATACAGGTACATAGGTAGCTCAGATGAAATACTTTATCCTCAAAATAGACAAATACCTACGTTACGTGGTTGTCTTCCTACTAGTAGGCAGGTACCCAGATAGGTTGGGATTATTTTATAGCTATAAATGTACCTATAAACGCGCTGTAGACATTTTTATGTAGGTATATCTACCTAGGTAGGCCCAGTTTGAATTTGTATGAATGCTTGGTTAAAATATTGTGTCTCATCTGCGTCACGTGACACGTCGTCAGTCACGTCACAGCGCAAATATTTACCTTCCTACATTTTTATATACGCTTTATATTAGCTTCACTTGTATGTTTGTTTGTAACCGACTCCTTTTTACGTTTACCTACCATCTGTGCCTACCTCTTTATACACTTGGCAGACGCGGTGCGCGGCGCGCATGCATAGCAGTAGGTATAGGTAAGGTAGGTATACCCAACCCGCAGAACTATCATCTGTGATAGTAGGTAGGCCTACGTAGGTAGTACTTATATATTCTTTAGCAGTAAGTAATGTGGTGACTAGCAACCGGTAATACCAGCCGTCAGCCGCAGAGTTTAGTGACCACTGTTTTTCCTCTTTACATGCATTCATTGCATAGCTTTAAATATACCTTTACGTGCCTGCCACTGCCATACATCATATTAAAAATCGAGTGAGCGAAGCGAACGAAGATCTTAGTGACCACTTACTTCGGCAAAAATTATTTTTTCGACGAGATAAATAAAAATTCTTCGGGTTTTATTACCCGCCGACCGAAAACCGAAAGGGGTTTATAAATTTGACGAGATTCGTAAGAAAGATCATGACTTGGATGGCGAACTAATAATATAACCATAATGTAGGTACATTATTATGTAAGTACACCTACTACAAGCCAAATAAACTAAAAATTTATAAGCCAAATAAACTAAAAAAAAAAATTCTGGGTAATAAACAAGGCTCTTTACTAATTTCCGCGAAACAATAGAGTAGGTAGGTACTAGGTACCTACCTACCTACCCAATGTTGGCGAACCTACCTACCTACTTCATGTCTGCCTACCTACGACCTTTGATTTTATCGAGAATAGGGTAATAAAAATGTCATAAGGATGCATGATGCACCAAAATCTCATCAACCGAACCATGCGTGACGTCTTGTTTGCTCTCGCTATGTACCTACCTACCTTACCTAGGTAGTTATAGGTACTTTAGATAATATACGTATACCCGTAATGTATGGTACCTACACTGTTAGGTATACGTAGGTAAGGTGGTACATACCTACCTATACAACGTGTGACATAATTACCCTATAAGCCCGAAGGTGGCGTAATCAGACCGATCACCTGGGCCTCAATCGCGCTAAGTTGCAACTGCTCAGCCGCTTCTGTTACTGCTTCGTTATGGCCGATTTTCACAGATATCGTATTGCCTTAATTTTCTGACCGTAATTGATCCGTCAGACGCTCGTTGCTTCTACTCTAAACATGTCGGAATAACGTTTGATTAGCGTGCTTGAAAAAGTACATCGGGAGGTACTTTTTGTGAACGTTGTTACTACGTTACAGTGTTTTAGAATTATTTATGACTGAAATTCCTTGAAAATAATTTAAAAGTGCACTTGTAAGGATTTACTAGTGAGGGCAAATGAATTGGATGCGTTGTCCAAGCCAAGAATGCAAGATACATCTATCTAAAGTGCGGAGTGATCAGCAATTTGTCGAAAAGATACCTACACTATAATGGACCCTTTTGGACTACTTGCCTCATCAAATGTTTAGAAAGTTTACTCATCACTTGCCACCAATCGTACCACATCACATAATATGTTGATACTTCCTTCAAACAACGCTACAAAGGTAAGAATGTTGTGTTTAGGAAAATTTCTCATCTGTGGACTCAGCAAAACTCTCACTCTAGGCTAGATGACTAGATGATTTACCGTTTGGTTCCACTCCATACTCCACAAGTAGACAGTAGATAGATAGGTCTAAAGTACCTATCTAGGTACATAAATAACTACAATTTCTGAGATTTTACATCTACATAGGTAACCTTGAGTTTACTTAGGTACCTACTTGCCTACTGACTTTCCCATTACAGCATGATGAGAGGGAATCCTATAGATACTTACCCACCTTCATCTAAAAACTATTTTATAGAACTATCCATCTATCATTCTACAATAAACTATGGGTAAATAGGTTATAAGCTTAATGTTGTGTAAGTTTTTCCTGCTAATTAAACTTTTCTTTATTTCAGGTCTTTAACAAGCTTGAGATGCAGAAGTATACAGACCTACATCCAATAGGAATAAAGCAGTGCCAATCGTTTTAGGTGAGCTCATGATGAGATGAATCAATTCATAGAAGAGTGAAGAAAACCTTGAAGAAGTTATAGACATCCAGGTACTTACAGAATTATTAATATAAAATACTTCCTTACTACTGATCAGTTACCTATCTTTACAACTTACGCTGTTCTAAAATTGTATTAAGCTATTCACCGATCAGTTCAAAACTAACTATACCCATACCTCATGGTATGATATTTCTGAAGGGCTACATATTCCATATTATATTACAAGTATATCCTACTATAATTTTATTATGTAAGTTCATGATAAATGAATTTTATTTATTTCAGCTTCTTTGGATGCAGATTGAAGACACCCATCTTAGACCCGTAACCTAACATGCTTGAGGTTGTGAATTACACTTAGGTACTACAGAGTATAAAGTGATGCCCATCCATTTTGCAAAGCAAGCTACCACTGTGAGCTAATATACTAGCAATACATACCTACAATGTGACCGGGGTAGTAAGACTAAAACTCTTGAAATAAAGTAAAATAATAATCAATGTTATTTTATTCAGTTATAAAACCTATAGCTAAGCTTACTTTACTAGGCGGTTAACAAAAATATGAAAAAACTAGCAAAGTTTGTGTAAGTACCTACTAGTCACATCACTTGTATAGCCGATGGTGGTATGCAAATACTGAAACAAAATAATATAGGTAAGTTTTCTTGAATATGAATTTGATGTACCTAGCTACATTTCATTCATAATAACTCTATGTTATTACTAATATAAAATGGGATTGATTTGTCTGAAACTGTTTTTGCACCCAAAAGATTTGCAAAAAAACATTGAAATGTTCTAGTGCCTAACTACTAGGAAATATAGGTAGGTAGATGCTTTGTATACTTACATCGTCATAGTCTAGTTTGTCCTGTCTCAGCAGGAGACGGGGAGAGGTACACCTTCCAACATTGTTTTTGCGTAGGTATTTATTTCCATCAGTCAGGCATGTACGGTATATAACCTATAGCACCAAATTTGCACTGACACAAGAGTATTTAACTATTTAGTGGTAGTTACATTCCTGTAGAGAAAAACAATTTGTTAGATGGGTAGCATTTCACAAAACAATTTATACTGTTATAAATATGTAGGTAATAACGTTACACAGGCTCTTTCTTTTCTTGTTCTAATAGGACATTATCAAGTTTTACAAACCACCTCCTAAAATTATGTAGAAATAGAAAGAGTTTCATGAAATTGTTTGTTTACAAAATCGAGACAAAAACATACATTACCACAGAATACGCATTATGTTCTATGTACACATTCGACATTTTCTTACTATTGTCACTGTCAGCCATCAAAACTAGGGTTGGACACTGCAAAATGATGAATCGATTGACCGGTTTTGCGAAATTCTAAAGAAGAAGACGTACATATTTAACGGCTGCACGAACGGTGGACCACGGCAACGAACCAGCAGCGTAAAAGCATGATAAACGTATATTGAGCTAACGCAATACTGATTTCCGGAAAAATTAGAACGCTACGTAGTTTGGACGTACCGTTACTTGCACGTTACGTCTCTCACGGTCGACCGTGTAAATTTAGCGCAATCGGGGCCCTGAGTGCTTGGACGTGTGCCAAGGGTCAGTAAATCGTAATTAAAATTTTCACACAAAAGTACAACTTTTATTATTTTAGAAATTTGCGACAACCCTAAGTGTTTGTTTACTATTTGCGTAAACCCGTACACACGCATGCACACGTACACACGCATGCACACGTACACACGCATGCACACGTACACACGCATGCACACGTACACACGTACACGTAGGTACCATCCTACCGCGTCGCACGCACACGCTAGCTGTGTGTAGGTACATTTTAAGTAAAAGTTACGAGCTCATTTCATTAATGAAAAACTTCGAAATCTCAAAAGTCGTAGAACAAACAATGTTCGCCATGACCTGTAGAAAACCCTTCTTTCGGACATATAGGGTATTTATGTTACACCGTGTATAATCCGTCACTGCTTTTCCTGCACCTATTTAGCACCATTGCTTATTGTTAGGTTAGGTAGTAGTTAGGTTAGGATGTAATCTGAGCATTCGTATCATGATTACGTTACGATAGGAAATGCCTCGAACTAGGTACCTAATCAAATAAACTAAAATAAATGTCAAAACTTGTTTTCATACTTCATGTTTAGAATCCTGAAAAAAATTACGGTCCCGTAATACGCATAGCGAGCCTTGTAGGTACCTAATGTTATGCAACGACAAATTAATTTAATTTCTTCGTTACTTGTCGGTTTGTTTAGTTTATATGATGTTGTATTGCAGTGGCGGTACGCGTCGTGGTGCGAGCGCTTGTGCACGAGCTTGGGCGCGCTGGCGGGTTGGCTGTGCGCGCTGGGCCTCGTGGCGGCCGTCACCGCGTACGGCGAGCTCACCTCGCTGTTCGTACAGCGACAGGGAGCCGCCGCCGCCGCCGCCAGCACGCCGCACGCGCCCATTCTACGCTTCTTCGGCGGCGGAGCACTGATGTCAGTAACCGCGCTTTCTACACTACCTACCTACCGTAAAACGGGTGCATAATGTGCATATCTCCGGCACGCGTACCTACTAAATCCGTTATTTTTAAATATGCCTCATAATCGTAAGTCATTACTTAGGTATGCATAATTGAATGAAAATTAAGTTAAAAACATACATAGGGTCGTATAACAATCAACAATTCGTTAGGTATCGTTTGTATCTCTCTCTTAGGGTTGAGGTATGTATACCTAATTTAGTATGGTTTTTCAGTGAGGCAGACAACCGCTCCATGCACATGGACGCGCTGGTTTCGGACTCGATCGCGTTCGGCGCGGCCAGCCTCGCCATCATGTGCGCGCAGCTCCTCTGCGCCGCCGTCGCCGTCTCGCTCGCTAACTGGGCTGCCGCAAGCATGGTCGGTTATATCACCTACACCGTCGCTGTTCATCCCAATCGCTCTGTGGTTTATCCGAACGAATCAATAAATCATATTAAAATTGACAGGTAAACAGACTGAGGTTGCAGCTTCTTCGGTCGGTTATATCACAAGAAATAGCCTTCTTCGATACAAATACGACTATGAACTTCGCGTCCGCACTGACAGAGTGAGTACCAATGGCCCTCGATCACTGATCGAAAACACTCCCATCAGAAAATAAATTATCAACTCTAGGAGGAGGTACGGTCTATCAGGATAATAAGGCAGTTCCGTTATCGTTGCAGGGACATGGAGAAGCTGCGCGCTGGCGTGGGCGAGCACGTGGTGATGACGTCATACCTAGCAGGCACAGTCGTGTGCGGCTGCACGCTGGCGCTCAGCTACGGCTGGGAGCTCACGCTGGCGGGCATGGCCGTCGTGCCCGTCGCGATCATACTGCAGGCGGTCGTCTCAAAGGTATCTCAATAGGTATATTTATAATGCTTTCACATGCTTTACATGAATTGGTTGTGGATAGCAATATGGATTCTATAGTAGGTGCCAAATAACACCTCGATGTCGCAAAATTCAATTTATGTAGGTATGGTCACAGATTATGTATGGTAAACAAACAGTACTACGAGATTCGAGCGACTACCGTCTTAGCGACAGGTTTGTATGGAAAGCGACAGAATTAGCCATTCATAAATTGAATTTTGCGACATCGTAGTCAAGGTGGGTGAATGACCTGTATTGCGGTGTTATTTGTTATTTGGTTATTTTACCTATCTTAAAGTTGTAGATATATTGGATTGTCCGGGTCGGTAAGGTCGGTGAGGTGATGGCTCGATGTGATGTGACCCCTCGGGTTAACTCACCCCTCCCCGCTAACGTACCTACCCTTTTTATTGCAGAACCAAACAAAGTGTTCCGAGGAGGAGACTGTTGCATACAGCAAGGCCGGCCGCGTCGTGGAGGAGGCTCTGGCTGCCATCCGGACCGTGCGCGCCTACGCCGGCGAGGAACTAGAGGTTCAGCGGTAAGTGCACGGCGGCAGTGGGCAGTGGGCACTGGGCAGTGCACTAACACTAGTGCATGTGCAGGTACACGAGCGCGCTGGGCGGCGCGGCGGGCGCGGCACGGCGACGCGGCGTGTGGGCGGGCGCGGGGCTCGGCTTGGGCTGGTTGCTCACGTACAGCCTCAACGCCGTCGTGTTCGCGTACGGCGCGCAACTTGTCGTGCGCGACCGGGACCTACCACCCGACCAACAGGCCTACCATCCGGGGGTCATGGTCACCGTGAGTATTATACATCGACATTATAGGTACCTATTCCACTGATGGAGTGGAAGTATTTTATAAAGCTGCGCTGCATTGCGTTCCAGGTCCTGTTCTGCACGTTCATGGCCGCCCAGAACATCGCGATGTGCAACCCGCACCTGGAGATCTTCTCCGGAGCCCGCGGGGCGGCGCGCTCGCTCTTCAAGCTGCTGGAGAGGAAGTCAAAGATCAACGCGCTCGAGGAGGGTGGTCTCAAGCCCGACAACTTCAAGGGGGATATCGTCTTCGACAACGTTTACTTTAACTACCCATCGAGACCCGATGTTAAGGTGACCCTGGCTTCCGATGTTGAATTAGCGATATCATCAGGTCCGTTCCTCGATGTTACATCCATCGTTGCATTTCAGGTACTGCGAGGATTATCCCTGAAGATATCGGCGGGCGAGACGGTAGCGCTGGTGGGCGCGTCAGGTTGCGGCAAGTCCACAGTGCTGCAGCTGTTGCAGCGCATGTACCAACCCGACACCGGCGCCGTGCACATCGACAACTATCGCCTGAACGACCTGAATCTGCACCACTACCGGACCAGCATCGGTGACCATAAACATCTTATCTACATAATTGTTATTTTGCGTGACTCAACTTGAAACATAATCATTTATCCATCCTTTTTGCTTCGCCGCCGTAGTCGGGTTAAAAAGTTGTTCCCGTTCAGTCACCACTGTGTTGTCGCATTCGGTCACAGCGGTGTCTGTGGTAACGCGTCCTTCGTCACTGATGGTATGATTTTTTCTGTTGAGTAACTGGATACACATGTAACACACAGATGTGATTAAGCGGTGATGATTCCCGAACTACGCAATTAAATGAAATGCGTTGCATGAAATAAATAAATGAAAATAAAAGTCAAGCGCTGCAACGTCACGCTTTCAAATTTTCGGGTTCTATCGAATCACCTAAGCCGTACTTAATCCATTCATAATCGGTTCCAGGCGTAGTGGGACAGGAGCCGGTGCTGTTCAGCGGCAGCATCCGCGACAACATTACCCTGGGCATGGGCCACGTCAGCGAGGAGCGCCTCGTCGCCGCCGCCAAGATGGCGCACGCGCACAACTTCATTATCAAACTGGCAAATGTAAGTGAACGTCCCTCGCGGGAGCTGAAGCAGTTGTCGATGAGCGCGAGTCTCGAGTCAGGTCAGGATGTGATGGTGTTGCATTGCAGGGCTACGACACGCTACTGGGCGAGCGCGGAGCCTCCCTGTCGGGCGGACAGAAGCAACGCGTGGCCATTGCACGCGCCGTGCTGCGAGACCCTGCCGTCCTACTGCTAGACGAACCTACTTCCGCACTGGACCCCGCCGCCGAACGCCGCGTGCAGGCCGCGCTCGACGCCGCTGCGCATGGACGCACCACGCTCGTGGTCTCGCACAGGTATCTATATCTACATCGCCGCATTGGACCCCCCTTCAGAGTAAATTCTAGGAGATATTGTGAGAGCGCTCTCTGCAACGGATAAAGCATGGTTCTTTTTTCTAATGTACGTATAATCTACCCCGTTCTGCAGTAGGTAGGTATGTACTCGTAGTTATTGATGATGATGGTGCGGTTGCAGATTGTCGACGATAGTGAACGCGACTCGCATCGTGTACATGGAACAGGGCACGGTCCTGGAACAGGGCTCCCACGCCGACCTTATCGAACGACGCGGATACTACTGGAACCTGTTGCAGCAGGATATGAGTCACAAGTGAGTGATTGCTGCTTACATTACAACTCGCAATCTAAAGTAAACGTCTCCAATTCCATTTTCTACAAGAATCTGATGTTATCCTTGATGCGGTTTCAGAAGCATCGCATCCACTACAGCGGAGTCGGAAAAGCAGGACGACGAGCCGGTCGAGCTCACCGAGCGGCTTCTCAGACGGTCCTTCCGTCGGCGATCGACGGCATTCACAAGTAACTAATGATGTAACGAATGTTACAGGTGCCGGTGTAAGATTAAGTGTTGTGTAACGATGAATTCAACTTGATTATGTATCATCATCTTATGAATCTTCGGTTTCAGATTCGATAAAGGCGGCATGGCGCGGCAGCATGCGCGGCAGCACACTCGTGCCGCTCGCCGCTTCCGACCTGGCCGCGCAAGCTGCAGCTAATGAATCAGCACAGGACGAAGAGTCTTCGGATCAGGAGAGCGACGCGCACGTGACTGCCGCAGCCCTGGCGCGCCTGCACCGTCCCGAATGGGGGCTGCTGGTGGCCGGCGGGGTCGCCTCCTTTACCATCGGTGCCACCATGCCGGCCTTCGCATTCCTCTTCTCCAAGCTCTACGGGGTAAGTGGTCGTGCAGACTTGGAACATGCGATTGTGTAGGTAATCAGCCGGGATGACCAGCCTCAATGGCCCTTGCTCTGGCAGATGTTCAGCTTGGAAGATGGCGCAGAGGTGGTGGCTGCTGCCCAGCTGTACGCGGCGCTCTTCCTGGGCGTTGCTGCATTATGTGGCCTCGTCACCTTTCTGCAAGCTTGGCTCTTCAACCTAGCCGGGACACGTCTCACTGACCGCCTGCGCGAGCTCACCTTCCGCAACTTCCTCAGACAGGTAACAACCACTCTCCAACCCAACATAACCTCACCCATGAGAGCATTCGCGGGAGGAAACATTACTAATAGGTATGTTCGTTGTACTCAGGAGCAAGGATGGTTCGACGAACCTGCCAACTCGACGGGTGCGCTTTGTGCCCGGCTCGCCAGCGACTGTGCCGCCGTCCAAGGAGCTACCGGTGAGCAGCACCTAGCTAGATCCGGTTACCTAGCTCTAGTGTAGGACCTATGGAGCCCCAACATAACTCAGCAACTAAAGGAACGCATTGTGCTTCCATCGCATGTTACAGGAACCCGGCTCGGCACGGTTCTCCAAGGTGTGAGTACGATGGTGCTCGGCGTGGGACTGGCCATGTTCTACTCCCCGAAGATGACTCTCGTTAGCTTAGTCAGCATTCCTTGCGTAAGTACTCGCGGTCGGAGGGCAAGGGATCGTTGCAGGTGTCAAGTGAGTAGGTACTAAGATTGGTTCGTTGCATTGCAGGTGATGGGCGGCATCTACCTGCAGGGCTGGGCGTCGCGGCGCGCCGAGCACGCGGAGCGGCGCGCGCTCGAGCACGCAGCCAGGCTCGCCACCGAGGCCGTGCTCAACGTGCGCACCGTGCACACTCTCGGTACATACTAATACGATACGACGGAGTCAGGGTCAGGGATCTCCGCTCCATGAGCTCGATGTAACAGATTGTGTTTCAGGCGTGGAGCGCACGCTGCTGGAGCGGTACGCGGTGGCGCTGGAGGCAGGCGGCGCGGAGGCGGCGCGGGCGCGACGCGTGCGCGGTCCGGTGTACGGCCTGTGTCTGTGCGCGCCCACCCTGGGCTATGCCGTGTCGTTAGCGTACGGCGGATATCTCATCGCAAGGGAAGGTCTGCAGTACGAGTACGCCATCCTGTAAGTACCGGTGGATCTGCGCCCCTCCTTCTCCGTGGATGGTTCAATGACCGGGTTAGTTCTGTTCCAGCGTGTCCGAGGCGTTGATCTACGGCGCGTGGATGCTGGCCGAAGCGCTGTCGTTCGCGCCGTCGTTCGCTGGCGCGCGGCGGTCAGCAGGCCGTATCCTGACGGCGCTGGCGCGCGAGCCCGCCATACTCTCCGAGCCCACCGCCGTCGAGGACCCTGACTGGGTAAGTTGCCGAACGGTGGAAGTCTCTTCACGGGAGATATCGCTACGATTTGAGCCAACCCACCGTCGACATCCAGGCGTCGAACGAATGGCTTCATCGAGGCGAACTCTTTCCAGAGACCGAGGGGTTTATGATAGCCATTCAAGATCAAGTGGTAGAAACCCGGAAAATATCTGCTATAGAAATCTGTTTGTCGGTGCAGGAGTGCACGGGCGAGGTGAGGTTCGACAAGGTTCAGTTCCACTATCCGTCCCGGCCGCAGACAGCAGTACTACGCGGCTTGTCCCTGCACCTGCCGGCGGGGCGCACGCTGGCCCTGGTGGGGCCCAGCGGCTGCGGCAAGTCCACGCTCATGCACTTGCTGCTCAGGAACTACGACGCGCAGGAGGGGAGCGTGGTATGTTCCAATCGAGCATTGTCATCGAACGGCTCTCGTATTCCTCCTTTCCGCTTGACTCGGAGGAAGCTGTTCATCGTAAGTTGATAATGAATGTTTCGTTTATCAGCTGTTGGACGGTCGGAACACGCGCACGAGCCTGAGCCTGCGCTCCCTGCGGGCACAGCTGGGTCTGGTGTCGCAGGAGCCGGTTCTGTTCTCGGGCTCGCTGCGAGACAACATCGCGTACGGCGCGTGCGCGCGTCACGTCTCCATGGAGGAGGTGGTGCGCGCCGCACAGCAGGCGCACGTGCATAGCTACATAGCCGAGCTGCCGCTGGTGAGTTACTGCTCTCACAGCTGAGTCTGGTGTCGCAGGAGCCGGTTCTGTTCGCGTTGTTTACTAAAGGCGTATTATTTAATATTCCAGGGCTACGACACGTTGGTAGGACAAGGCGGTGCAACCCTGTCGGGCGGACAGAAGCAGCGGATAGCTATAGCGCGCGCGCTGCTGCGAGATCCTAAACTACTGCTGCTCGATGAAGCCACTTCCGCACTTGACGCCACTAGCGAAAAGGTAACTAAACGTATCTACACCTACCTAGGTAATAGGTATACCTACCTACCTACAGTTTTGGTTCGGATCGGAAGCCTCGGTGGGCGAGTCTATTCGCACTTGACCGGACTTGTTTTATTTAGTTTAGACACTGCTTATGTATGTAGGTAGTTGTTGTTGATGAGTTGTATGTAATGTCGTCAGGCGGTGCAGATGGCGCTGCAGTCTGCGTGCCGCGGCCGGTCCACTATCATCATAGCGCATCGGCTCGCCACCGTACGACACGCAGATATCATCGCTGTCATAGACAAAGGTACCTACTCGCTCATACTTACTTACTACCTATAGCATAACTCCTTACAGAGTACCTAAATACTAGGGTTTACCTTCTATTCCAACACACGGAGAATAGATCCAGAGAGAAACCACCAGTTATGGCTCTGCACTGCACACACCACACATCTACCAACTCGTACCTTATTGATCGAGCAGACCAGACAAAAAAATTACGGCTCCTTGCGTTAGCGCGCTAGACCTGAGGAAATGTCTACCGTACGGTACGAGGTACTATTCTATAGGTAACAGATCCTACTACGCATAATGACTCGTGGTATAGTATTATATAATCTGTGCTCGTGGTTAGTTTAATATCAACAGTTGTAAAGATAGGTACATACCTATATGTATTGATGCGTATTCCAGGCTCGGTAGCAGAAAGCGGCTCTCACGAGGAGCTGGTGGCGAGGCAAGGCCTCTACTGGGAGCTGCTGCAGCAGCAGCAAGGCCTCGCTGCTGACACCCGCGCCGCATAGCAGAACGCGGCTCTCACGAGGAGCTGGTGGCGAGGCAAGGCCTCTACTGGGAGCTGCTGCAGCAGCAGCAAGGCCTCGCTGCTGACACCCGCGCCGCATAGCAGAACGCGGCTCTCACGAGGAGCTGGTGGCGAGGCAAGGCCTCTACTGGGAGCTGCTGCAGCAGCAGCAAGGCCTCGCTGCTGACACCCGCGCCGCATAGCAGAACGCGGCTCTCACGAGGAGCTGGTGGCGAGGCAAGGCCTCTACTGGGAGCTGCTGCAGCAGCAACCAAATCTTAGATCTCAGGGTTTAGTTTTAAACCTTATTGCCAAACTAGGTATAAGTCGAAATAAGATTTATTTTCAAAGATGCCTTGCGGTGCTGTATTGAAGATTCTGTTGTAAAAGACTGGCTAAATAAAAACGAAAGTTCAGTTCAAAAATAGCATAATGTAGCAAAATGAGGAGTGCCTTCGGGTTTCAAGGCATCCCGAGAGAATTCTGTTTCATTTGTGTTCACGTTTGTAGATTGAAATATCTCGTGAAGGGATGGTGACTGTGATTCTGTTATGTAGGTATATACATGAAGTATAAAGGGCTGGCTAGGCTAGTTATGCCATAGCGTGATTAGCATCTGAATTATATTTATAACTAATGAAGTCGCGGGTACCTATCACCCGCGACTTCGTACGCGTACGAAACTTTCCACCAAAATATCTGTCAACCAGCATAGGTACGATGAACCTTGTGCCAAAGGCTGCTTTTGGTTTAGATAGTTCAAGCTGTATCAAAGAATCTACGTCTTAGATTTAAATAAAAATAGCCTATGTTTTAATCCGGAAAAAGCGCTTCTGATTGGTATAAGTTTCATTGAAATTGGTCCACTAGTAAAGACAGGATCCGCGAACAAACAAACAGACAAACTCGATTTTCGAAATCGTTTATTTAAGGCGTATGTAAAAGGCAGACCACCCCCTTAACATTTTTGAAGATATAATATAACTAAATGTAATTATGTGAAATTGCAGAGCTTCAGGGTCGAGAGAATAACAATGCAAAGGTTCAGTAAAAATAACGCATTGGTTTAAGTTTTTTGGTCGGAAACTTATACCAATGCGAGCCCTGAAGCCTGAAGCTCTGCAATTTGACAGGTAATTACATTTAGTTATATTACATCTTCAAAAATGTTGAAATGTGAGAGCGAGAGAATTGTCTGGCTTGCATTATTTAGTTTAAAAATCCGTATCTTTAGTTTTTGGCTCTTTTACAGTTTTTTATTAGAATAGATAGATAGATACATAGATATTAATAAATGTCAGGCTATAAATATTTTAACTTGGTTATTAGTAGGTACGTTACCTACCTAAGTACCTAGATAAGTAAAATCTATTGTGATACGTAGGTATTTGATATTCCAATTAGGTAAAACGATATTATATTTTCCAATACCTACCTAGTACATTATGGTAAGAGGTAGAATACCTAGCTATGTATTTTATTTAGTTTCCAATACCTGGTATTAATGGTACCTACCTACCTATCTATTTATTAGGTATATAACATAAGCAGGTAGTGCTATATTGAAGCTACTTGTGAAGACCTTTTAAATGGTGTTGTAGGATTATTACCCTACAACTTTAGATGATAAGATGAAAAACTGATTTATTGGTAATATTTAATTCACGTGACCACGGTCAAATACTTTTAAGTTTTAGCCGAGGCAATTATAAAAATGTACCGCATGCAAAGGCGCTAATGTGAGGTAAATTGTAGGTACAGGTGTCTTAGTTATCCTACATTAAGTTCAATTGTATTTACCGACCGATATACATCATAGAATAAAATAAATAAATAAAACGAACTATTATTAAAATAATCTTTATTTTATAGCGGAATTGAGCTTATACTAGTAACTAGTAAAGGCTATTCCTAAGGCCTCTTCGTTTCAAACTACGCTAGGGGGCGCTGCACCCACTCACATGTAGCGTAGCGAGTGGTGTGGAGTGGACGAGCCGCGCTCACTTACCTGCCTACCGCTCGCTACTAACGTATCGTACGTCTGAGTCTGATTAAAGGTATCCAAACAATACAACCTAACCGTAGTAAGGATATCAACTTTGTTGCTTTATAAACAATCCAGGCAGATGCAAACTGACAGAAACTCTAACATATTCCACTCACAAAGAAAGGTGTATTTTCCATGTCCAACCTTAAACAGTGATAGAGAAGAGCCGTCATTCGACGAGGTCCGGTATGGCGCTGAGCAGCAGCGCTTGCGCTGGCGCCAGCACGGCGGCCGGCAGCTGCGCCAGCGCCGCGCCTGCGCCCTCGCCGCACACCTGCCATGCTGCAAGCAACGCAACCAGCCACACTCAACCAGGACCTACCTGTACCTTAGCTCAGCTATTCAATCTCTATCGGTACTTACCGAGCTGTGGGGCACGAGGCACGGCACACAATGCCACGACGCGCGCGGCGCGCGGTGCTAGCAGGCCGCAGCGCGCGTAGCCCCAGCACGCGGCTGCGCTCGCGCACAACCAGCTTAGCTCTGCAACCAATCAAACATATTAATCCAACAACTGCACACTTTAATGAGAGGTAAGAATATAGATAAACTGACCGAGAACCAGCACCGCGAACATGTCCTCCAATCGGACGCTGCCTTGGGTCTGCAGCGCGTCGCAGCACTGCATGTACAGCAACAGCAGCGCGCACCCTCGTGCGGCGTGCTCCGGCCCTGCGGCGTGCGGCGTCCAGCGCGTCCGCAGCGCACCCGCGCCGAATGACGTCAGCGCGGCGGCACACGGCCCTAGCGCCAGCGGCGGCACCACGCCGCGACCGCACTGCAACCAAACGTCATCGCCTGTAATCACGTAACCCGCCGCCGCCACTACACCGCCACTACACCGCCGCTACACCGCACTCACCAACAGGACCATGGCGAGCGGCGCGGTGACCAGCGACACGAGGTGACACGCCGCGGTGGCGTGAGCACCCGCAGCGTCCGCGCACAGCGCCAGCGACAACCAGCCGCAACCGCTGCTCACCGACGACATCAGCACCCTGACCATTACATTAACATGGGAGAGAGATCCAACGTGCTCCACGTAGACCAGGCCAAAAAAAAAAAATTACCCACACCCAGGAGTACCTAAAAATACCCCCATGCATCTTAGCCGATTTTTTTGTATTTTTCGAGTTATGATTTATTTTAATTTAAGTGCTAGTACGATTATAAGTAAGCAGATAAGTCTAGGGTGCTACTAGCAGTGAAAACTTGACTCTGAATATTGAAAAATATTGAATAAAAATGTGTATAGTGACCCGTGCACGAGCGACGAAGGCACGCGCGAGCGCTGCGCGGCCTGCAGCAGCAGCAGGCAGAGCGCGGGCGCCACAAGCGCGGCGTGCGCGCTCGCCACCAGCACGAGCCGCACGCCGGAGCCGGAGCCGGAGCCGGAGCCGGAGGCGCGTCGGCGCCGTCCCGCGCGCCAGTAGATGTAGCTCAGGGGCAAGTACCAAACGTACTGCGCGTGCAGGGCGCCTGCTAACCGAGTCTCTCTTACTGTTCCACTCACTATCATCTGCCTTCTACTGGCCTTACATTTTGATAAAAACACTAGGCCACAGTGTACCTACCTACTCTGTGAGTATTGCAAGCCATTAGATAATAGTTTAGAAATCGTATTAAAGTGTGCATCATGAATGAAGCAAGATTAACTAATACTTTTTGGGGAGAACGACTAGTTAATCTGAGATCTCGCAATTTTCACAAAATAAAAAAAAAATTACATGAAATTTAAAAACCCCTACTCATAAAAATCTCCTTAGATCCTGTTCATCGTCAAGCCTCTATGGTCATTGACCTCTGGTGACCCCTTACAAAGTAGTTTTTGATCTCAGCTGACCTTTAGAAAATGTTGATCTTGCCCTCTAATAAAACTTCGGACGAAAGGAAATGAGCGTAGGCCACGCATATTCCCTTTTGAACCCTTACAACTTGACAACCCCCGATTTAACCGATTTCCCACATAACCAAAATGGCGCAATAGTTTGCTCCCTCAATCAATAACTACAATGCATTGTATTATTTGTTAAGCAGGTAAAGCATAAACCTATCAATAAAAAAATATGCTAAATAGCAAGTGACACTTGCATAGTGTTCTTTCAGGCCAAAGAACAAGTTTAATGTAAGCATAGTAGGATATAGGGATACATCAAAACCAACCAATATAGTGAACTCCTTTTCATAGAAACAACAAAATAATTATTAGGTTTGCCACATTTATTAATACCCTGATAACTTTAGAACCGCTTATCCAATCTTCACTTTGGTAGGTCTATGGACAGTGCTGAGGTTTCACTGGTTTGAAAAATTAAGTAAATTGGTCAAGGGGTTGCAAAGTTATAAGGGTTCCAAGGTAGTAAAAAAATAGTGTCATACAAAATATCAAGTGGGGTGTCATGTCATAGGGCTTTGTTTAGACATTTCAAAACAGTTTTTATTTTTATTATAGGTTAAATAGTTTTTGAATTGTAGTAAAAATTACAAAATTGGCAAAACTAGTATAATAATGTAAGCTACCATTTGTTAGTTTCAATGATTTTGTAGTTCAGGTGAGACTGGTACACAGTTAGATGGCGGTATTGATGCGAAATGCTTTTGTAGTTCAGGTAAGACTGGTACACAGTTAGATGGCGGTATTGATGCGATTTGCAAAGTTTATTGCAACCATTGTTAATAAAAAAATCTTTGTGTTTTATTAACCACCAACTGAAAAACGGAAGGGGTGTTATAGGTTTGACGGCATTTGTAAGATAGATGAGCCATGTTTGGTGATAATTGGTGAAGCCGTTTCCAAGTTATGAGGATATTCATCAGCTCTGAAAAGCAATTTTGAGGAATTTCAGGCATAATTACAGTTTGAAACATTTAGTACATAGAATGTGATGAACTGGAGCTAGGTCCATACTAGGTCTGATTATGACCAGCAAGTATTATAGTTGACTATTATTTATCAAAAACATAACGCGCACAAGGTCCCCATTCTGGGAGAACTACTAATTATGTTACTTTATAAAAGAAATGACACTAATATAAATTACTGTTAAAAGCCATTTATGAGATATTATAATGAATAAATAATTATTGTTCTTAAAATTCAGGGGTTATTTTCTTTTTTAGTTAGTTTTAGTAGAAATGTGATTATTTACCTAAAACTTATACCTATGAATAATAAAAACTTGTATGCATCAAACATACTATAAATGTGAATGTAACATTGTTTGTTACGATTTCACACGAAAACTACTTAACCGATCATCATGAAACTTTGTACACATATTCTTAGAAGTAACATAGGATACTTTTTATCCCGGAGTAACATAGGAATAACAGAAATAACATAGGATACTTTTTATCCCGGAGTAACATAGGAATAACAGAAGTAACATAGGATACTTTTTATCCCGGAGTAACATAGGAATAACAGAAGTAACATAGGATACTTTTTATCCCGGAAAATTAACGGGATCCAATGGGACGCGAATGAAGTCGCGGGCGGAAGCTACTGTTTTATAATTGTTTAATGTTTTGACGACTATGAGACATCACCTCGGCATTAGTGATACGTTTAGTTTGTGTCGAATAGGTTGTCAGCCAAAGGTCTTTGTATAATGAAAACACCATGAGTTATGTAATAGCCAACCACTAAGTAGGTAGGAAGTTAGGGTACCTACACTATTTCAAGATCAAACCAAAGCTTCATTTGCATATATAGAGTTCATAAAAACATAAATAGAAAATCTATTGTGTCCAGAATCACCACAGTCTAGCTAGGGGTTGCAAAAATACTGTTTAGTAGGTACCTACTGCATGTTTGTGAGTTGATCACCTTTGAGGTGTTTCTAACTACAGTGAGGTGATCAATCTATTACTGATTGAGTTTCAGGTAATCTCAAGCCAGACTCAATCAGTAGGAGCCTGCTAGCAACTAACTATACTTATTTAAAAAAGAAAATACTTACTTACAAATAGGCTTTAGGGCACTTCTGTGCTGACTTACTATAGGTAGGTATGTAAGTAGATAATTATTATAAGAAAAAATTGTACCATAGTGTATGATGAGCAGGTGCTATGCGTTCTATGAATGATCTAGTAAGAGCATGCAGTGTTGTTTGCCTCCTGTCGCGCCAGCGCGCGGCGCCAGCACGGCCAGCGCAAGCGCCGCCAGCACGCCCACCACCATCCAGCCCCGTCGCACACCGACCCACAGATCTACGTGGTATTCGCCCGCTCTGCGCCTTACACCAGCCCCATTCCTTTGTATATTGACCACATCATTGGTTCCAGAACTGGGTTCTATCAAAACCATTGTTTAGCTATGTTAACCAAAATAAGGTAGGGAGGTATGTGTGTGCAGTAGGTCTCTACAGCACAGAGTAACTTTTATAGAGCGAGAGGGAGATTACAGTTAGGTAGGTGGTGTGGTAGGAGACTTGAGTAATCTGGAGTGTCAGGAGTAAACTCAAAACTCAGATAGAATCTGGGGCCTTCTTTCGAAGCTGAAGATAGGTAGCATCACAGAACACTATTACTCTCACGGTAGCATAAGTAGCACCGAACACCTATTTTTAAATAGATAGTATCACATCGTAAGCTATGACTATGACATTAAGATCACAGTCATGCAAAGAAAAGAAGAATCAGCAAGCAACTCATTTTTTTAGCCAATTGGTCACGGCTAGCCTTATTTTTACATACAGACAGTATTGCCAACCCAAATTTTCATTTTACCCCAAAGCCTGATCAATTTTACTCTAGATTCACAACTTTATTGTTATAAAATACCAAAGTTTTTTAAATAGATAAGTTATTTACAAGTTATTTCATAGTCAATGCTTTTATTTCGCATAAAATGTTTACCAAAAAGCCCATATTATGATTAATAATACAAAACTAGTAATATAAAATATTGATACTACATACCTCTCAAATAAGGATCGTATTCCCACTCTTTACAATAATTTTGAATGTATCTTTTGCACCAAATCGCGAGTTACCACTACATGAACTGATTGCCTGAACTGATCTTAAATGACTGTCAGTCAGGAATGGAATGAATAAATCTGATCTAATTTACGCGAAGTGTAAATTACCCTTCATCTCAATTTTTCGAAATCTATGGTAATTTACCCTGACTTGGCATCACTGCATACAGAATGGCGGTAATCTTCTTCTTCTATTATGGCCTCTGTCCGTCATTATTTAAAATATTATCGGTCAAGAAGACGAATGACTTGATCATTCGTCAAGTCGGCAGTCGTTTGTTTCGAAGGAAAAATGTGGATTTTCTCTGTTGAAAAATTCTACTATCTGCGCTACACATTAAGGCCATGGTGGTTTATCTAGGCTGTGCATTGCATAGTTGTACAATAACCATCCGAAGCAAGCATACTTGGAAGAATTTTTTTTCTATGTTTTGTATGTAGAAATAAATACGGCCGGTCGTATTTCCCTGCGGCGGTACCTATTTGGTACCTATTCTCATTGCGAGTAAAATAAAAAACTGTTCTATTCTATTTACTTTGCTTTGCTACTTACAATAGGATTCAATGTTACGTACAAAATGTTACATTACCAAGCAACTAAATGCTGTGTTGGCAAAGAACAAACTTCCTATGTTGAGGTAAATCAAAATTGGTCTAGGAAATATGTAGTGGTTACTACGACTACTTTGCTTATCTGAGGTACATAGGTAACCTACCGACATGTGCACATTGGGCTCAACTTTCCTGTAGTGGCGGCGAGATAAGGCATTGAATTAATTTTTTAACCGATTTCAAAAAAGGAGGAGGTTCTCAATTCGGTTGTATTTTTTTTTGTTTGTTGCCTCAGAACTCCGTCATATAAGAACCGATTTGAAAAATTCTTTTTTTATCTGAAAGGGTATGCTTCCAGATTGGTCCCATAAATTTTTTATCAAAATCAGTTCAGTAATTTATTTATTTATTTATTTATTGCATACATGGTTATATTTGGCAGTTATATAAGAATAACTCGTCATTAACGTACACGACACTGCGTACCTATTTGCTTTCCTGTGACGTTTCTGTGGTGCTGATCAATAGAATAGTCCCAATGAACTTCCATCATCATCATCATTATTTAATGATGAAGGTTCAACGTTTGAAATTGAAGTCGGTTCCCATGAATTTCATGACAATTCCCAATGCATCTTATGATCATCAGCATCATCATCATCGGATGGTGAAACCGGAAGGTAGGTCATGAGATGGATTCTCGATAAGTATAAGTATCGACTTCAAAAAAGGAAAAGGTATCAATTCGGTTGTATATTTGGAAAAAACATGTGATCCACATACACAACATTGCGTATTTTACTTTTCTGTGGTGTTTACGATCAATAGAACAGTCCCAATGAACTGCTATCATTATCATCATCATTTGATGATGAATGCATATCAAATTAAAGTATGGTTTTCCAGTTTTTTAAACTTATAAATTATTAAGTGTAGATTTTCATAAAAGAAAAATCAAAAGTGGCGCCCTCATCATAGGTTTCTCTGAAAGTAATTATTTATTTATCTAGCACTTTTTTTAATAAATATATAAATTTTATACAGAGGGTGGAGCCAATGCTGAAGCATTGTCTGTACCTATAAGGAGGTCGGCATGCGACATTACCTACAGAAAATAATTAAATAGGTACCTACCTTCTACCTATCTTAAAATAAAAAGCTTTGCTAATATGCAACTTGAGTTACCTCAACTCAGTCAGAGAACTTGTTTCTAACATGTATAATTTTATATTAATGGGATTATGGGATGTCTCGATTCAGTTCAATTCAACCCAAATAACTGAAATGAAAGAAAACTGAACAGGTCACGTCACATCACTATCAATTATTGTGACTAAGTATTGTATGGTGGTGTAATAGTCCAGTACCTTATGTTTGCCTAGCTGCCTGCGGTATAAAGCTGCCTATGAAGGGGAAGGTAAAACCACTGTACGAGTTATCAACAAGGATTATGAGCTTGGTCTCATGATTGACTCCTATGCAACAGTGAGTGCACACTTTATTGCTCTAATTATTATAGTATTTTCTCCATTACACTGGTATTAAGTATATGATGGTTTATTTCAGTATGGGTTTCGTCTTAACAATGGCCTCACTGTGCTTGGACCCATGGCAATATTTCCCAGGTGATAATACCTATAATTATCTTGTGCAGTGGGTATTGTGTTGTGGATGATATTTCTTGTATACCTACCTAAAGGCGTACGCAGACCGGGACGGCATGTCAAGGGATTTTGCCGTGAGTCAGCGCACACTGGCCGCTTAGACACCGCGCCACGGGAGCCTGTGGCGCGTCTTTTAATGCCCTGCGATAAAATCCCTTTCAATGCCACGGCATCATTTTAAAGCAAAGCAATTTATGTCGTATTTCTATAACAGTACGGTTGAATGTCCATTAGTAAAAAAATAAAATCTCTTGCCATGCCGTCCCGGTCTGCGTAGGCCTTATTGCCCATTGCCATTACCTATAGGTATTTTAGGCCCGTATTCCGTAGCCTTACTCAAGCACTGATCCGTACTCCAGCATAGATTTTTGTATGAAAATCTCTACTCAAATCTATGCTTGAGTAACGATTTCTGTCTCGGAATACGGACCTTAGTTTGTAAACTAAATCTAGCTACCTACGTCAGAACAATTTGAAGAAGGTACCCACATAATATAGGTACCTACCTAAGGTGTTTATATAATTACCTATTTGTATACGTTATGTCACAGAACGGTTTTGTCATGGCAAGTGAGAGAATCTGATGAAATAAATGAAGAATCACTTGGATTATTCAAATTGCTTGAGCCAAAAATTGATCTCCTGGTGAGTAACCTATGTCGTATTATAATACACAAGCTGATACCCGCGAAATCGTAAGCGTGCGAAACTTTCCACCAAAATATCTGTCAACCAGTATACGATGAACCTCTTATCAAAGGCGGCTTTTGGTTTAGAGAGGTCAAGCTGTATCTAAGAATCCACGTCTTTCATTTCAATAAAATAGGTATAGCCTATGTTTCAATCCGGAAAAAGGGCTTCCGAATGGTACCTTTATGTTTCATTGGAATTGGTCCAGTAGTAGTTTAGGCGTGATCCGCGAGCAAACAAACAGACAAACTCGATTTTCGAAATCAGAATCGTTTATATTTAGGTATAGTAGATCTGCATATTTAGTTTATCCTTAACTTTCATTTTAGTGTTTGGTTTTTTTTTTCAGTTTTATATAATAGTACTTACATGTAGATAGATGACTAGCCGTCGCCCGCGGCGGTGCTCGCGTTCTAGACCCTTAAAATAAATAAATAAATATTCACGGACATTTAACCCAACGCCTTCTAGTCCCAAACTAAGCAAAGCTTGTACTATGGGTACTAGATGGCTGATAGAATACATATATACATTTTTTTTGTAAATACATACTGATAATACATAGTAACACCCAGCCACAGAACAAACATCTATGTTTGCCACACAAAAATGTTTGTTCTCGGTGGGGATCGAACCCACGACCCACAGCACGGAAGGCAGAGCTACTACCGACTGAGCCATGACGCCTGTCGTTTTTAGGCTGTGCGTTGATTATCAGTCAGCTTCAAAAAAGTTTTATACGTATAGGTAGGTACCTAATAAATAAATGATAAATATTGATTACTAGGTATGTGAAAATAACAACATAGGTACCTAGTTCAAGTTACATGGTGCATTCAGTATAGTATTTAAAATCTTTTTCCAGGTGATTGGTCTAGAATGCAATGACAGGTCCAAATTCAACAGTGTGTTTAGAGCATCCCGTGCCAATAAGCTGAACATAGAAATACTACCCACGGAACATGCTTGCTCTACCTTCAACTTCTTGAATGCTGAGGGAAGGTACGTTTTACACAAAATCCTAACAAAAACAGAAAGGAACTTTATGTAGGTAGACCGTACCTACATAAAACAACAGACTCGCGTATTTAAACATTAACGTCTTCATTATAAATAGACAGATTCTCACCAGCACACCATGGACTAAAGATATCTTTTTATCAAGCATTCTTCAAAATAGGTAAGCAGTTAACAAACCAAGGCGCTTGTGGCGTAGGTAACTGTTCTGAGCGATCACTATTTGGGTGGGTGACCGTTAGTGGCATTTACATTTGAGCGCTTCCGTGCTTCCGAAGGCACGCTAAACTGGCGGTCCCGGCTCAAGCAGTTGTTTAGCCATGACAGGGAGGCCTTATGCCGGCCTAAAAACTTCGTCACCAGAGTTGACCATTCATTCGAGCCTGCAGCTGCTTAGATATTGCAAAAGGCATTGTTCTGGGTATAAAAGTTGTGCAAACTACTTACCTACGTAAGGTTACCTAATGATGTGTTTGTGTTGTAGATCTGTTGCGGCAGTGCTGATACCACCTCTCAAATTGGAAATGAATGAAAATGATATGCTTCAAAATAAGATCCACTATCATAATATATTTAATAAACCTCTTAACTAATAGTTAGTAAACTAGGTAAAGTGTGTAGGTATATTAATTAGGTAGGTACCTAAGTACTTGGGTAGGTAGGTACCTAGTTAGTGAAAAAACAACTAGCTACCTATGTAAAGTATGGAATTGAATTCGACATTTTACCGGCGAACCCGTCAAAGAACGCAAACCGGTTTTTGGACCGCACAAAACGCCCCGGGGCGTTTCCGCCGGTTGACTACTAATCAAGTATAGGTACTTAGATAGGTAAATAGACATAGTAAATGATGTCTGAATAAAATTCTCTAAAAGGTACTTCTGTAATATTTTTTTCAACTCAACCTAGGTTCATTTATTGATCCAGTGAGCAAAGCGAACGAAGATCTTAGTAAAAACTTGGTCAAATCGGCGTTGGTTGTAGGTGTGTTTGTTCGTGCAAAGTCGGATAGCAGGTACATTATACATAGGTACCTACATAATCTTATGTTTTACTGGTTTGAAAAATTAAGGGTCTATCCGTCGTGATTACGTAGGTACGGTAGGTACCTAATTCTAATTCGTCGTGGGGGAATAAGATCTGCACTGACGTCCCGCGTTGGGGTGTATTGTGCATTGTCCCCCTGCTGACCTCACCCCAGCCAGCCCAACTCCTTAAAGTAACGGAGAAGGACTTTGGGTTGATGACAGCAATGTTCCAGCATCCCCGATGGTGTTGTGGATGCCGAGGAGTGAGACCCGATCAGCTCCTGCAGTCCCGTTTTGGATCTGGCTTCGGTTGTTGCCGAGCAATGCAGCAAGACATGCTCTACTGTTTCTTTTTCCTGAAGACAGCCACGACAGAGGTCGCTGTCTGTCGCTCCGATCTTGAGGAGATGGTAGTTCAGATCACAGTGGCCCGTGATTATACCCACCATCATCCTCAAGTCTTCGCGTCTTAGCTTTAGTAGTGTCGTTGTGATGTGCGCGTCCATTGCAGGAAGCATTATTTTTGTATGTTTGCAGTCTGATCTGCGCTCCCATTGTTTCTGATGTTCCTTCTTGGAATATATTTTCAGTCTGTTTCTTATCTCTGCCGAGGTGGGTCAGCAGAGACTTGTGTTTTCTGCAGTTGGCGTTTGTTTGGCGCCTTCTCTTGCTAATGAGTCTGCCTTATTGTTGCCTGAACATGAGCCGTGGCTTTTTGTCCATCTTATCTTGACAGTGTGTTTATCAGATAGATTCTGAAGTGCAGTGTGGCATGCTGCTATAGATTCTGACCTTGTGACAGATCTGCTCAGTGAATTCATGAGTGCTGCGCTGTCAGTTATGAATATTAGTTGTGCCGGTTCGTTTGCAGTGCATGCGGCAGTTACTGGCGCTGAGGACCGATACATTTCTGTTGCTGCCAGGAAGAGCCCTAGGGTTTCTGCCTGGAAAGCGGTTGCTGAGTTGCTGAGGGGTTGCGAGTGAGATAGCCCTGTCTCATGGCAGTAAAATCCACAGCCCACTCCTGCTTTTTGCTTGGCGCCATCTGTGTAGATGTGATAGATGTTGGGAGTAGAGGTGTGATCCTCCGTCCGTTCTTGATTTTCCACTTGGCAGCCCGCTCCTTGGAGCAGGCTATAGTTTTAAAATCATATCCATAGGCGATATGATTTTAAAACTATAGCCTGCTCCAAGGAGCGAAAAAAAAAACAAAAGTATCTTTGGTTTCTAACGTCAGATGATTACTCTCGAACACCACAGACGAAGTATTTCGTCTGTGTCGTTTTTTTTTTTTTTTCGCTCCTCGGAGCAGGCTCGTCTGTGTCGAACACATTTTTTTTTTTTTCGCTCCTCGGAGCAGGCTATAGTTTAGAACCATACCGCCTAGTCTTACGTTATGTTTTTCTCATAAGTTAGTTTGTTTAGTTGTATGTCTTGCGTAAATATTTTTTTTTTTATGTAGAAATCATATCAGTTACTTATACCACAGACTTATACAGTGTCGAACACAGTTCCAATCCGGATCCATAGATTTTGACAGAAATCCTTTCATTTTTCATGCATTTTCATATTTTTCAGTACAAAATGACACGAGATCTGTCAAATTCCGTGAATCCGCGGCCTGATCACGTATCTAGCAATTGCATAAAAGTAGCAAAAAACGTAAAATTTTTGCTCTTCAATCGTTAATTCGTATCACGTATCGACGATAGCAAAGCCAAGGCAAACGATCGATAGTGCTGCCTCTACAGGACAATCGGTGAAATAATTTGTGCATTGTTTGCTTTAGCCGAACGAATTTTTGGTATCACGTACGCTTTTGACAGCAATATTTTAGCAATTAGCAAGCCATTTGAACTGTCAATTTGCAAACACCTTTTCAGTGATTGTTTTACGATTGTTTTTATCAAAGTTTACTATTTATCCTAGAAAAGGTGTAATTTTTTTAAACTGCTTCTAGCAGTTCATCAAAGGGGTTACATAGATTATTGTGTTAGATTTTAGCCAAATGATTGTTAATTGTGATTTACTGACTCTTGGACATAACTCGTGCATTTAACATGTTGGAAGCGATTTGGACTCTATTTTTGTAGATTACATTTTGGCTAACTTTTATTATATTTGTAAACAATAAAAAACCAATATTTTGGTAGGTACTTACGTACCACAGATTACTTACGCTGTTTTGTTTTGTTTCTTAGTTCCAATTATTGCTACTCGATCACTTTGGCGCTAGTATCGTCGCGATAAATGCATTTCAACGATCAGCGAGCCATTAGCCATCGGTCTCATCCGTGATACCATTGAAGTTTAGAAATTGCTCGTTTTCTAGCGGCGCGATAATTGCTAATTGCTGGCTGATCGCAAATTTGAGCTGATAGCCCTGCCGGATTGGAACTGTAGTCGAGAGTAACCCACTTGACCTGACCACCTGCCTGACCACTTTCTGACATAGAAAAAGAATGCTCTTCATCTTTTTTTGCTTCTCGCTTCCTATAAAAATATTACTGAACAAGAGTTTGTTTTATTAGGTAGTAAAAGCGCCGATAAGGTTGATAGGTTGTGCCGATCTGTGAAATTTGAGTGAAATCCCGGAATGAAAGTTACAAAACAAGCATCGAAATTTAGTAACAACAAGTAGATAGGTAATGAAAGACACTGGACACTGAGCCAGCTCTCGAAGTACCAGAAGTAGAGCCTTCAGTCAGCGATGGCAGCAGGTGGAACTGTTTGCCGGTACAGCCCCATGGATACATCCCAAGAGGTAGGTAGGTTACTACCATAATATTATACACCTACTTCGTTTTTAGAGTGGGTACCTACTTACCTAGGTACTACATAAATTCAAATTCAAATCGTTTGTTGCAGCTAAGTTGTTTTATAGGTCTATAGTTCCAAGTTTGTGAAATTGAAGTACATAAGTAATAATTAAAGGAGGCACCCGTTCGTTTTAGAAACCGTGGTCTGTGTGAAAATTTCATCAAAACAGCCAGTCATAGAGTTACCTAAGTAGGTACTTACAAAGCTTCAGTTTCTGAGATTGCAAATTATTTTTTCAATTGATCACGTCTGGCTGCCGTTGCTCATTGTGTCACTTCAATTAATTTCCATTTTCAAAACACTTTAGGTAAGTAGGTACCCTACTATACTCTTACAAATAATTGTATTCAATCTTACAGTAGGAGTATAGTAGTTTCCCCTGTCCGAACTGAGATCTCGCGATGTTCCCAAAAACTAAACAAGTAAATTTTACTAAATATTGGTGGTCATCACCAGACCTTGGAGTATGGACTACTGTTCATCAAAATCCCAATAAGTACCTACATACCTCCTTTGAGATAGTTGCCTGATGCCTTATGCCTGGGATTGCTCAAAATTGGTTTTTGAGAGCATATGAAGATGTTCATAATTTGGAAATAGCTCCAACTATTGTTTACCAAACATGGCTGAGAATCATCCCAGATAAATCACTTTCTTACAAAAAACGGCATTCAAATTAATTGTTACCAGGGGGTGGTAATGTCTTCCTTCCCCCGTCTCCGCCCCCGCCCCCCTGGCTCACGCTCACCACAAATAAAGAAAATTTCTTCCCTCAACTATTATTTATTTATTTAACTTTATTTGATGTAATTGTTGCCAGAATGCAGATGTCCACTGCGGGGAGGGGAGCTCCTTGCATGAGCGGCTTGTTGCATATGTGCATGCTCTGGAAAATGTGAGTTTACCTATAATATATTATAATATCATCATACTTATAACTGTAATGATAACGTTAACTGTGTTATTATCTAAATAAGTTAAATAAATCTTTCATATAAAAAAAATATAACTGAAATTAGAATATGCTTCTCAATGTAATCAGTAGCATGTGGATCAGGGTATAAGCTGATGGGGTGGGTCACTTATTTTATTGGACACTAATTTGTTACAAGCACACCTTCTGTCTTTCGGTCAGGGGTTAATAAAACGAAAAGAAAATTGTTGTTGGAATGTGGAGGTGATTGGAGCCTTAGCTAACGAATGAGGCGCGGATCCTTCCCTCGGTGTTGTGCCAGAACGTCGCGAGGCGGTGGATGGACTAGCTAGGTGACTCATTCGTTGCGGTGTCAGGGCTCGCGTCGCGGCGTGTGGGGCGAACACTCGTACGCCCGCGGGCAGGGCGAGCCGGCGCGACTCGCGCGTCACACTCGCACGCTACTCGCGCCGCGACCCACCTCCCCGCCTCCGGCCGTCATCGACGCATGCAGCGTGCCGGCCGCGGCCCCCGAGCCGCCGCCGCTCGAGCCCCTCGAGCCCCTCGAGCCCGAGGACGAGGATCCCGCCGACGCGGAGGATTGGGAGGCGCGCGTGCACGCGCTCGCGCCGTCTCCCGCACACGCGCGCCTCGCGGCCGCCGCGTGCGACGCGCTGCGCCGCATGCGCCTCGAGCGCCTCGCGGCCGGCGGCGGCGAGCACGCGCGCGCCCAGGCCAGCGCCGCCGCGCGCCGCCTGCGCCGCGCCCTCGCGCCGCACTGGCTGCGCGGCGGCGTCGCGCGGCCCGCGCCCGCCTGGCTGCACGCCGCGCTGACGGCCTGCATGCCGCGCGGCCCGCGACGGCTCTACGAGGAGGCGGTGGGTGCGGTGCGCGGGGCAGTGCCGCGGCTGGCGGAGCGGCTGACGGGCGCGTGGGCGGCGCCGGGGCGGGGCGTGGCGCGCGCCTGGGGGCCGCCGGTGCCGGCTGCCCCCAGCGCGCCGTGGCTGGTGTGGGTGAGCAGCGGCTGCTCGTCGGTGGACGCGCGCTGGGAGCGGCGGCTGAGCGCGCTGATGCACACGCGCGTGCTGCGCGCGCCGCAGGGCGAGGGTGCCGCCGCTCCCGAGCCGTGGTGCGCGGCGGCGGCGGGCGCCGTGCGCTCGCAGCTCACGGACGCGCTCGCGGAGGCCGGGTGAGTTTTTTTAGTTCGATTGAGGGGCTAGCGAAGCTGGCGCAACGGATGGGATGGCATAATGCAGTTGGTGCGATGTGTTGATCAGGGACCGTGGGATCATCCTGGGCGGGGTGGGGCTGGGCGCGGCGCTGTGCGCGGTGCTGGCGCGCGGCGCCGGGGGCGCGGGGCGCGCGGCAGGGGGCGTGCGAGGGGCGCTGCTGGTGGCGCCCCCGCTGCGCACGCCGGAGGGCGGGGGCGCGGCGCGGGCGGAGGCGCTGCGCGCGGTGCGGCTGCCGCTGCTGCTGGTGGTGGGGGAGCGCTCGCCCAGCGCGCCGCACGCCCTCGCTAACGACGTATGCGGTCAGTTCAACTCGTAACTATCGGTGATGATTGTCGTTCCACTTGTCATTATAATATCGGTTGATGGTGTTGTGTGCAGAGATGCGCGGCCTGGCGGCGGGTGCGGGTGCACGGCGGCTGCTGAGCGTGGCGTGTGCGGACGAGATGCTGCGCGTGCCGCGCCGGCTGCGCTCCCGCCTGCGGCTCACGCAGCACGCACTGGACGCCGCACTTGCGGTCAGCTCACCCCACACCCTACACTATTTATAGTACCGCCTAGCTCGCTCATCTCAATATAAAGATAAAATATTAAGATATTTATTGTCTATAGAAGCTAGGTTACAAGTTTGAATAGGTTTACATGTTTCTCTAGTCCAGCCGATAAGGTTACCTAAACGTTTGGAAAAAAAAATAGTTCAAAAACACGCTGTAAAAAGTATGAAACAAGAGTTATTCTCATGTGAAATTCTTATGTAATATGTACATAGTGGTCATTATTGGATACTTAAATTTGGGAAGCTATTTTAAAAATAAAATACGTAAAATTCACTTTATTGTATATTCGAAACTTTTTCTGTTAAACATGTATAAAAGACACGCAAGAACCGGGAGCCTGTGGAACCGAGCGCGTGGGACGTTAGGCATTGTTTACCTTTCAGCTCAGATAAGCAACGCTGCAATCTCTACACTCATATTGCACGTGCAATTCACCGCCGAGTTCAACGTTAATAGAAGCCTGGAAACTCAGCTTACTCGGTCGAGGACTCGATTTAAAATGATCCTCGAGCGAGCGCATGATATAGTACTAAGATACTTGTTTTTCTACTTATACATACATTACATACTTATGATCCTACGTTATTCTGATACACAACATGTATGTTTGGCACACACAAATATATATTGTTTCTCTTGCAGGAGGAGTGCGTGCGCTGGGCGCTGGAGACGGCGGAGGGAGAGGAGCCGGCGCCCCCCGCGCCCCCAGCGCCCCCAGCGCCCCCGCCGCGGCGGCAACCGCTGCCGCTCGCGGTGCACCAGATTGGTACGACACTATTTGCCGACAGATATAAACAAATATTTCATGTTATTTAAACAGACTTCAAAAAAGAATGGGGTGGTTTGTTACCTCGGAATTCCGTCATATTTTATAAACTGATTTGTAAATAAATTTATCTATATTTATTTATTTTGTGACTCTTCAGTGGGGTTTACAATCAATAGAACTATCTCATTGAACTGCCATCATCATCATAATCATTTGATAAACTTTGATGAAGGCGTATCAAATTGAAGTCGGTTTTTCCAGTTTTACAACCTTGCTTCTTGGTGAAATGAAAAGCTCTCAAATACTTCATTACAATGGCAACATTCTGTTATAGTTTGCAAAGGAGAGGCTGAGCAGACTTGTCATTATAAATGTAGCCTAAGCTTTGTAAACGGTTTAGGTAGGTCATTACGACTTCTAACACCGTTAGTGTTTATTTATACTTTACTTAAATTAATTTATATAATAGAAATTATTTACTTTACGCAAAAACACATAAAGACACAATGACATAAAAATTAAATTATAAAGACAAATGCGTAAGAAAGGTACTCGCTCAGCAAATGCATGCAAGTGCACGGTGGCTCCTTTAGCGCTGCTTTTCAGGAGTGCCTAGAATGAAGTAGCGCACAGAGTGTTCCCTCCCTTTTACAACAAACTTAATGTAATGGCTTAAAATATTATGTACCTAATCTAATATACAATTTATAACACCGACATTAATCAAAGTCATGTGTTTATATTTATTTATGTTATTAATGTTTATATTATATTATTAATGTTGCTAGCTATTTAATAATTTGTGTGTTTTGGTAAATAAACTATTTGTTATAGATTTGAGTGATCCGGAGGACGACTACGCGCACCTGCCTGCAGCCGCGGCGCCCCCCGCGCCCCTAGCGCCCCTAGCGCCCCCCGCCATCACCACAGCCGCACAGTAACTATCTTCAATATTTACATTCGCCAACTCAATTATATTTAAATGCTAAGACGGCTCCATTGTCTGATGTTATGCAAATTTACTGATTGACCTTACATTACTTTTGTTTGTTACAGAAGTGCCAGATCGATAGAGATTGTTGGTAAGTACATTAACAATCAATAATATTGTGAGTTGTTGTGGACTGTTGTTCTCTCTCGCGAACTCTGTTTGGCATATACCTGGTCATACATGCAGCTATCGTACATTACATGTAGGCGCGTGTCAGAGAGACGCTTAGGGCCTGGACCTGGAGCCATCACGTCGAACGTCCCCAACCATCGCCTGCCATTTATTTGCAAGGCAATACGGCGGTGATGGATCCAGACCGTCACGCACACCAACACAGGCACACCGGCATGCGCCATTCACAAATAAATGCATAATATTGGTTGACATGTTGTGTTGTGTTGTCAGAAGGTCGCGTGGTGTCGCGCGCGGCGGGCGGCACGCCGCTGCCGCTGCAGCCGCCGGCGGTCGGCGGGGGGAGGAGGAGGAGGCCCTGTCCCGCCGACATCATGCAGATGCCGATTGTGTTCGCGGATGACAACGCCACCGGTACGTTACGGATCGCGACGCTTGCCTTATAGCCACTAGCCACTAGCCAGCCTGGCCCTGCTCATAACGACAACAATATTCCTTTCCCACGGTACCTAGGTACATTCAAATTATTGCTTTTTATTTCATTTATCTCCAGATTCAAGTCCGACGGGCAGCCCCGTCACCGTGACAAGCGGAAAAACAAGAGTAAGTCACTAATCATCTTCTAATAAGTAAGCGCTAGCCGCGTAGCTCGCGCGCATGTTTAGCGCTGAGAACCAACCAAGGGTTCTCGAACGGCGACCGCGAAACGGGAAGGTAAGGCGGAAGATGAGCTCCCACGCAATGGCCCGACTCAGCGGTGTAGTCAGTCGAAACCAAGAATGCAGGTGAACGGAGAAGGTTCGAAGTAGCTCCTTCTCGGAACGGATGGTGGAGGTCCATGCACTGCTTACCTTGTATTGTACTGTACAGGCTGATACTTTTATTGTAAGAGGATATGTGTGCGCGTGAGCCTGAAGGTTTCCCCTCGGCGTGCAGGTGAGCAGCGGCACCTGCCTGCCCGCCGGCGTGACCATGACGCGCGTCATCCTCGCCAAGCGCGGTGCGCCGGCAGCACGCCCTGTCGGCAGCACGCCGGCAGCACGCCCTGCCGGCAGCACGCCGGCAGCACGCCCTGCCGGCAGCACGCCGGCAGCACGCCCCGCCGGCAGCACGCCGGCAGCACGCCCTGCCGGCAGCACGCCGGCAGCACGCCCTGCCGGCAGCACGCCGGCAGCACGCCCCGCCGGCAGCACGCCGGCAGCACGCCCCGCCGGCAGCACGCCGCGCCTGCTGGTGCGACGCGGAATGCGCGTCATAGCGCGACAGGACAAGCCGCACAACTCATTGTGAACCAACCTCTGATGACCGATGTCTTGCTGTTGGTGAGCCGCCGCCGCCGCCAGCCTTGTTCCACCTGACAGTGGTTCTAGGTATACCGGATAAATGTGTTTGAACACGCGAGAACTGCTGCATCGGGTCGTTGGTAAACTATAAGTACCTATAGCCGGTTGTGCATCAGTGTTATACTTAACGGGGTGCTCTAATTGACGTCTGAATATTGTTATTGATATGTAATTAAGTGCACCGGCAATGACTCGTCGATTGTATTAATACAGAGACAGATATCATAATAAGTATACCTAACAGGATCCGTTAAAATTATTTTAAACTAGCTGCTATCCGCGACTTCGTACGCTTATACCGATTTTTTTCCGATATATTTTGGCAACAAAGGTTTTGTGCATTTGCAGATCGTTAGTACCTAGTATATGATAGAGTGAATATACACGTAATCGTAGTTCTTTCAGTGAGGACACTACATGTGCTATTAAAACTTGCCTTGCCAATTTATTTAAATGTTTTTTTAGATCCAAGAATGTGGGGCATTCACTTTGTCACTATCTGGACCAGCCTGTACTACTGTGTATACTTACCTACATTACTACCTAAATTAAAAACATTTTTGAAAACCTTGTGCGTCATTTGTTTTCAGGTAGGTAGGTAAGTTACCTAACCTACTCTATAAAACCTCGCCATGTCCTTATTGTTATTGTAAGTAGAAATAGGTACCTACTATAATACTAATCTGTAGTTATGGACATACATAGTGTCTATCGAACTCATTACTAGAACCTACTACAGTACTACATAGGTACTTGTTCAACAAGAGAGTGGTGTCCGTATGTGTAAATCTTTGTTTTAATCTTCATCTACAGTGCGTCTAGTAAGTAATTTAATCGTAGATCTAGTAACTGAAAAGTGTGAGCTAGAAGGTGATATTTAACGTGGGCCTTTCTTGTTTATTCAAGATAGTACTTTGTAGGCCCAAATTACTTTAATCTAGCAATGAAAGTTCATGAATTCGGTGATAAAAGTTATTATTTCACACAAGATTACGTATAAAACTCACAAACTATGGCTAAGGCTAGGTGGGAAAACACGGAAGACGTTCAATCTAGTAAGATTACCGGTAGCGTAGCGACTGGCTTACTGAAAGTTTCGTTTCTAAACGTACACATTAATTACAAAAGGGTCTTATTCATCAATTACCTACATGTGTGAGTATTGTTCACAATGACATGTCGGTACGCTACAAATATAAGTTCTCGTGAGTATGAGTACGCCCCGTATGCTGAATTAATGCTCAAGAAAGCACTGATCCGTACATTGCGGACTCAAACATAGATTTTGGTATTTATGAAAATTCCTAGGTACTCCAATCTATGCTCGAATAACGATTTCTGTATCGGCATACGGGCCTAAGACTGCTTCTGTGAGCTCAACTTTTCACCAGCTTTCGACAGCTTCAATATAGCATTGCGTTATCTTGCGTGTGGTAAGAGTGGTTCTGTTACTATGAGTGCGGTCTCGCACTCTCATTCCGTGTGAGTTGTATGTATGGGGGGCGCATGCGTGTCCGCGCGGATGCGTGCGCAGGTTCGCGTCGGGCGGCGGTGCCACGGCGCCAGTGGAGCGCCGAGCGTCGCGAGCCTCGCCAAGCGGTCTGACGCGACCATGTCTCTCCTCGTCGGTGAACGCGCGCTGCCGCCGCCCGCGGCCCCCTAGCACAGTCCCTGCCCGAGGTACTGCCGCCGCCGCCGCGCCGTCTGCAGGCACACGGTGCGATCGCCCTTCTGGCTTTACGCGTTATTCTTTTGTTCGATGCGAGTCGCCGATGGGACAGAGAGCGGAGCGGGGTGACAGCGCAATGCTCCGCACGCCTCGGGCTGGCTGAGGGCCGCCGTCGTCGTCGTGCGGGTCCGCTCGACGCACGTAAACATTATCGATCAGCTCGACCCTGCATCTCATAGAAAACAACTTTCTGATCCTCGTCTCCCGATCTCGAATCGAGTCATCCTCGTCGAGTGATTTAGCGGAGCCGAAACCCACTTCCAGTACCTACCACTTACGACGGTATCTATTGTATGCGAGTCGGTAATCCGATCCGCTTTATGTTCGACAGAAGTAGGTCTACCTAAGTAAATCGATGTGAGTGACCTGGAATCGCCTTTAGTTGAAATACTTCTTACGATCTCCACTTCATGCTCGAAGCCTACCTACCTCAAATTCGTTCATAAAGTTTTACTACTTTTTTACCATCAGAATCTGATTAAGTACCTTTTTACCTGTTTACCTACCATTTGGAGTGCCACCTAGGTAGGTAGTTAGGTGCCAAATATTTACAACTGTTAGGATCATATCCAACAACATCAATTTTTTTATGTTTGCAACTTGCTTATGGACATTACCATAATGTATGTGGCTGAGCTGTGAAGTGAGATCGTTTTTGGTTGCCGTGAACCACCGTTTTTAACTAGTGTTAACTACCTAGGTACTAGACTAGGTTATCGACCGATAAACTCAATATTTTTTTATACATTATGAGTGCCAATTTTAATCTTTCATTAATTTGTGTTTCCTTTCTTTTTACGATCACTCACATCGCGTGTATTCAATATTCCTCGCGAATTGCTTCACTTTGTTAACGACGTTATAATGGCTCGCAGCATGGTTTTACTTTTTGTCGGAGCTTGTGTATATATGTATATTAGCGTTGACGCTGATATGAGTGCACCAGTAGGTGGATGCTGTATTCGGGTCCAGATTTTACAAAATGATTTATTTATTTATAGTTGAGTTGTAGTAGGTGTGTGTTGTTGTATGTTCGACAGAGCGATGTGTAGCGCGGCCGCGAGGTGAGACGACAGCGCATGGTGGTGTGCCGGCATGCCGGGCGGCCGACGGGGGCTCGTGGCCCCTCAGAACACCTTCCTCGAGAACATCATCCGCCGCTCCTCCTCGCAGCGTCAGTATACCAACACAGCACAAACACATTAACTGCTCACTATCACCACACCAACTGCCGCTGCCGGTATTATTGACGCATCAACATCGCCTTTATTCTTATTTAGGGAGCAAGGACATGAACATGGGCTCTAGCCGGGACAGAGGCATGATCGGGTTTAGTTTAGATTAGGCTCATGCCTACTTCCCTGCCCACTGCAGCTGAGTGTAAACGCACCATAACCTACCCTTCAACTGGGTATGTAGGTGCTACTTTGAAATTACTAAATCGAGAGGTCCAACCAAACGCAACAGATTCATCGACTTAATATTTCATCAGCACCTATAGGTAGGTTATATTACTACAACCTATAACTACTGGCTGAGTAAAAACCTCATCTCTATCCCTCATTTTAGGTAAAATGTTATTTGTCACTATGACTACCCTCTAGCTAGATGAACCACTTTCAACGATTGGGTGGTTTTTCCACTTCCGCCCTTTAATTTGACAGAAACAAATTAGATGCAACTTTTGGGCCAAACAAATCTGCTACCTACCTGCTTGTGTGCGTTACTCCATCCAGCAAAAAAGTGTTGAATCTGAAAATTCTAAAACTGCTTATGCTAAACCTACGTAGAAGGTATTAGCTATGACGTCAAACAAATTCGGTGTTCAGTTCTGTTCAGGCACAATCCGCGCCACGAAGTTTAGAAAGCCACGACGACGATGACGACGTCACCAGAAGGCTTTGTGTTCACTAATGTTTTAGATTTGTTTATTGCTCACATGTCATGTAGACGTAAGTTACAAAATATAGGTAGGTACCTACCTAGATCAGATCTTCATCTTAGTGGGTACCTATGTAGGTGTAGTACATGTACCTACTTACTAATACAATTACCTCGTATCGTACCTAAGAGCGCTGTAATTTGGAGGTATTTGCGATATAAATATTGCGATGTTAAAAGAAAATGGGAGTGAACTTTACCCGTAAAAGTGCTGGCAAAAAATTAAAGGATAGCCGGAGCGGGGCGAGACGGCTTGTTTAAAAATTCCATTATTGCACCGTTTGCCATTATGTGGGAACAATGTGCTCCACACAGAAGAGATAAAAGAGTGCTCCATCTCCGTTTATGAGCATGTTGTTGTGGAGCGGTGCGCGGGGCGATGCGGGCCGGCGCGTGTCGTGCATGTGGGACAGCTCCTCTCGACTCGCGACGGATACGGAAACGACGCCGCATGCCACCATTAGCCGGCCATCGTAAAACATCCCACATTTCCAGCGCATTAGTATTAATAACCGACCCTCCTCACTGTTTTGGCTCGTAGCGTTTTTATTCAGCCTAATGAAATCTACCTCACTTATTATTCAGCGAGTCTAAGGTGAGCAACGGAGAACACTCCGCCCTCGCCGCCAAATGCAAATATTCCGTTTTTAATTATTTATTTTCCCTAAGGTAGGTAGGTATCTTATCTACCTACCTATTTACTCGTACCATATCTTAGCTCCCGACTTTTCACTAAATTTAAATAATTCATGACTTCGTTTGCGTCTGCTGCTGGACATTTGTATTGTGACTCAACTCAACATCAAAGTTTTATCTGTTAGCGTACAAATAAGTCACTTGCTATCTTACCTACTTAAAATCGACTAGGTAGCATAGCAAGTGATGTGATAGTAGTCGATGAAGATAGAAGTCGCTAGGTAGGGTACCCACAGAAAACAGAAGAAGTACTACCTTTTCCTGTAACATGTGATGTGCCTTCATGAATGAGAGTCAGGTCAGTATATCGCGGTGTGTGCCTGCAGCAGACAGCAGCTTCCTCCTGGCGAACGCGCAGATTGTGGACTACCCCATCGTGTACTGCAACGAGACCTTCTGCAAGATGAGCGGCTACAACCGCGCCGAGGTCATGCAGAAGTCTTGCAGGTCAGTAGGTACCCAATACGTGGGATTTTGGCCGGAGTGCCGACCGGTTCAATAGTGTGTGGTTAAGATTAAGAACAGAATGGCGAGATGCCATTCGCCAGCGCCTTCCCTATATAGGAGCAATCGTGGCATGCCGAGATTGGTCTCGCGCCGGTTGAGCTTGTAAACAAGTTGCTGCTGACTCTGTCATCAGGAAACTTAGCAGAGTCTCTATTGCTTTACCTAAGTTGAGAAGAGGTTCGTTGTATCGGCAGCTAGTAATGTAAGCAGCTTGCGACGCGTGACGTTACCCTGTATTAGCCTAGTTATAATGAGTGGTTGCGTGCCCATAGATGCACATGGATGTACGGCGAGCTGACGGAGAAGGCGGCAGTGGAGCGCGTAGACCGGTCGCTAGACCACCATCTCGCAGACCAGTTCGAAATCCTGCTATACAAGAAGAACCGTGAGTATACACCTTTTGATCGCCAGACTTTCACATCTTATAATCTATTATACTTTTATCCAACAGTTTTCGATACATTCATTCATGAACTCTTTTATTTATCGAGTATTTCTTCCATCAGGTTTCTAGCTACGCCTATTCGAGCACCTTCTTCCCTGCCTTCATTCTTCTGTCAATTCATCGTTTGCACTTTTCTTTAGGTACCTGTTACCTATTTTCATTAATTTCATTTTATCAATGATCACAACGATGATCTCTCATTATTTTTCCAACTGATTCAGATTATATTTCGAATTGTCTTAGCACTAACAAGAAGTACGCTACTTACCTGCTGTTACTACCTAACCAGGTACTAGTCTATGATCTGTGGCAATACAAAAATAGCGGGGCGCATGTTTTAGTTGCGGGCATGTAGGTAGTGTTCCGTTCCGAGTGATGTAACACCTTTATGACCTTTTTGATGTAAAGTTAAAAATTAGCTTTCTATCAACTCTTCACTATCGTAGAATATTCGTAGAATTGTTGTAAAATAGTTCTTTCTAAAAACCCCTTTCGACCCGCAATAGTATAATTTTCAGAATATGGTTTTCATATACGGTCTACAAAAATTAATGGATTGCAACAAACTACCTAGGTACTAATCCAAATTACAACTCTCTATCTTCTACGGTTCAGCTCTGGTGGAGGGTGGAGGCGACAGACGGACAGACAGACAGACAGACACCGGAGTGAGACTAGTGATCCGATTTTCTAATCCAGGGACCGGAACACCAAAATCGAGCTCGCCACTTTTTAGACTTGACACTTGAATCCGGGCGGAGAGTTTGTAGTGGGTGCTTGACTGCCTGTGCCTGCCCACATCTGAAAGCTTTATATGTTGGAGTGCTCAGCTACAGGTAGACAATCCAAACTGGTTGAGCAGATCTGTCTGTCCAATAACCAAGAGATGACATTGTATTGTTCCGTTATATTCCACTGAAAGCTTTGTTTCATATTTAAATGTTCAGTGGCGATTTGCAAATGATATATAGGTAAGTATGTGTAGCTTCATTAGGTAGGTACCTAGTGAGTACCGGCTCTACTCAGGTAGTATAGTAGAGGTAGCGCGAACTCAAGGCGGCCCGCGGGACTCGTTCCATTTCATTACGTTTTCATGTAGCGCCATTTAACAATAAAATTGTTTCTTTTACCTCGCGCGTTGTTCATTTCGCCCACTTTGCTGCGCACAAATTAAAACGCATTGTCCTTGGCCAGCGCTCGCCGCCGCCGACATCCGACCGCCCCTCGCTACTTTCAGACAACATGGACGATGCTAATGAGAAACATTCGCCGATTCTAAAATAAATTACCTGTTCCAAAAACTTTTCTTTTGTTTACGGCGATCTGTCGAAGTCACGCACGGTATGCTCCAATTAAAACTAATTTAGATGCTTATCTATTGTATTGCCCAACAGGCAGGACCGCTAGCGGATCAAGTACCTAGGTAGGGTAGGGAGGTATATACGTAACTTGTAGAAAATACGACAGCGCCCTATACAATGTTGTATGTACTGTTGGTTTTGTGCCTTGTTTTTGTCAATCAGAACAGCATCTGATCATATCATATCATACATACATAATCAAAATGCTTCACTCGGAATGAATTTAGGTACTAGTGTTGTATAACCTACTACATTTCATTTCACACCATGCCCAACGTGATAGTAATAAAATAGTTCAGGATACTGTATAGGTTCTATCTCACGTTGTTTTGGGGTAGGTATATGTATGAGTTATAGGTATGTATGATTCGTATCTATATGGTGCCCCACGTTGGGCGCCACAGTAAAGATTTATATTTTACCGTTCCCCCGTTGTTTGCTATTTCTAGTAAGTATTGCAATGCAATAAAGTTTCGATCGTTTTGAATCGTGCGTCGAACTCATTTCTCCCATAACAGCCAAAAGTGGAATCATTTAATGTTTACCTGCAACGTACTCTCCTGTGGGCCGGTGGGGGCCGGGGGCACTGCAGTAGGTTATGTACAGTGCTGCAGCGGGTAGAGTTGTTGTGAGTGTGAGCGCTTGTATATACGTTGTGTGTTGTCGCGCGGGTGCGGTGGGTGGTGCGCTGGTGGGCGGCGCTGGCGCAGGCACGCCGCTGTGGCTGCTGGTGCAGGTGGCGCCCATCCGGAACGAGCGCGAGCTGGTCGTGCTGTTCCTACTCACATTCCGCGACATCACCGCGCTCAAGCAGCCCATCGATGCCGACGACCCCAAGGGAGGCAAGTATCCACACAAACACAACACATCCACTCACATACCTATCTTACTACTTTACCACTTGTCTTTGGTCGATTACATCTTACAAAAAACACCTTTAGGAGTCCTTGCATTGCAATCAAAGACTGCGTTAGTTATATCTGATGAACTTCCTACGATTCTCAGTACCTACCTAATATATATGAGAGTGCTATTTGGTAGTCTTGTGTATCAATTTCTCATGCATGGGTACTAAACGAATCTGCGGTGATCCCATTTTCAAGTTCAAGACTAATTAAACCAGGGAAGTACCTACTCCGCCAGCGGGTACGTACTTGTTACCTACCTGCCTTGTCGTATAGTAGGTCGGCACCTCTACTCAGCCGCTCATAATGTAATAGACAGTGAAGTCCTGTAACGTAAGGCTTGCGTGTGATGGTCGACAGGTCTGTCGAAGTTCGCGAAGTTGGCGCGCTCGGTGACGCGGTCGCGCTCGGTGCTGGTGTCGGCGCTGCCGGCGCTCAAGGAGCCGGCGCGCACCTCCCACCTGGCGCATGTCAGTACCCAGCACCTCCATGTAAACACGCACGCTAATTACATTAATCTACTTACATTACAGCACACCACACGAGACAAAGCACGACAACCACCTATTCTATTCATTATAAATGGCCATGCGAAGCCTGGCTGGTGATGTTTGACTACCTAAGTACCTATATAGCCCACCCGTTTGAGACACAGTTGGAGCACTTGCACTTGCTTCTCGGATCATTCCACGCGACTCATTTGCTGCAAAACAGGTACCTACCTACTTATATACTTTAATTTAACTACCGAAACGAATGTTATACTCGCGGATATTTTCATACTACAGAAGTCGTAGGACCATCAGGGTCTGCAGAATTGTGCGCGCCGTTCCGACCTCTAACTATTTTATTACCAACTAACTTACACGTTCATGCAAATAAATAGATGACGCTACATTTATGGCGTGGAGCTACTGTCTGTCATGTCGTCGAACAATAAACTCCAAAGCACTGTATGATCAGTAACAATAAATATAGAATAAATAATGTTGTGATGAGGGCAATCCAAGCTGCGTTCACAATCACCGCATTCAACTCGTTTTATCGTCCATTTATTGCCGCCACTGTTCCGCTTCGAGCGGCCAATTTGGCTTTTGAACACGAAACCAATTCGAGATTGTAAATATTTGAAGGATGTTCTTAAACCTACCTACTGTGCTCTACCTACGGCACAACCACGGTGAGAAGAATAGATATGATAGGATCTAGGTAATATAGGTTGCACCTGCCATTATTTATACCTACGTACCAGTATCTACTTAGGTACATGCCATTTGACCCGAATACATAGGTACATGAATGGGTTCAGCATGTTACCTAGTCGGAATCTGGTTGTAATCTCATCTCACACGAGTCTGGCCAAACTGTCTGAAACTAAACAGCAAACTCACATGATTGTAATTGGTGCAAGCCGTTTTTATTAAAGTAAATAAATAAATACAAAATACAATACAATGATTCAATTTGTAGCTCTTACAATTACTACGTTTACGGAATGGGCTTTGTGAACGGAGCTTGACGTGTATTTTGTAGGTAAATAGAGTTATCGTAGTTTGCAACTGTCTATCTTATCCTATAAGTTGTACTATTCTCTATCAGTTGGTTTCAGTCTCTGTTCCGACACAATGCACTTCTCTGGCACAGCACGTCACCAGTAAGGCATTACAACTATTTTCTTCAAACCATTTATGTAATTTGTTCTATATGTTTTCTTTACGTTGTCAAATGTATATTGGATGGGGTCATGATTTTTACTACTAGGTAGTCCCAGTAGTAAAACATCAATTCATAACCAGGATTGATGACCCATTTTGCCGTAGTAGTGACTCACTCACTGGTCCTAAAGAGGCACGTATTATGCACTTGTACAACGGTCTGGGTCTTTATTTAAGATGACGATAAGTTCCATCGATTCGGGGCGCACTTTCGCTTATGGGCTCCAATCTCAATAAAAACTAAACAATCGCTTCAACTTGGCAAACTTAAACTAACTGACGCCCGTATCTCCCTACTAAGGTAGGTAGGTACTATTTATATTGTAAGTGGAAGTTGAAGCGATAGTTCCGAGTGTGCAATGCGTTGTGATTGTGAGATGAGATTGTGAAGCGTGAGACATGGGGCCGGCAGGTGATGTCACTGTCAGGCGACGTGCTGCCGCAGTACCGACAGGAGGCTCCGAAGACGCCGCCGCACATCCTGCTGCATTACTGCGCCTTCAAGGCCATCTGGGACTGGATCATTCTGTGCCTTACCTTCTACACCGCCATCATGGTGCCCTACAACGTCGCCTTCAAGAACAAAACCAGCGAGGTCAGTACAGCTACTTGTTACGTTGTAGGTGGAGTGGATCGCATTGCATTTGTTAAGGTTGTGGTTGCGTATGTCAGGACGTGTCGCTGTTGGTGATCGACTCGATAGTGGACGTGGTGTTCTTCATCGACATCGTGCTCAACTTTCACACGACGTTCGTGGGCCCCGGCGGCGAGGTGGTGTCCGACCCCAAGGTGATCCGCAAGAACTACTTCAAGTCGTGGTTCCTCATCGACCTGCTGTCCTGCCTGCCGTACGACGTGTTCAACGCGTTCGACCACGACGAGGACGTGAGTGTACATGTACCTAGTGTCTGGTGTCAGGCGCGGGTGCAGGTGCGATGCCGATATATAGTTAGGGACCTCTCCCTCGGCAGGGCATCGGCAGCCTGTTCTCGGCGCTGAAGGTGGTACGTCTCCTGCGGCTGGGGCGCGTGGTGCGTAAGCTGGATCGATACCTGGAGTACGGCGCCGCCATGCTGATCCTGCTGCTATGCTTCTACATGCTGGTGGCGCACTGGTTGGCGTGCGTATGGTACTCGATCGGAAGGTCGGACGCCGACTCGGGCTTGCAGTACTCGTGGCTATGGAAGCTCGCTAACGTGACGCAGACGCCATACTCGTACGTGTGGTCTAACGAGTCGGACGGGCCCGAGCTCGTGAACGGGCCCTCGCGCAAGACAATGTACGTGACCGCGCTATACTTCACGATGACCTGCATGACGTCCGTGGGCTTCGGCAACGTCGCCGCCGAGACCGATAACGAGAAGATCTTCACCATCTGCATGATGATCGTCGCAGGTGCCGGAATTCTTCTCTTATTAGCCGGAGCACGTGCGACCTCCCCGCAGCGCCTGCGCTTGCCTCTGCCGCAGGGCGTACTGACCGGCGCGGTGTCACGTGCAGAGTACTATCCCTCTACACTCTACACCTGCACGTACATTCTGTATTCCATTCAACCGCTTCCTAACTCCTCCGTCAGACGTCCGTGTCGAGTGCAGTGTTCGCTGGCAGGGGGGGCCGCACCTCACCCCACCCCTCCCCACCCCCCACCTCCTCCCCACGTGCGTGCGTCTGTGTGTGTTTGTGTGTGTGTGTGTACACGTCTGGATGTGTGTGCACTTGACGTCCTCACCGCGCCGTCTCCGAACGGTTGCACGAACCGATTCGCAGACGGTCGTGAACATTTTTAGTTTCAATATTTTTTTTAATCCTATTTACTTTTACCTGGAATGATTTTTGGTTGTAGGTACCTAGGTAATTATTTTTTTCAATTGGCAACCAAGGAGGTAACTTATCAAAGGTTTTATTCAAATTTCGAACAGGCTTTCAAATAGAAGGCTTATTATTGAAAAAAAAATAACAAATGAACACTGACTTCGTTGTTCGTTATTGATTTTGTAAAGTAATTTTATTTTCAACGAAAAAGTTTTAGATTTAATTTCCGTAGGTACTTAGATTTAATTTCCGCGCATTATTTGAGAAAAGTACTATACAAGCTTTGGCCACAACTAGGCAATGATGGACTCACGTATGTGTGCCTCGTCTTCGACTCGGCCCACATTTGCACGTTCGTCCCACATTGCCTCTGTTGCGGGCCGCTGCAGTTATGTACTATTCATTATTACCTATTTCGATTTTGTTTATTTGTTCCTTCCGTTTCCCGCTGTCCTCTAAAGTGCAGGCCCACGAAACGTTGTGACGCGTCACCTGTGTGGTCAGAAGTATCGCCTGCACAGTTTTGCACTTTATTGTTGAACCAAATTATGACTTATGACCTTGAAGATTCATAGATAGGTGCCGACCTAGTAAGTATAGCAGATGTAGTTAGGCTGTGTGTGTGTACATGTGTTTGTTGCAAGGCACGCGCCGCCCGTCTGCTGTGATCGTGATATCGACCTCTACCGACCTTCAAGAAAGTACCTACTGTAAAGTGTCGAACCGCTGCGGCGGCGTCGCTTTAGTTGTGTTTCCGCAGCGCTGCTGTACGCGACGATCTTCGGCCACGTGACCACCATCATCCAACAGATGACGTCAGCGACGGCCAAGTACCATGACATGTTGAACAACGTGCGCGAGTTCATGAAGCTGCACGAGGTGCCCAAGGCGCTCAGCGAACGCGTCATGGACTACGTCGTCTCCACGTGGGCCATGACCAAGGGACTCGACACCGATAAGGTAATCAACGTCACCGGAACTTCGTGCCTCAATTATTTTTTTCTCAAACATGCTTAGAAATTAGAGCATTATTTTGACAACCTTCTCGAAGATAAATCGAAAATTCAGTACTGGCCAAATACATGCGAGCAGCGGCCAGATAAAAATGTATGAAAATCCATTACTGGCGTGTAATTTAAAAATGGAACGATCTTTTACTCCATAACATGGCAACCAAGGAGGTAACTTATCAAAGGTTTTATTCAAATTTCGAACGTGCTTCCAAATACAAAAGTTGATTATTGAAAAAAATAAAATCTAATGAACACTAACTTCGTTGTTCGTTATTGGTTTTGAAAAGTAATTGTATTTTCAACTACAATGTTTTGCCTAGGTAGGTACCTACTTAGTTATAATTTCCGCGCATTATTTGAGAAAAGTTTTATACAAGCCTTGGCCACAATTAGGCAATGATGGACTCACGTATGTGTGCCTCGTCGTGGACTCGACCCACATTTACACGTTCTTCCCTCATTGCATCTGTTGCGGGCTGCTGCAGTAATGTACTATTAATGCGTTCTCTCTGTTGGATACCCTTATTAAATAAATGTCGCAAGAAGCCAATGGATGAAAGAAAGCTAACAATTTACCTAATTGTTTGCTTTGGCCTAGGTGGGTACCTATATCCTGTAGTACACTTATATCCAGGTGATTGACGAGATGAAGTGAGTGGATTGCATAATTTGTCACAGACATAGCTAATGTAACGGGAGATGTTTGTTTGTTTGCAGGTGCTAAACTACTGTCCCAAGGACATGAAGGCCGACATCTGCGTGCACTTGAACCGCAAGGTGTTCAACGAGCACCCCGCGTTCCGGCTGGCGTCCGACGGCTGCCTGCGCGCGCTAGCGATGCACTTTCACATGTCGCACTCGGCGCCGGGCGACCTGCTCTACCACACGGGCGAGTCCATCGACTCGCTCTGCTTCATCGTCACCGGCTCGCTAGAGGTCATCCAGGATGACGAGGTCGTCGCTATACTCGGTCAGTGCTTATCTATTTGCAAACCGGACCTATATATGTACCTACGTACTTATAGTTTAGTTATCTACGTTCCTTTTCGTTACCTACATCCTTTACCTCAAGACTCCTACAGCTTGTTTCCCTGTATAGTAAGGATTAGACGTATCGATCTTCTAAGATTTCCGATGCCTGGGGAGATTAACGGACGCGGATGTACCTAACGCGATTACGCGGGTCCGGTTGCCGCGCTGGAACCTGTGTGCATGATCTGCAGATCTGTAATCGTTTGACGTTGTTATTCGAGTAAATAGAGTGTGTGCGTGTGTGTGTAAGCAGGTACGGTACAAATAAGTATAACGTGTGTAGTGGATGCGCAGGCAAGGGCGACGTGTTCGGGGACTCGTTCTGGAAGGACAGCGCCGTGGGCCAGTCGGCGGCCAACGTGCGCGCGCTCACCTACTGCGACCTGCACACCATCAAGCGCGACCGTCTGCTGGAGGTCCTAGATTTCTACCAGGCCTTCGCCAACTCCTTCGCACGGAATCTGACGCTCACATACAACCTCAGGCATCGACTCATCTTCCGGAAGGTACCCCGCACCTTATTTACGATTTCCCTGCGTATAGTGAAAGAAAATGTGGATGACTTCTGTTAAGATGATGTTGTTATGGTGCTAGGGCTGGTAAATAATCCGCTAGTTGTCCGTGCGGGTAAGCGAGAGCCGAGGCGTCTCATTCAAAAAGTGTGTTGATGTTGAGGTGGGTGCAGTATGCAGTGTGCAGTGTGCATGTGTGTGTGCAGGTGGCGGACGTGCGCCGCGAGCGCGAGCTGATGGAGCGGCGCAAGCGCGAGCCGCAGCTCGAGCAGGCGCAGGATCACCTCGTCAGGAAGATATTCTCACGGTTCCGCCGCGAGCGCAGCGTCGCCGCCGCCCCGCCCGCTGCGCCTCGCCCTGTCGCCGCTACACCTGCACCTGCACCTGCACTTGCACTTGCCGACCCGGAGAAGGGAGACTCATCAGGTGAATGCGCTCAACGATAAGCTTGCTAATGCTAATGCTCACCCTGCTGGAGGTTAATAATAAGGTCACGCATCCTTCCAATTTATTTTCAAATCTCCCTTCCTCTCATTGCGATCTACGGGTGTCAAAACTTCACGGCTAGATCCTTATAGATCTAACTGGACAAACGATGTTGAGTCACTTCCAGCTTTAATTTTTTTTATGAGAGTAACAGCCAAATACTCAAACGCAACTGAAACCCCACTCAATTTAAGTTCCGCTTAAATTATTGCCATCTCTTACAAATGAGTAATGTCAAACAGAGGCAGAGCAATCTTAAGTGGTGCTCAAATTTGAAAGACGTTTGAGTATTCGGCTGTAAGTGATGTAATAAATGTTTAAGAGGTAACCTTAAGTATGTTTCAGCAAGCACGCAGTCGGCCCCGGCGGCGGCGGCCAGCACGACGGGGGCGCGCGGCAAGTGGGGGCGCCTCCTGTCGGGGGGCGCGGGGGGCGCTGGGGGCGCTGGGGGCGCGGGGGGCGCTGGCGGCGGAGGCTCGCTGGACGCGGCGGCAGCGCCGGAGCCGCGGGCTGCCTTCACGCGCAGCCTCAGCGCACGCGCCGTCTCCATGGAGACACCTCCAGCCAACAACATGGCGTTGGCATTGAAGGTAACATTATAATCAATCATCAATTGAATAACAAATAATACACGTCAATGTAAATTGTATGCATAGAAATGTAGGTACCTAACCTACCTAAAAAAAGTATTGCCATGTATCCGCACGTCATGTCAGGTTTTGTCAATACAGACATGTGTAGGCGCACCCTTATGTGTAGTGTAGGTACTACAACTCTAATGAACTTACCGACTTACGTATCTATAATGATTACCCGCTAGCCCACCGTATCCTTGAGGATAGCTTATGCTCTTGACGCTCCGTTGACGTAGCGCAGAGCAAGCTATCCTCGAGGAGATACGGTGGGCTACCGGGTAATCATTTTAAATAGGTAAGTCGGTAAATTCATGGTGAATAGCCGTGTTGGACGAGTGGGATTGCACCTCGACTTTCGATCCGAAGGTAGTCAAAGTCAAAGTCAAAGTCAAAAATCTTTTATTCAATAAAATCTCACTGATCACTTTGAATCGTCATTACGTTTTGTATGATTAGGTATGATTACATATTTTTTTTTATTGGATGAGTTGGAGCTAGTTCGTCCCAAGCTTGTTTGTCTTCTAAATAATCAGATATTTTATAGTATGCTTTTAAAAGAAGTCTCTGTTTTATTACGTTTTTGAACTTGCCAATCGACAACTGAGACACATCACTTGGGATTTTGTTAAAGAAGCGTACACATTGCCCTTTGAAAGATTTACTAATTTTTGTGAGCCTAGTGGTGGGAACAGCGAGTTTGTCTTTATTTCTAGTGTTAACATTATGATTATCACTTTTTTTGTTGAATAGATTGATATTTTTTTGAACATACAATAAGTTTTCATAGATGTACTGGCAAGGTACTGTCATTATATTTATTTCCTTAAACTTATTTCTTAGTGATTCTCTGGGACCCATGTTATAAATTGCACGAATAGCCCTCTTCTGCAACACAAATATGGTGTTTATGTCTGCAGCACTCCCCCACAACAAAATGCCGTACGACATAATGCTATGAAAGTAGCTGAAATAGACTAGTCTTGCGGTTTCCACATCTGCAAGGAAGCGGATCTTCTTGACTGCATATGCTGCAGAACTAAGTCTCTTCGACAATTTATCTATGTGTGGGCCCCATTGAAGTTTATTATCTAGAGTTATGCCTAAAAATACTGTGGTGTCCACGAGATCTATATTATCTTCTTTGATTTTTACATTGGCATTTATTTGTTTGACGTTTGGTAGAATAAACCGAATACATTTAGTTTTCTTTTCGTTTAGTAATAAATTGTTTACATTAAACCAGTTTACAACCTTAGAGATTGCATTATTTACATCGTCATAATTAGTTTGTCGTCGTTTCACTTTAAATACAAGTGAAGTGTCATCTGCAAACAGTACAATCTCATGATCGTTTCTAACCACTCGTGGTAGATCGTTAATGTAAATTAAAAACAAGAACGGTCCTAGTATTGATCCTTGTGGTACACCCATTTTTACCACTGACCCCGGAGAACGTTTTCCATTAACATCAACTCTTTGAATTCTGTTACTTAAGTAAGAATTAAGAAGTTCAAGAGCAATCCCTTTCACACCATAGTGGTTTAGTTTCCTGACTAACGTTTCATGGTGCACACAATCAAACGCCTTAGATAGGTCACAAAAAATGCCTAAGGCGTCATGTGACTGTTCCCAATTTTCCAAAATATGTGATATTAACTCAACACCCGCGTCGGTGGTTGAGCGACCCTTTGTAAAACCGAATTGTTTATTGTCTAGTAAGTTGTTTAGTTCAAAATGTCTTTGCAGTTGATTAAGCATAAGTTTTTCAAAGATTTTACTAAATGTAGGTAGCACTGATATCGGTCGAAAGTTAGTAGGGTCAGAATGACTACCTGATTTAAATAAAGGTGTTATTTTACTATGTTTCATTAAGTTAAATAAAAGCTAGATCTGGTGCGATAAGATCAATTACGGATTTTACAACGGCAACAGAAATGCCCCAGAGGTCCGTGGTTTTTTTTACATTTATCATTTTAAAAGCTTTGACAATGTCATTTGGTTGCACATAATCGAAATTAAACAATGTTTTGAACTCAGGTACATTTTCTTTAAGTAGTGACTCTGCGATTATGTGCGAAGAGTTCAAAGACTTTGTAGTAGAGACTGGAATGTCGGTAAAAAATGTTTCAAATGCTTTGGCCACATCATCATCTTGGTTAATGATTGTGTCGTTAACATTTAGATTGAATACATTGTTATGTGTTTTGACTCTTCCGGTCTCACTATTAATTACTTTCCAAGTTGCTTTGATTTTGTCTTGACTAATTTTGATTTTTGAGCTTATATATTGGGATGTAGTGGGTTCGAATCCCGGCCGTGCATCAATGGATTTTTCGTTTCGGAAAATTTATATGCGCATTAACACGAGCTTAAGGCCGTGCTCACTTTGGATACGATTTCATCCGAATTTGATTCGTACGACTACGCACGAATGATCCCGACCTTCCAAGGACTAAAGAGCGCTCACACTGCATGCGATCAGTCGTACGTATACGTACGTTTACTTACGACGTCCGAATACAATAATAATAATAATAATAATATCTTTATTTCAGACACGAGATCCATTAGGTACACAAAAACAAAAACGATACACATATTAAACTTAACAAAAAAAAAATAGATCTACTTAATACCTAAAGTAGGTAACCATACCATTAGGTGCCCTGTCAACCTACTTAAGATGCAAGTCGCACCCAGCGTCTATAGACGCCCGTCAGCAGAAGCCTGTCCGACAAACTAGCAATGATGGAATTTTTACACTTGCCGACTCTGGACATAAATTTAGCGATGCGACTTCTTTGGATGGCATTAAAGGAGTTGACTCGCGCCTCCAGGTACATGCCAGAGGCGCTACAATATCGATCCAACCCCATGAGTTGTCTAAAGATGTTGTTATAGGCAACTCTAATGCCATCATGCGCTTTCTTGGTGAAGTTCGTCCAGAGTTGGCAAGTATAAAATGTTTGGCAGAAAGATTTAAACAAAGTGATTTTTACATCAGTTGTTGATTTACGGAACCTTCTGATTATCATATTTCCAACAACACATAAGGCTCGTCGCTGACGCTCAATGTCATCGTCGTCCTTAAGGCTTGCTGATACGATATGGCCAAGATACTTGAAACTGGACACAATGTTGACAGGTTGCCCATTAAGCACAATTCGTACGAACATTACTCGTACGTTTACGTACGAACAAATTCGTGTCCAAAGCGAGCACGGCCTAACGGTGAAGGAAAACATCGTGAGGAAACCCTTGGCTTAGTCAGCTCCGCACGTGTTGACCTTGTCTTTCCTGTGGATATGGCTGACTAGGCTGAGAAGGGGATGATCGTTGCTCGCGTCCGTAGGAATTGCCACCATAACCCTACACCTGTCCCCCGGGTGGCGCTAAACGAGCAACAACCCTTGGCTGCTGCACCTGTTCCTAGAACCTCACAGCACCACAATCGTTCAGCAACAATATAATTATAATACTGTGAACGATTGCTTGAACGCCATACGAATAAATAAATAAATAAATGAACATGGTAATCAGCAGGCATCATTTGCGAAAGGGCGCAGCGTGAGCGCATTAGTGGCGGGAGCGAGCGCCGCGCGACAGGACACTATCGAGGAGGAGCTGGAGGCGCCGCGCCCCCCGCCCCCCGCGCCCCCAGCGCCCCCAGCGCCCCTCGCCACCGCACACGCCCCCACGTTGTCACACGACGCCGCGCTCGCCGAACTAAGGAGGGACGTTAGGAATGAAGTGCAAAGGTTACAGCATAAGGTCAGGTTCTACAACAGAACTAATTTATCGATGTACTTATTATCATTTCAATTGTAAATCAACATCGGTTGAAATATCTACATGGACAAAGTCAACAAAATGTCACTAATAACTTTGAATTGTTATTATTTATTTATTAGGATTGTCAAAGAATAATACACATAACTTAAAATTAAACTCAAACAGAACATATCATGGCTGGTGCGGTTAGGGGTGATTTCATTTTTTTTATTGAACGAATTGGACGTAGTTCGTCAGTGGAAGGTGAAATAGAATATGTAGCGGATGAGGGATGCACCGCTAACGCTAGCGTTGTGTTGGACAGCTGGGTCGCGTGGAGGACCTGCTGACGATGCTGGCCACGAGGCTCGGCGCCGACCCAGCGGAGGCGGGCTCGGGGGCCGCGGCCCCCCACAGCGGCGACAGCGAGCCCCCCAGGCCTCCCACCGACCTCGCCGCACTCGTCAGGAAACGGAGGAACAAGGTAGAACATGCATCGACCCGTGCTCTCATATCAAGGCTGATTGCATTTTGATTGCAAATTGTAACGGAACACCTAATCTTAGACATTATCGTCTCCTGTGCATTCCCAGGGTCGAAGTAAAGGCGCAGCGCCACAGGCCCCCACGCCGACAACGCCGGGCGAGGGCCCCTCGAGCCCCGGGGGCGCGGGGGGCGCTGGGGGCGCTGGGGGCGCGGGGGGCGCTGGCGGCCGGCGGCGGGAGGTGGTGTAGCGCGCCGCGGCGCCCGGCGCCCCCAACGACTAGCGCCGCGCGCCTCGCACCCAGGTACCTAGAGGCCTATCCTACTCGTACTGTTTATATACGATGTTAGGTGAAGTAGACTTGCACACCACCTAAGACATCCTTCAGTCTAGTCGGCCTTATCCACCATTCGTGCGGAGCTGACTAAGCCGCGGGTTTCCTCGCGAGGTTTTCCTTCAAAACCCGGTGCACACCTGGATTTCAATCCATTAATTGCTACCACTCGAAGATCTGAGCTGAATGTAATGAATGTAATGGGTTGAAATCCATTAATTGCTACCACTCGAAGATCTGAGCTGAATGTAGATGGCAGCAGGTACCTACCTACTTTTTGTGTTGGTTTCATAGGACTAATTAATGGTGGGGATAAGATCTGACGTCCCGTTGGGGTGTATTCTGCATTGCTCCCCTCGACTTGACGAATAGCTCATACGGTATGAGCTGGGCATAATTCATACATAAGTTAAATTACATACCAAACTTAAATAGGTACACAATATTATAAAACACTAGTACAGTAGTAGGTAGGTAGGTAGGTAGGTAGAAATGTCGCTGTGTATGATGTGGGCGTGGGTAACATCTAAATAGAATGTTGTTTATTGTTGCAGGTGTGTGAATCGTCCCCGCGGTAACGCCGCGATCGAAAGCTGTGCCTTGTAGCCCCGCGTGCCCGCCCCTAGGCCTCCGAGATGTGACCTCGCGTGCCCGCCCCTAGGCCTCCGAGATGTGACCTCGCGTGCCCTTGGACAGAACACACGGTCCCTACATACCTAGTGAATGTTTCGATTATAATAATTATAAGTCTACTTCGTTTTGAGCGGACTCCATCCGTTCCTAAAAATTGTTTTAGGTACGATAGTTAGTATTCAGGGAGAGATGAGCATATGTAGCAGTTTTTAGCGTTGCCAAGTCCGGAGCTCGGAATTGATTTGATGCGTAGGAAGTCGATAACCGTCGAAGCGATAACGATGTGGTATCGAGATTGCATTTTTTTGTCTTTTAAAACTATAAAACGCTAGAGGACTTTGCTTTTTTACGTAGAAAAGACCTTCCTGTGTTTAGAATGTTTCCTGTAAGTTTGTATTGTATCGATAAGTGTTCGGGACCAGCAGGCGTATGGACGGACGGACGGACAGACCGAACGGCTGGCGGGGCGGGTGTATGTATATATAGTACGTACGTACTCTATACTATACTATACTATAGTCTAGTCTAGGCTCGCACGACTAGTCTCACTCACGCTGCATACGCTTACAGACTGAGTGCGCTAACCGCCGCGTGTACAAGTGCACGTGCACGTGCACATGTGCCTGCGCCCCGAAGGCTTGAAGCTGCCGCTGTGACGCGCGGCGGTTAGCGCGTCTACGGGCTAACTAGTTAACTGATATCGAATTTGTATAAAATGATATTATTATGTACCTACTTAACTATAAGTGATAGATATTGATATTCACGATCGAAAAGCAATACTTATTCGCCATTTGTTTCCACTTGACGACGAGAGGTGATTCTGATGACCAAGTATTTTTATATTGTTGCATCCTATACTCTGTACGTTGCGAACTCTGTTTTGCAATAATGCGTTTATCACTTTTGTAATGATTTAGCGAATAGAGGTAGTTTTTTTTATACGTAACTGCGCGTAAAATATAAAATTAAGGCAACTTCTTGAATCGTATCTAATTTTTGATCACTCTACTACACTACCTACTAGCAAACCAAACAGTTTTTACGAAGATTTTTGTACAACATTATTGCATGACGGAGCGCGATCTATCGGATTGTGTAGGTACGCTTCGAGAGGTCGATTATTATTATATAAGATTTCATAAATGATAATGTTCCGCCATAGTTGTATGTCACGATCACGATCACGACACGACACGACACGAGCTAAGCAGTTGTTCACTTGATATTATATATTTTATTGTATTTGTTTGTGTTGTGGTTGGAAGGCAACGGTCTCGCGCGACCTCACGCACACATATCCAGCGGCGCACGCACACACGCGCGCCGCCACTAGTTACCTATAATATTGGCTGTTGACGTTTTCAAAGTTTATCCGAGATATGTAATATTTCGCGTAGTTACTTACTACTTACTTGGAGCGCTATGTAGAGTTTCCGTTCTGGAGCCGCGAAGGCTCCACGCTGCTCTTCTTTTAAATTAAATATTATAATTATATTGAAATGACATCATTATTCTCGCTCGTTTTATTTACTCCACCCGTTAGAAAAGGAACTATCTTAAAATAAAACAGCATTGTTTAATCCTAACTTTAATATATACAAAAGGAAATACATACATAGCATAAGGTCGGGCGGCGCGCTCGGATCTCTACGAAGGCGTCCCCCGACAGCGAACCAAGGACGCGGTCCACCAGACCACCACCGGCCCTCATCCGTACATGTAAGCAGCAGTGCAAGTACCGTTCTTGTCGATCGCATAATTTGACATTTAGAATCGTCAAAATTCGATAAAAATGCTTTTATCGACAGTTGCGGGTACGTTACCAACTTAGACGATCGGTAGACAAATTCATTAAATTTTAACGAATTGGCAATGGTGTATGTTTACTATGTTTTGATTCTGACAAACGAAAGTGATTAAGAGTGATATTGACAGTAAAGTAGTAAATGATGGCAGCAGTGAACGAATGATTTCGATAAACTATGACCTTATTTTTGGGAGTACGGATCTTTTGTCAACAAGAGATCCGTACTCGCATGGAACGATACGATTCGATACGTTTATCGACTTTAGGGATCGACAACTAAGCGATCGATAAGAACGGTACTTGCACTGCAGACTCGGCTGCGGTGGCGACGCGCCCTAAGCGTACGAGCACGCTTCATCATAATTAAACGATGACAATCGTCAAACAACTTCTCGCTTGCATATTTCAACATTTTTGGTGATATAAAATCAATGTATGTTAATTATATAGAAGGGTTACTTACGATTTTGCATAATTACACTCGGTGATTACTATTTTATATCTTCAAGAATGTTGAAATTGCGAGCGAGATGTTGTTTGACGGTTGTCAGCGTCTTAGCTTACTTCATCACAGCGCACTAGTGACCGATATAAATAATATTTTATATATAAAAATCGTTAACGCTATAAAATCGTAACCTAGAATCGAAGTGAGCTCGGTGGCCAGAGAGACGCGGCGTGGCGTCCGGCCCGCTTCGCCATCCGCACGCGGCGTGGCGTCCGGCCCGCTTCGCCATCCGCACGCGGCGTGGCGTCCGGCCCGCTTCGCCATCCGCACGCGGCGTGGCGTCCGGCCCGCTTCGCCATCCGCACGCGGCGTGGCGTCCGGCCCGCTTCGCCATCCGCACGCGGCGTGGCGTCCGGCCCGCTTCGCCATCCGCACGCGGCGTGGCGTCCGGCCCGCTTCGCCATCCGCACGCGGCGTGGCGTCCGGCCCGCTTCGCCATCCGCACGCGGCGTGGCGTCCGGCCCGCTTCGCCATCCGCACGCAGCGTGGCGTCCGGCCCGCTTCGCCATCCGCACGCGGCGTGGCGTCCGGCCCGCTTCGCCATCCGCACGCGGCGTGGCGTCCGGCCCGCTTCGCCATCCGCACGCGGCGTGGCGTCCGGCCCGCTTCGCCATCCGCACGCGGCGTGGCGTCCGGCCCGCTTCGCCATCCGCACGCGGCGTGGCGTCCGGCCCGCTTCGCCATCCGCACGCGGCGTGGCGTCCGGCCCGCTTCGCCATCCGCACGCGGCGTGGCGTCCGGCCCGCTTCGCCATCCGCACGCGGCGTGGCGTCCGGCCCGCTTCGCCATCCGCACGCGGCGTGGCGTCCGGCCCGCTTCGCCATCCGCACGCGGCGTGGCGTCCGGCCCGCTTCGCCATCCGCACGCGGTGGCGAGGCGGCTCTCCATGCCAGACGCCTCGCCGACTGACTCCTCTAGGGCCACTCGCTCATCAAAATAATACGCTTATCCTACTAACAAAAAATACATGATTACAAATGGGATCCTCTTATCGGCTGGCGGCGCTAGTGTCGCCGGGCGTCGTCGGCCGGGTCTGTGAGACGGCGCTAGTGCCGCCGGCCGGGGGTCTGTGAGACGGCGCTAGTGCCGCCGGCCGGGGGTCTGTGAGACGGCGCTAGTGCCGGCGGTCGGTGAGCGCAGAGCTGTGGGAGAGATGCGATAGCGCCGAGTGCGCCGACGAACAGTAATCCTGTGAAAGACATAGACTGTAGTTAGGTCGTGCAGTATCTATTGTTGGCACGTACATTAGATTTAGTTTGTTTTGCTTGTAAGCTTTGATTGTGGTGGATGTAGTTACCTGGTATGAGAACTGCGGGAAGTGTTCCTCGGGTATGCGTGAGAGCGCGGCTTCGTTCTCCGGCGGCGTTAGTTCCACAGACTCGCCCGTGAACTCAGAGTCGAAGTATCGCGTGTCCGTCTCCGACTCCACCTGCGGCTTGAACGGCGGCGGGATCTGACAACACAACACAACGTCACGTGTGCCTCACTCTCACTCTCACTACTCTCACTCTCCAACACAACATCTATTTTGTGCTTTTTCATGTCACCTAGCTACAATCCCCCAGGGTGTAACATAGGTAAGGATCTGCGCTTACGTTACGGACGGTACGACGTGGTACACTTTGGTCCCAAACGATCCACTACTATCTTGTGGTATGCCAAAAAGCGTCATGCCTCATGTCATAGTAGTACATAGTAAACATAAAGTCATCACCGTCACGCGCTGTGCCGTCATAGGTTCACAAATTGAAACTTACGCATACATTTTAATTAATATCATGGTGTACAAAAATCATTCACGGCGTAGTTTCTAAAAACAGTGAACACAGCGTGCTTTACGAAACGTGCAGAGAGTTACAAAATATTTGTAGAACTTAAACATTCTGTTGAGTGGAGAATGTTGTCCAACGTTACTTCTACATGAGGCGGCTTAAAAGACTTCCTACTGATCGAGGAACATCTATATTCACACATTTTAAAATACCTGGACCGTTTACTAAACCATGCACAATTTTGTATAAAAAAAATACAACATCTGAGGCCTTTCGGCGATCGCTAAGGGATTTCGTTTTATAATCGGCGAGTCTTCATTTGTAAGAAGGTAATTTTCTACATTTACTATTTGCATATGACAATTGATACACAAACCTTTTCTATATACGTTCTAATCTATTAGAGTGGACTTCGTATTCAGGAGACCAGACATACTTAAATGTTTGTAGTGGTAGTGGTAGTGGTAGTGGTAGTGGTAGTGGTAGTGGTAGTGGGATAGTGTACGGCTACGCACCCGCTTGGCGACGAGGTCGGTCCAGTTGACGGACGCGAAGAATGGATGGTTCATGATCTCGAGCGAGTCGTCGGGTCCGGCGCCGAGCCTTGCCGCGGGGTCCTTCGTCAGCAACCCGGCCAGCAGCAGCCGGCACGCGTTAGACAACGCACGCGGAAACCGAACCTACACACATCCAACAATATACATCTACCAACTGGATTTTATGAAAGGGAACGGAACGTGACATTTGTGTGTGAAATGGAGCGTAGAAAGATTGGGAACGAGTGAAACGACTGAAAGATGATTGAATGATTGATTTTAAAAAGAATGAGTGATTAGCGCTACCGGCTACGACGAAGCTGTGTGTAAAAATATTCCTAAAAATAAAATAACAATATGTACAAAGTATTTCGTATTCGCCACCCCCATCCGATTCCACATACATTAGCATTAGGAGATGGATGGATCATGCTACTTGTTAATGATAAAGTTCCGTAAACCTACTGCAATATCAAAAACGATCTGTTCGATTCGGACATGGAACCTGTCGCAATGTATAGTCTAACAAATATTATTAGTTAAAGTTTGACAGACAGAGTGTTGTCGCGGTTCACTTCACACAATTAAAATATGGTGTACCTATGTGACTAGCAATGTTAGCAATATTTTAATTTGTGTATGTGTGTGTACCTCCTCTGAGACGATGAGAGAGAAGAGCATGTCGTGATCGCGGTTGTAGAAGGGCAGCCTGCCGCATGCCATCTCGTACAGAACCACTCCCGTGCCCCACCTGTACCCACATACATGCAGTACAACATCTATCACATTACATTATACAATAACTTCATTACAATTATATTTCAAAGTCTCCTTAGATCAAGGGGTTTGCCTTCATCATCGTCAGATCTGAAACTTTAATGCAGGCCTTTATGTAAGGAGTTTCAGATGAAGTGAATTGTACAAAGTGCAATTGTTAGGATTGAGATTCCGAGCTGACTGTATGATGGTGTATAGCATAGCCATGACAGGCGTCATGCCTCAGTTGGTAGTAGCTCTGCCTTCCGTGCTGTGGGTCGTGGGTTCGATCCCCACCGAGAACAAACATTTGTGTGTTGTAAACATAGATGTTTGTTCTGTGTCTGGGTGTTTCTATGTATTATCAGTATGTATTTACAAAAAAAATATGTATGTATGTATTGTATCAGCCATCTAGTTTCCATCGTACAAGCTTTGCTTATTTTGGTACTAGAAGGCGTTGTGTTAAGTGTCCGTGAATATATATATTTATATATATAGTATAAGGGTACCAGTCGACAGCGGGTCCGTAGTCTGTGTCCTCCAGCACCTCGGGCGCGAGGTACTCCGGCGTGCCGCAGAACGTGCGCGTCGTGCGGCCGTACGATATGTTCACCTGCAACACAACACAACACAACACAACATCACATATTATTATTAACTACGCCTTTTACTCTCTTCAATTACCAGGATCATTTAGAATCATCGATCCGAAGGTCGTGGGTTCGAACCCCGGCCGTGCATCAATGGATTTTTCGTTAGGAAAATCAGCTTCTCACGTATTCCTGTGGATATGGCTGACTAGGCTGAGAGGATGGTATAGGTGCTGGGCAAGCCTACTACTCCATCTAAAACATTGTCCCAGGCACTGCAGTGTGTCGTTAAGTGTAGGCACAGGTTGCCTCCTGACGCTGGATAAATCATCTTCAATAAATGTAAAGGCCTATTAGAATCATCTTACAGGTAGCAGAACGGCCAAAAAACCTACATCATCGTGTTAGAAACGTCCATACATACTTAGGAGCAAATGTAAATGATCCTTTACGGTATGTCCAATAAACGCAGCACATGGCGTGAGCTGAACTAAAGTCGTGCTAGAACGACTCGACTCGTTTCAAACAGACAGTTCTAGCATAAGCAACGGAAATTTCTAGCCTTAAAGAAAATGTCGTAATATTTCTTGTCTAGCAGCATTATTTCCGACTTGAAATCTCAAAAGATGATGCCCTCATACATATCAGACCAAATTGTAACACTTATTTATGCAAATAAATATCTTGTATCTTGTATCCTCCACTCCCACGCAATACAAGTACCCGTACCGTATGCAATTGCAAGGCTAAGAGAACACAGTCAGCTCAAGTTGATCGTACCTTGCAGAGTCCAAAGTCAGCAATCTTAATATGTCCGTCCTTGTCTAGCAGCAGGTTCTCTAGCTTGAGGTCGCGATAGATGATTCCCTCTGAATGCAAGTATCCTAGTGCAGAGACGATCTCGGCTCCGTAGAACCTGGTGCGGTCCTCGCTGAAGGAGCGCTCCCGCGACAGATGGAAGAACAGCTCGCCGCCATTCGCGTACTCCATCACGAAGCACACGCGGTCCGCTGTCTCGAACGAGTACTTCAACGCCTGAAATACAATTACTTATATACACTACTTACAGTACATCTACATCTATATATATATAAAAATGTTATGTTGGTTTGTGTACGCTTCAAAAACTCAAAAAGTTCTGCACCGATCGAGCTGAAATTTTAGCATGCTATACATATATATAATCGCATCAAGGATTGTTTATATCTATTTTTTGCACAGCGAAGCGTGGCAGGGTACAGCTAGTTATACATAATATATAAACTTCCCCTGAAATGCTCGTGACGTAGCTAATCTTCACCAGTTATCTAAGTTAAGCGACGTTCTGCGCGGTCACTTTTGTTGTCACTTTTGAGCGCTAGTGGCGTTATTGTAATACCGTGAGGAAGGGATGTTTAGTTTTCTTGAGGACTCTGTTCTCGGTGTTGGTGTGCGCCACCTCGTCCTTCTGGATGATGATGTTCTTCTTGAGTATCTTCATGGCGTAGATGCGGCCGGTGCCCTTCTCGCGCGAGAGCACCACCTTGCCGAACGTACCCTTGCCGAGCACCTTCACGAATTCAAACTTCTCCAGCGTCTGCAATCAAACAAACATTCAGCAAACATTACAAATTGGAATCAATAACTTGAGCGTACATCACGAAAGTGCCATGTCATGGTTATTCTCATTCGTAATCGTTAGTCAGACATTGTGATTACTAGGTATTTATCAATTGCTATAATTTTTTTTTATTAAATGAATTAAAAAACTTTTGACAACAACACACGTTAGGTAATAGTAAATTATGCAACCAGTGAATAAAAGACGGATTTAAAGCGAGGTCCATAAATGAATCACGAGCAAGTGAAGGATTCTAACGACTGAATCAGGACCGCAGGGAGTGATTCATGATGATTGAATCATGAGCGTAGCGAGTGATTCAAGTGTTAGAATCCTGAACGACGTGAGTGGTTCATGGTCCTCGGTGTAAATCCGTTTTACTCAAGAGTTGCATACTATACTTTATACCATGACTACGAGAAAAAAAAAGATTGGCAGGTTGTATAGCCAATGCTATACAACCTCCTTGCGCAAAAACAATAATTAAATGGAGGTCAAATATATTAGTGTGTTCTAAATTCAAACACCAAAACAGTGAGTAAAAGTGATTTTTATTCACTGTTTTCAGTGAATAAAATAAGCTTTTTAGAGGAGAATGGTATAAAATACCTTTTCTCAAAAATGCTTGGAAATTAGAGCCTTATTTTGACAACCTTCTTCGAGATAAATCGAAAATGCAGTACTGGCCAAATAAATTACATACAAAACTCATATCTGTCGTGTAATTTAAAAATGGAACGATCTTTTACTCCATAACATTTCAACCAAGGAGGTAACTTATCAAAGGTTTTATTCAAATTTCGAACAGGCTTTTAAATAGAAAGCTGATTATTGAAAAAAAAACAAATAAACACTGTAACTTCGTTGTTCGTTATTGGTTTTGAAAAGTAATTGTATTTTAACTAAAAAGTTTTGCCTAGGTACTTAGTTTTAATTTCCGCGCATTATTTGAGAAAAGTACTACACAAGCCTTGGCCACAACTAGGCAATGATGGACTCACGTATGTGTGCCTCGTCTTCGACACGGCTCACATTTGCACGTTCGTCCCTCATTGCATCTGTTGCGGGCCGCTGCAGTAATGTACTAATTAGGTAGAGATATCTACGTTTATTTTGTAGTTGATAATGATGTGGTAGGTATTATTACTGCAGGTACCTACCTGAACCAGTGGTCTGGTATGCATAGCGCGGGATATCGCACGTTTTTTTAAAATGAGCGAGTAGGCATTATCTAAAGTGAAAGAAATACGTTATATGCTTTCTGCAGTTGAATTGGGTGATGATTAATCTTAAGTTTATCTGGTTCGCATCCGCTCCTCGTTGTGCGCGGAAACAAAGACATGCAAATGTCACAGTCGACATAGCGTAGCATGCATGCACAGGGCACGTGCCACTCTAACCAAACCACACCTCGGTTAGTACCTTACTTACCTACGCACGCTAGCACAAATATTGCCAAAACCAAATCACAACGTATGATAGTGTGGACGTGGTATTTTGTTTATGATAGTATTTTGTTTGAAAAACCAGCATACAGTACCCACGGCTAAATCTGTCCTTCCTTAGGCTTTGGAGCCAGGTGTGGATCGACAATCTAAACCACAGATCCACGTTGGACGAATAGGATTGGAGCCAGCGAATGGACCACTCTCAAATAATGGGTTACCTACACGCAAGCAAGCCAGAATGACTAGAATTTGAATTGATTAAATGAATCACGACATCGACAGAATTTTCTCTTTGCGTGTCATAATATGACGACATGTACCTCAGCTAGTTTATCAAAACCCAGGACAAATTCCACATATACGTTATGAGCTATTTGGTAGTCGTAAGTGTTTCAGGTTGAGTTGAGGCCGCTGCGCTGGCGCCGGCTTTCGGTCGCAGCCGGCTCTCGTCGGCGCAAAGTTCTGGAATGTCTAATTTGGCGATCCGCGCGCGCGGCTCAAACAAGCTGACTCATTTATTACGGCCGCTCCTAGTGCGCTTGTTTGCTGCCTCCATTCCACTCCACTCGGAACTTGAGTGGAATACCAACTGCTACAGATAAGGAGGAGCCATAACTACTGGAATCGCCTAGTTCAAGTACATAGTCATTCGTTGATACGTAAACAAACATCGCGGGACACTTTTATGGACGGAGCAAGTATAAGGAAAATCAACAGTATACCTAGCATTACAATTATTTTAGTCCATTATATTGTATGTACGTATTTGGTAATAAATAGACATAGGTAAGCAACAGAAACAGTCACCATTAAGGAAATTCAGATTGGATCATTAAACGCATTACGCAATACTATGGAATATATGTACAAGTTAGCATTGTATTTACAAATAAGTAGTACCTAATGCAGGTCGAATCGCCTTCATGGTGAATGAATGCAGTGCAGAGATGCAGAAACAGACAATAACAAAGTCATTAAATGAATCGCGCGGCCTCTAGTAACTGTAGCACGGCACGGGAGGGCCGCGCGCGATGCATTGCGGACAGCGCGCCCGTGCAGCGATGGCGTCACACTTGTTTGTGTCGCGATTTCCATGAACGCGTGACTCAGCGCCGAAAGTGTTGACGATCTTGTGGACCAGAGCCCACCGACTGAGGCTTATAAGCTCACGCTTCTTGTCTCACAACAAGCAAAAGGGAAGGAAACTCGATAGGTACATAGTTCTAGGATACTTGATACCTCCTGGTGGCCATGTCTATAGGCTTGCTAATGGACATAAAATTATTAATAGCATGTAAAGAGTGAATCCCAGATGTAGAGAACACGTTTTAAATGCGTTATTACATACAGTGTGTCACTGACCTCCTATATAGGTTACAGTAGAATAGGTCAGTGTTATGGATCGCGATCTGATAGGTACCTACTTACCGGAAACGACGTCACCGGCAAAATTATCAAACGTTTATGAATGATAACAAGATGCCTCAACACGTTCTTTGTTTGACTCTATAAGGGAAGAGACTGTCCATTGAAACCGCTTACTGTTAGTCACTGGCTCATTCAAGTGTTATCCAGTTTGGTGCGCCTACACCATGTGGCAGCCATATTTAGGCACCATAAGCTAGTACGATGCTGAATTATTTCAGTAGTAATCCCCAGTGTATTCATGTACTTCTCGGTGCAAAATAGACTTCGAATGGCGTTACGTAGTCGGGAGAAACTTGCAGGGTCTTTAGGGCGCAAGGCCGCCTAATTCGGCAGATCTCTTCCAAAGTGTTACACACTCGGCAACTCACACCTACTTCACTGCAGAAACAGATCCAAACTACTGGTGTTTTCTATGAGGAGATACATTAAAAGGGAGTTTAGTTTGTATAATTATTCTATAAACTAGCCAGTATTAGGTATCATGTTATTGAACGTGAGTTGAGTAGGTACGAGGCAGGCAGAGGCGATGTTTACTGTTTCCTGCATCGCGGCTGTTAATCTCCACATTTCGACATTGGGGGAATAGCACGCGATCAGTAAACATGCTTTGCAAATAACATGCAAATACTATTTCTAGGTATTTTTTTAGCAATTTTACCTTGTTGCGGCCCAGAATAGAACTCTGTTAATTTCACAATATTTTTTCCTATTGTTACAAAATCATACAAATTATAATTACTTCCTTGAACTACAAACATAGGTAATCGCGAATGTTTCATATCCGGTACCTTATTGCAGCATGCGGTAGGTAGGAGAACACGCGTACATGTATGTGACATAGAAGGTGGTGTGATACTCACGATACGCCTTGGGTCCTTGTAGCTGGTGCCGGTCTGCGCGATGTCGTCGCTGGCCTCCAGTATGCACCCGCTGGGCATCAGTGCCCCTCCCGCGCCCCCGACCGCGCCCCCGGGGCTCAGCTGCGCCGCCACGAACCGAATCGCAGCAACCCACTCCTCACTGCAAGACCATCATATACAGTGACAGTGCATTCTAATCTGCACTCTTAGCCTTACAGCTAACTTACTCCATCTGTCAACCGCAAACATCAGAACAAACAACAATTTCATGCAACACCTAGAGCAGTTTATATTCTATGTTTATTGCACTAGAGAGTGCCGTGTCTGTCAGACCATCTCTTAACTCATTGGCTTGCTACGGAGGCCGAATGCTCGCTTTGACCAAAATTTTACTTTAATAAATAACAAGAAAAGAAAGAGAAAAATTCCCAGTCTTTCATGATAATCCGATGGTATTTATTGAATTATTGAGCTGTGCAGTATCATGTTGCTCATTATCAGCTGTACAAGTTTAAACATTTGAAATACAAAATAAGTTTTAGATGGATGGATTCTCCCCCTATTGACCAAATTCTGGTGCATGCCTTCTAGGGTAAGATTGTACTGGAACTATTACTACCTATATTATTATCACCACCATTGTAACACCTTCATTCTAGCAAATAAATGATGATGATTATGAAAAAAAAAAAAGTAAGGTGCATTGACATTATTATGTTGCGAGTTACCGACCCATAATGATTATGCTCAACCTTATTGTACTGGTAATAGTCACAGTCATAAATATTTATTCACCATTTGGAACACAATATGGGACACTTGGCTTTGTTTATAACATTGTTCTTTAGCGGCTGTACATGGGCCATGTCATATTATTGTAAAAGATATAAGTAATTATTTGTGTAGCGGTTGTAAAGAGGCCTTGTCATACAGTATAACAATGAAAGGTAAAGAATAATGTACAGCATGATAATTCAAAACATGTTTATTGCATATTATCGTACTGGACATTATTATGATGATGATTATCATGCTCTGTGATAATGGTTGGTAAATGTTTTGTCCACAAAAATCAACGACCTGCCCTTAAAGGTGAATGTTATGTGTAAATGTCATCAGTGCATCAAAAGTTATGTATAGAAAACAATTTTCAAAATGTGAATGATTTAGAAAAATGGGCTCCGCTTGAGCCAATTTTTTATTGATTGTAAATCTTGAATCATTTTTAATATTTCAAAATAAAATAAACAAATAGAATTTGATAAATTGTTCAGAGCTTGGACACTCAAAACCACAATAACAAAAATATACCTACCTACCTACCTACCTAACCTTTCAAGCATGAAACAACAAATACTAACATAACATGTTTACATCAGCCTTATGAATGCTGGCACTGGAAGGTCAGAGGTTGTCACTGTACTTGACATTGTGTAACATCTGGATGTAAAAACTTTATATTTATAGAGAAATGAGGCAGTGCTGCAATGCAAGGATTTAATAATCAGAAAGGCAACTGACCGGTCTTTGTCGTTGTCTACGCAGAAGTTCCTCTCGATGACGGTGGTCCACTGCAGGCCGCGGATGGTGAAGGTGTAGGGGCGCGGCTTGTCCACCGCCATTATCTGGCAGTCGCGCACGGTGAACTTGTTCAGCGGGTCGCGGTAGTTGTTCTTCTCGGGCTGCGTCTTGTAACCCATGAGGTCCCCATTGTCGAACAGGATGAAATAGCGATCGCGCCAGTTGCGAATGTGCTCGCCGCGTTTGTGCAGCCAACCCTCCTTCACAATGACCAGCGGCGCCGCCTCCGCCATCCTCGAGCCCTAGTGCAACGCTGCCGAGTGCGAGCGAGCCTCCAGCCAGGCACGCGCCAGCCGTGCTGTTTGATAACACTCCGCGGCGAGAGCCAGCACCACGTTTCTCTAGCCACGAACGCGTCGCGAGTTTCACCTGAACTGAATCGCACCAACTGTGGTTCTACGCCACATGTTTACCGATTTTGAACGCACGTAAAGTTTTGAATACTTTTCCTCTCAAAAAACACGAACGTAAGCGATGTTACGACGTAGGTATGTACATACCTAGGTACGTAGCCTCGCGGTACTACTAACAAAGTAATTTTGGATGAATGAAACGTCTGGCTAATTATATGAAAGAGACGCACATAGTAAAGAAGTGACGAAAAACAGAGAAAACCAGTACATTGACGCAACACTAAAGGTATTTTGAATTCGGGTGCATTTTAACCTATTTTGACCATTTAGTGTGGTATGTCTGCCACTAGGCGAATACACAGCGCTGCAAGCAATCGTTTCTGTTTTCACGTTCCAACTTACGGAAGCTAAAACATTGTACAAAGTTACCTATGTCCGTTATATAGGTATAAAATAGATACCTATGTACGTGTTATTATTATGTATGTAATTATTAGTTATGTAGGTTTAAACACACATTATTTAATTTAAAATAACTCGATTGGTATCTATAAGTGGTAACATACCTAACTTATTTGTCGGTGACCTAAAGGAATGGCCATGTCGGCCATGTTTACTGTTTTTACTTTTTTATTTTAGCGCCGTTTTCAAATTATAGTCCCATGGTTGGCTTTATCGCGTGATTTATGGGCAGCAAAGAGTTCCGCTTTTTTGGCTATAGATGGGCGTCGCGTCATGGTAACGGCGGAACAGGGAGAGGGGAGATCTCTGGGAGAGCCCTGGCGGCGGTTAGCCCTCCATACGAACCGACGAGATTATCGATATCTTGGCAAGTCGGTAGGTAGATACCTGCTTATGTAGTTGCTTTTATTAGCTATATCTAAGCATTTGGCTGCCAGCATGCCTGATGGTAAGTGTAGCTGCAGCATAAAATGGAGCATCATACCTAATTCACCTAAGTATTCACTCTTTTCTTGAAAATTCCTCTCCGAAGTGAATTCGGTAGAAAACCAATAGACATGCTACTCGCCGACGATGCTCGAGGCTGTAGAGCTTGGAGTCAAATAGTTGATGGTCGGCAACGAAACTCTTGGCACGCCGCTCAATAGAATCCAAGGCTTCCAGCTGATACTTGGCTGAACCTTCCCAAGTATCAGCAGGTGGCAACACTTGTTTGATCCTCTTCATGATTGCTGGCCGATCACCATCAGACTCTGGAGTATGACCTTACCCATCCATCTACATTGAGATGAACTGAATGTTTCAAACTGCAATTAACCCTGAGATTCTTCAAAACTGATTTTCAGAGCGAATGAATCCTACTAATATTATAAACGCGAAAGTTTGTAAGTATGGATGGATGGATGTTTTTTACTCTTTCACGTAAAAACTACTTAACCGATTTGGATGAAACTTGGAATAATATTGTCCGTGACCTGGATTAACACATCTAGGCTACTTTTTATCCCGAAAAATTAACGGGATCCAACGGAACGCGAACGAAGTCGCGGGCGGCACCTAGTAATTTCATAATTTCGAAAAAGCTGCACCAATTTTTTACCAAATATAGCTAAGAAAGAACCATCTCAGATTAACCATCTTTCTTACAAGAAAAATAACATTCCACTCGGAGCTCTACTTTCGGAGCAACGGGGGCAATGATAAACAGATGACACACAACGTCGTCAGGCTTATAACATCCCTTCCGTTTTTTGATTAGGATCTGTAAATGCGTCATCAACATCTTTAGTCGTTCGTTACGTAACCCGGAGCAGGCAGGCATCCCGAATGTGTGACACTTGAACTTTCCTGAGCGGGCTCGCGCAGCATGGGGCGCGCAGATCGATGAGGGCACACCGCACCGCACCGCCGCCGCCGCCGCCGCTCGTCAGTCCACCAGCGCCTGCCGAAAGCGCACCCGCTCGAGCTCGCGATCCCGCGTCCGTGTTGCGATGAAGGTATAAGGTCCCTTTGTCCTTAGCGGGGTAGTGGTATGCCTTAGCTGTAAGTAGAAGCGGCCGGAGCCTAGCCGGTACGTGCCCATAGCTAGCCTGTGTCTTCGTGCGCCACCCACCGCCCTCATCTCAGCACGACGACGATGTGACCTCGTCACGGGCACATAATCTCATCCGCCATACTTCTTTTCACTGGTTGCATGATTTTATCTCGATTGTGTCATGGCGCTGGTAGGTGCTTAGCAAGTTCTAGCTAGCCTTATTGAGTTCCTTTCTTACGTCACACTAGGTAGGTACCTAGTAGTACCTACGCGTATCTAACTCTTATTCAATAGAGACATTTAGCAGTTCATTCGCATTCCATCGGTAGCAGCAACTCTTGCTAGGTACCTACATATAAGCACTACATTTTTAACCTACCTTGCAAGAGGAACTACCCACGCAGGCTGAGCCGAGCGATCAATATTACAAAATACGCCCCATCTTTGTGCACTTCCGTTCGGTAACACTATTGTAGGTTACCTTTAACGCCATTCTTATTCATTCATTTGGTGCGATTTAAGTACCTACTTGCTTACTTTTCTACTTTTTATCTTAACAAAAGAATCATGATACCTACCTACATATGTATAGGTAGGTACCTACCTACCAACCCATCTTACCTAACTTTTATTCAAAATTGTGAAAGTGGTTTTGTACTTATGGAATAGCTAACTGTCAATATTCAGAAAAACATTATTGTTTCAGCAACGCAGATATCAGTCCCGAAAAACGTATAATGCTAAAGCTACCCAAAGGACTTAAGAAAAAGAAAAAAAGTAAAAAGTCAAAACGCAAGGGAGAAGAGGAGCTTTTCACCGAAGAAGAACTAGAGAAATACAGGAGAGAGCACCAGCAGCCGGCAGAAGCTGGTGAAGGATCAGAAAAAAATGAAGAATGGTCAAAATTCAAGGATTTGACAACTGGAGTCGACTCTGTTCTTAAGAAAACTCAGGGAGACCTAGATCGAATTAAATCTACATCATTCTTCCAGCGAGTACCCACTGGGCCAAAAGCAGTCGAAGCAACTCCGAAAGAGAAGCCGCACCGACCTGTGGTTGAAATCACCGAAGCTGACTTCCCTCAGCTGGTGCAAGCTGCTGCCGAAACTGACGACGGTGATAAAAGTGACTACGGTCTCACAGACGACGAGAGTGAAGAAGACGACCAAGACGATATCTTTGACACGTCGTACGTTGACGCAGTAGAGCGTGGGGAGGTTAAGCTTGCCTACGTGCCAGACTCGCCTGAAGATTTTAAAGACGACGATATCTTTGATACATCACACGTTGACGCAATAATCAAAGGACAGGACGCCAAGAATTTAAGGGGAAAAAAAGGCTTGGATATCGGAGTGGCAGTTGAAGTTCTTACCGGTCGCATCGATAATTTAACGGTAACTACCAAAAGGTCATCCAAACGGGCTATACCCGGAGATCTTCTACTGGAAGATACCAATACAGATTATTCTCTACCACCGACTGCAGTCAGTGCACCTGAATCTGTCGAAAAGAGTATCCTTGATATAGATTCGGACGTACCAATCACAACTCCGATAGATCTTAGTGTCTCGCTTCATACATCATTGATTCAACAGAACGCAAAATCTGTCCAAGAACAGGAAGCTGGTTTACAGTTTGGATCCGAAAAAGTTTCAGATGATGAAATAGATGAATTTACTTTATTAGCAACAGAGTCTTTGGAATCAGCGGAAACAATTAAGCTAGACCAAAAAGAAATTAAACTAGAACCAGTTTTGCAAGAAAGTTGGTCGGCGTTTGAAGCCATTAAAAATGAATCAGTATTTGCAGAGTGCATCGTAGAAGATCAGATTGATGTCATAGATCCTTACGCTGATGAGAACGATCCATTTGACACGAGTTTTGCTGAAGCCGTTGTTTCTTTGCAATTAAAGGAAGTGAAAAAAGAAGCGGTAATACTTGAAGACGACGACGACGACTTTGATCCTCGAGCTGAAGAGGTGCAATTTAAACTAAACAATAGAAGAAAATCATCGGTCCGTATTCATTTAACTGATCCCTCGGGAGTACGAGAGTCTATAACTTCCGACGATATAGTTGATCATCACAAAGATCAGGGACATACTTCTTTTGATTTATTAGGGGGAAGTACTACTGACCTTACTCAATTAGGTGATTCTCCATTGGACCCTATTGACATAAAAGCTGATACTGATTTTGATCCTTTTGACACAAGCATCGTCGATAAAATCGTTGCACCCGGCAAAGTAGAACTAAAATTTTTGGAACAAGAGTTGATTGGCGCAACACCTGTTCCAGTAACTGTGTATCGAGTTCCAAGTGACGACGATTTTGATCCACGTGCAGAAGAACCGAAACCAATTGAAAGACGTCCATCGAGACCGGAAAACCTAGTAGTTAGCAAAAGTGTGGTCTTTGATGTTGATGTAAACTCACTGGAACTAGACACTAAAAATAAAAATAACAAACCACTAACACCTTATTACACTCGAGAGGTTTCTATAACTGAAGACTTAAACGAAGAAGCCGAGGGAGCTGACACTGTTACTGATACTCTAACAAGAACTCACTCCGACGAAGATTTGGTACCAAAAGTAAGCTATCAGACAAAACGGAGACACTCTGAGTATCCACAAACGAAACAAACTAAAATAAAAGCAAGTGACTTACTTCATAGCGGTCAGACCGAAATACAAGCCAAAGTTCTAACGCCAACGGGTCCTCAAATACCTAACAAGAAACCCGAAATCGACCCGTTTGATACGTCGTTTGCGAGTAATATTGTACCTGGAAGAACTGAATTGAAGCTTTTGGCCAAAGAATTTTCTTGCGAAGAGACCTCTGAAGACAAAGGCGAACCAGATCTTTTGGAACCTTCTGACGAACTCTTCCAGGTCAGAGCGCTTACTCCTCAGCTTTTGAAAGAAGAGAACACAGTTTTAGAAGAAGATTTTGATCCGTTTGATACATCTTTTGCTGGTGACCTTAATCCGGGTAGAACCGAGCTTAAATTGCTTGAATCAGAGTTTCTAGGCCACTAGCGGTATAATAAATTACTACAATGGCATTCAATCCATTCATAAGCATGAACGAGCCCACTGCGCCGATCACCACGGAAGAACTCAACCCATTCATGATGACCGACGCAGAGCCGATCACTTTCGACAACACTGATAACCCTTTCGCCGCCAGCAATCCGTTCTCAGACTTTGGTGGATTTGCAGAGCCTTCGGTAGGCGATACGGTGCCTGTTGAAATTTTCGGAGGAGCCGAACCGACGGGAGTTGGTGCCAAACAATTTAGTGGGTTCCAAGCCGATGACACGATGGATCTTTTCGGAAGCCAACCGGTCAAGCCGACCGAGCTCGAACTCATAACTACCACAACGGACGCCTTTTCCGGCGACGATGCGATTCAACAGCAACCCATGCGCCCTCTTCCACCAGAGACGCAGAATTTGATCCTCAGTGTAACGGGACAAATGGAGTTTAACAGCTCTCATCTACTTGATCGGATCCCTCCTACTCGCACGCCAAGCCCCGTCTCCGTGCGTGACATCCACTCGCCGAGCCCCACGCCCGAGCCCGAACTGGAGTTGGAGGCTCAAGCGGAGCCTCCTCCAGTTGTGGAGAACGCTGATACAACACGCGCCAAGCCCTCACGTCCTCCTCCAGCGAGGCCGCCCGTGCCTCCTCCTGTAGCTCGAGCTCCTCCCGCGCGGCCAGCTCCTCCGCCTGTGCCTCAGGTGCCGCAGCGCCCGCCTCCACCACAGACGACCGATGATATAAACCTATTTGATGCGCCCGCACCTGTGCTCATCAAACCGACCAAGGAAGCTATCCTTAGCTTGTACGCGGCGCCCAAAAAGGAAGAAAAACAAATTGACTTTCTGAGTGACGACATTATGGATAGCATGAATAATGACTCGGTTACTGACGTACCACCGAGCTCTAATGCCTCGGAATCAAATATGGGCGCAATACCGACCGCAGCTGCCACCGAACTTATTTTCGATGAAGATGTTGCAGAAAAGGCGGCACCTGATGTTGCAGTCCAGCCAGCTACTGAAATAATGTTTCCACAGCACATTGGGTCACCCCAGCAACCTGTAGCTCCGATGGACTGTTCGGAGCCACCCACTGAGGTGACTTTAACTCCCGTTAACGATACTTCACCATTTGCGGATTCTGCAGTAGACGATTTCCAAGCACAACCTGATGAGTTAGAAAGTAATCCATTCGAGACCGCAGAAGTTGATTCAACCACAGCGTATGTCAGTCCAGGTGCCAGTATTTTTGGTTTCGATCCGCCAGATATGACTACGAATGTGAGTAACGTGTTTGGGATGGATGACGATGCGTTTGGTGCCGTACATTCTCCAGATGTAGCGACTACTCAATCAAACATATTCGGAACCACCGCCAGTCCATTCGAAGACAATACTCAAACTCCAGCCGACACTTTCGCAACGGGAGGTAGCGAGAATATTTTCGGGGTCGTCCAGCCCGTGGCTTCGAGTCCCTTCGATGACGACCATGCCGATGCTTTCGATACTGCCGGTAGAGGCGAGAATATTTTTGGAATAAACCAAACGGTACCGGTGACTTCTGCAGAGTTAGGTTGGGGGGAAGCATCAGAAGCGATGGTGCAAGATGCGTTCTCAGATGGCCACGATGCATTCCCAGACTGCCACGACTCCTTCCCTGAGTCTCAAGACGCGTTCGATGCGTTTTCTGCGAAGTTTGATTCCACTTCTGCAAATCACATGAACACTAGTAAGTAGCTAGGTTATGAGTAACCTGTAAATTAAATGTAGATTGAAAGATCAACCTAACCAATGTTTGTCGCGTGTTTAGGTGCGTGGGGTGACGACGGCGGCTCGGACGCTGGCTTCGGGTCCGGCTTCGAAGCAGAGGCCTTTGACACGTTCCTGAGCATGGGCGCTCCGCCACCGCCTGCAGCTACTCCTCGGCTCGACCACCAAGGCTCCCGAGACTCAACGGATGATACATTCTCTGTTTTTATCAGGTAAGGTCTAATCTAAAGCGACCTCTCCTTCATTCACTTGACCGACTTGACTCCAGATGTAGTTTTCTTGAAAACGAGATGACATTGTGGTAATTTATAGACCAAAGGACAGCGAGACCAGCGGCGAAGAAGCCGCAGTTCCTGTATTGGCTCCACCGCCTCGACCTCAGGCTATGCCGGAGTCACCTAGAGTGAATCCATTTGACAAGAGTGGCTTCGAAATACAGCGAGTTGAAACTCAATTCGGTAAGTTTTAGGATATGAATAGAAATGTGGTGCGCATGGATATATGTGGTGCGCATGGCATCACAGTGCGGGTAATGTTGATGTAGATACAGTGGAGGAGAGCCGGCGGGCTAGCGGCAGCGAGACGCCGCCGACGCCGCTGTTCGACGACGACGTGTCGCAGCCGCTCGAGGACTTCCCGCGCACAGTTTACACCGGCCCCGGCTGGGAAATGCATCTGCGGCAACCCAACAAGAAGAAGATTACTGGACAGAGGTACGAACTCAATATAGGCACAGAACAAGAACAATGAATTTATCTCTACAATTTAGGTACTATTCAAGAAACTACTTTGAAAGCTTTGTTCAAAAAACATATTGTTGATACTTTTATAGGCTACCATCGAAATGTTTTCCGAACAAAACGGCAGTAAAAGCAAGCAAGCAGCCAAACCATATTGCCCGACTGTTGATTAGGTTCTGGAAGAAGATCTTCGTCCGGCTGACGCTGCAGGGCGACAACCCCGTGGTGCAGCTGTTCAACGCGGCCGGAGACAAGGAGCCCTTCCAGGAGCTGCCGCTGCAGGCCTGCTACTCCGTGTCGGAGGTGGCTGCACAGCAGTTTGACCAGTTCGGCAAGATCTTTACAGTCAAGCTGCAATATGTCTTCTACAAGGAGCGCCCTGGGGTCAGGTAACTAAACCAAGCACATTCTTTGCATTCACTCAACACATTATTTACCTGTATTCTTCGTTATAAATACACGCCAGAGGTACTGTGTTAGAAGAGTCCCCTCTTTTCTGTGGTCACTGAGTTGGCGGCCTCCGGTTGTATTCTACCAGCAAATAATACCACAGACGATTCTGAAAGACTTTTACAAAAAAGATTGCTCCAAAAGTGTTTATACCTAGGTACCTAAAACTTACCTATCAAGTGGATGGCATGCAGTACTTAAAGTAACGCTCGCTGTGCATGTGCACTCAGGCCGGGTCAGGTGACAAAGGCGGAACGCATCACGAACAAACTATCGCAGTTCGCGGCGTACGCCATCCAGGGGGACTACCAGGGGGTTAAGGAGTTCGGCAGCGATCTGCGCAAGCTGGGCCTGCCCGTCGAGCATGCTCCACAGGTATATTAACATCATACAAGATAAAGATATAAATCGAAACGCACGGTCAACACCTTCACTTTGAAGACGTAACTTGAATCTGTCGATTGATACGTCCATGGTGGCAAGTTCAGTCGCTTCGGCGAAAGTAGAGCAGTGTCTAAGTATAGAGTCTGTATTTTTAGGTTATGGAAGTAAGCAGTCTGATTGCTCAATTTACTCATTCATTTGATAACTTTACGGCATTTGTAGCATCCTTTAGTTGAAGGGACACATAGATTTTAAGTCCATTATCTTGGTATTTTTTGTTTTTCTTGTGTTAAACCGTAAAAAAACCAAAAACTAAAATTAAAGATATGGATATATTAAATATGGAAATAAACGATTCTGATTCCGAAAATCAAGTTTGTATGTTTGTCTGTTCATCTATTTGTTTGTTCGCGGATCACGCCTAAACTACTGGACCAATTTCAATGAAATTTATACCATTCAGAAGCCCCTTTTCCGGATTGAAACATAGGCTATATTTTATTGAAATGAATGACGTGGATTTCTTAGATACAGCTTGACCTCTCTAAACTAAAAGCCGCCTTTGGTTCATCGTATGTTGGTCGACAGATATTTTGGTGGAAAGTTCCGCACGCGTACGAAGTCGCGGGTATCAGCTAGTTACCTAAAAAGTTTTATGTCCGTTTCTCTGCCGAAGAACTGCTATATTCCAACTGATCCTTGTGATGATAAAGAAGGAATAAATAAGAGCTTTGAACGTTTGGTTTTGATATCAGCTACGGACATATGTAGTGGATGTTGATAGTCACGTTGTGTGCGTCAGGTATCGCAGCTGTTCAAGATAGGCTCTCTGTCGTACGAGGACGTGAAGCAGTTCTCGAGCTGCGTCGAGGAAGCGCTGTTCCGTCTGTCCGCGCACCGCGACCGCGCGCTCACATACAAGATGGAAGAGGTCAGTGCAGTACCTACCCACATCTATACATTCACAGCTGCATTCATCAACTTACACAATCCATTAACAACTCGAGAACATGACAACTTCTTCAATACTCATTTAGGTAGATAGATTAGATGCAAGTGAGCGGGCTCGATCGACTGTCGATGGAATAAACAGCGTGATAACGTGTTCAGGTGCAAATAACAGCAGTGGATGAGTTGTACGTGGAGCAGGACGCCGAGGGCTCCGTGCTGAAGCAGATCGCACGCGTTCGCATCTTCTTCATCGGATTTCTCAGCGGTAAGAACAACACACAATCTGTATACTACATTTACACTACATGCCTGTCGGTAACTTCTCCGTTTCACGTGTATAAGTTTATGTTAGTCCAAGCATATCGAGGGAGGTATGCTTGGACTGATAACCTATAAGTAACCTGCATAACTCCTCCTGAAAGTGTCTATAAGGAGGACTGCTTTACGAAATCTAGAATTAGTTTCCGTTACTATGCAGCGTATTACACCGATTTCTTACACCCCATATTAAACACTAGCCGTCGCCCGCGGCGTTGCTCGCGTTCTAAATAGACCCTTTAGAGTGTGACTTTTCAAAATTTCATACCTATTATATAGGACTTATGGTTTATAAGGCTGTGCGTTGATTCAGTCAGCTTCAAAAGAGTTTTATATATATTGATGATGCATGTTGGACATCGAAGGGCCAAGGAGTTACGTCACGAATAGTCACGATATAGCCTCTAACTGGATGAGGCGTTGTTGTTAGTACGTGTAGTGCACAGGCATGCCGGACGTGGAGCTGGGGGTGAACGACCTGCGGCGGCAGGGCAAGGAGGTGGTGGGGAGGCACGACATCATCCCCGTCGTCACCGAGGAGTGGATCCGCGTCGAGTGTCCCGAGTTCCACGCGTGCGTGCAGCCGCACGACTTCACCGCATCGCAGATCATCAAGTAACTACTGTACCTACTGTAGGCGCGCGATCTCACTGCATCACTTCTGAGCAATGCGCTATTGATGTCACATACTTAGGCTGCCAGTCCACCAGAGCGGAGCGAGGCAGCGGAGCCGAGAAACGGAGAAATATTAACCAATAGGACTGTCCACTGGAGCTGAGCGGAGATTTTGTGCAATCCTATTGGTTAATATTTCTCCGTTTCTCGGCTCCGCTGCCTCGCTCCGCTCTGGTGGACTGGCAGCCTTAGCGACAATGAACGGAGTTCGATATTTATCTTTGACACCTTAAAAGTGGACGTTCAAACTGCTTGTATCTGTTAGTATTTTAAAACATTTTATTTATTACATTTGCGCTAGATATTTGTATTACAAGTTATGGTACAAAAAAAAGAAAATATCATGCATTATATTCCCTATTATAAGAAAACTGTGTGAAAAAGCCGGGAATCTTAATCAAACAAGTTTATTATTGCAAAAAATATTATTATATTGTAATTTTAATCATCATCATCAAAAAATGACACGAGTCCGCAACTTGAGTAAAACACTATCGACAGCGCGCGCTCGCGAGAGACATCAAGCACGGCACTAGACTAGAGGCGGCCGCGGCGAGGTGTCGACGGGCGGGGGGAGTTGCACCCGCCCCGCACCCCGCATACCCCGACTGCACTCAGATCGCGCGCGTACAGTACACCCGCTGCACACCTAAACATAACCAGGCGCCGGACACTCCTCTAAACACACTCTCAATAAACGTTAGTTCGACACAGCGCAGCGCCTGAACCCGCCTCCAAGCCCTAGGACTCTAAATGCAGACTCAGGCAGCGCGCTCCTCTACAGTCTACAAAACAATGTTGTTTATGAATTAGAGGGTTACCTAAACCCTTCTACCGCGGAGAGATGGAGGTAGAGATAGATAGATTAGTTATTGGCCCACACTCTGTAGATACCTGGTGGCCGTGCGCGACGTGCGCGTGCCTGAACAAACCAATAGACTTCAAGTTGTATGTGATCAATATACTTAGCACTTATTATTGTAAAATGGGATGAAACGTTTGGATTGTTTCGTATTCGGCAAAGGCAAAACGCATTCATTATGACTGATATCACTTACGTACCGAACATGCTACGTATAAAACTGATGATTTGATTTAGTACTCTCAACTCTTGAAGGCATTGGGTGGAGGATGTAATCATTTGACTTTGTCGTGAGCTATAACGGTGTAATTTTTCCCAAAGGGGATTTTGAAACTGAAGAGTCTTAAAATCCTCTAGATTTTATACTTTTGAAATAGAGGGGATTATGAGACAAAAAATCTCATAATCCCCTTGAAGAGGACTGCTCAAAGGGGATTATGAGACTAATCCGTTTACCAACTGTTTATTGTTTGCCTACTCTCACTAGCGAGGAGTTGAAGCCATATCTGATGAATGCAGGTGAGTAACAGTTACCGTTGTGTAGGTTCAAGCCTCCGGACGCGTGCTACATCGAGCTGATGCGGTTCCGCATCCGCCCGCCCAAGAACCGCGAGCTGCCGCTGCAACTCAAGGCAGTGTGGTGCGTCACCGGGAACAAGGTACATTACTGTTTTTTTTTTGCTCCTTTCGTAGTAGGCTGTAGTTTTAAAACCATACCGCCTAGTCTAACGTTATTTTTTTTCCCGTAGGTTAGTTTGTATGCGTTTGTCTTGGGTAAATTTGGCGTAAGTGTTAAGTCAAGTCGGCTGTCGTTTGTTTTGAAGGGAAAATGGTGGATTTTCTCTCAATAACCTGAATCGAATTTTCACATTCAGAAAAACATTTATTCCAATGGCTCACACTTTATGTTACGACCTAAGTAGTATTGGTTAAAATTCCACCAAAATTAAACAACAATACTCACAATAACACAAGAAAAACGAATAAAATAAAAATGCTAAGCTGTTTCAAAAAATATCAAAATTCGAATCCAAGGTACCTTACCTAGCCACTAGCACTAACCAGCTCAGTACCCACCCTGTACACCACATTTCATCATATCAGTTGGAGTGCATAAGTCCCCCTATATTATCCGGGTGAGGCGGATACAGAATGCCTCCTTATGTAGCGTTCACACTCATCTGATGCCGCTGCCGGCATTATTACTGCGATTAATTGCGGACTTATTGCCACAGCAACATTATTCTTATTAGGGAGCAAGGGCATGAACATGGGCACGAGCCGGGACAGAGGCATGATCGGGTTTAGACTATGCTCATGCTTACTGCAGCTGTATATAAACGCAACATTACATGTCAGCGGGTAGATATAGATAGGCCTATATAGGTACCATACGAAGTCGTAGGTAAAGTAGATAACTACTGGTTGATTAGATGAAGTATGTGTCATTGTACAAGGTAATGCTGATTCCTTGAGCAAGTTCAGTACGGTACTGAACTTAAGTACCTAGGGCTATTCTGGTGGGTTACCTACTCTCGACCGCAGTTCCAATCTGGATCCATAGATTTTGACAGATGTTGTGTCTTTTTTCAGTACAAATCTGTCAAAATCCGAATCTTATTGGGAAAGGTGGTTGTGGCGACTAGCCACAAGTAGGTAAATCGGGCTGACGCGATAGTTTTGTGTCCCGCGTCGCCAGTCGTCTCTCCCCGCTCGCACAGTATAAACATGTAGCTTCGTTGGTGAATAAATAAGTAATTATGTGGAACACTGAACTTTATTATTGCCTCCCGAAGAAATAGTATGAAGATTAGAAGATCCCCACATTCATTATCATTTTCCCCTAAAGTGGTGGTCAAGAGTAGCCCTACCGATCGATCCTGTGACTATAGTAGGTACCAAATAACACCGCAATACAGGTCATTCACCCACCTTCACCACGATGTCGCAAAATTCAATTTATGAATGGCTAATTCTGTCGCTTTCCATACAAACCTGTCGCTAAGACGGTAATCGCTCGAATCTCGTAGTATTGTTGGTTTACCACACATAAATTGAATTTTGCGACATCGTGGTGAAGGTGGGTGAATGACCTGTATTGCGGTGTTATTTGGCACCTACTATAGTCACAGGACCGATCGGTAGGGCTACTCTTGACCACATCCTTTCCAAATAGGATTCGGATTTTGACAGATTACGGCTAGACGGAAAAAATTAAGACCAAAACCAAAACCAAAAGTTGTCGCGACACTTTTTTCAAACTTTGACAACGTCATTCGAATAAATGGAAGTTTTTTTTAAAATATCGTGTGGCTGTACGTTCTCATCCGAAACAAATGAATGTAGGTATTGTTGGAAGTTTTTGTTTTTAGGGTTCGTTAAGGTTCTTATAGAAAATATTATAAGAAAACAACACCTCAAGGAACTTCGTTCCATCCGGGTGTCCCTTGACACATGTCAAGTTTTTTTAATATATATATTGTTGTTAGGTGGAGCTGCGTGCGGACGTGCTGGTGCCTGGGTTCGCGTCCCGCAAGCTGGGCCAGGTGCCGTGCGAGGACGTCTGCATCCGGTTCCCGATCCCCGAGTGCTGGATCTATCTGTTCCGGGTTGAGAAACATTTCCGATACGGATCTGTCAAGTCTGCACACAGGTACACTCATACACATACCTACAAGTACCTACCGGCGGTACTGTAGTAGGTGCCAAATAACACCGCAATACACGTCATTCACCCACCTTCACCACGATGTCACGAAATTTAATTTATGTATGGTAAACAAACAGTACTAACGAGATTCGAGCGATACCGTCTTAGCGACAGGTTTGTATGGAAAGCGACAGAATTAGCCATACATAAATTTAATTTCGTGACATCGTGGTGAAGGTGGGTGAATGAGCTGTATTGCGGTGTTATTTGGCACCTCCTATAGCTCTGCCTTCCATGCTCTGGCTCGTGGGGTCGATTCCCACCATTAACAAACATTTCTATGTGGCAAAAGATGTTTGTTCTGTGTCTGGGTGTTACAAACCACTATTGTTTTTTTTTGTGTTAATCATTATTGATCTATTTCTTTTCTACGTTTCCATTTTTGTACCTAATCTATGTAGTTTGCTGTCGGTTTCGTTTATACAGGATGTCCCACGGCCATGCCACATGGAGGGAAAGTAGGTATCTTAAATAATGTAGATAGAACGTTTTACTGAAAGAAAAGTTAATTTTGATTTAAAAAAAATTTAGACTGCATTCAAATAATTTTGAATAATCGCCTGTCTGAACCGGCAATCGAACCGTTATTTTATGATACCAATTAAAAGGCTCAATCGTAAGGATTATCTTTTACCAAATAACATAGCATCTTAAATAAAAAGAAGTTCGATCTACACTATTGAAGATTTTCCTCCATGCGGCATGTCCGCGGGACACCCTGTACAAATAATGATTGCAATGTGGTAGACGCACGGGCAAGATAAAGGGCATCGAGCGGTTCCTGGGTGCGGTGGACGTGCTGCAGGAGTCGCTGATCGAAGTCACGTCGGGACACGCCAAGTACGAGCACCAGCACCGCGCCATCGTCTGGCGCATGCCGAGGCTGCCCAAGGAAGGACAGGGTATCGACCACTTATTATAATTATATACCATGTGACACTCAACAATAGTACATTACTGCAGCGGCCCGCAACAGAGGCAATGAGGGAAGAACGTGCAAATGTGGGCCGAGTCGAACACGAGCCACACATCCGTGAGTCCCTCATTGCCTAGTTGTGGCCAAGGCTTGTGTAGTACTTTTCTCAAATAATGCAAGGAATTTAAAACTAAGTACCTAGGCAAAACTTTTTAGTTGAAAATACAATTACTTTACAAAACCAATAACGAACAACGAAGTATTTTTTTTCAATAATCAGCTTTCTATTTGGAAGCCTATTTGAAATTTGAATAAAACCTTTGATAAGTTACCTCCTTGGTTGCCATGTTATGGAGTAAAAGATCGTTCCATTTTTAAATAACACGACAGTAATGAGTTTTGTATGTAATTTATATGGCCGCTAAACACGCCGGCAATGGATTTTCATACATTTTTATCTGGCCGCTGCTCGCATGTACTGCATTTTCGATTTATCTCGAAGAAGGTTGTCAAAATAATGCTGTAATTTCCAAGCATGTTTGAAAAAAAATTATAAAATAGGATGTAGTATGGATTGTCTCAATAATATCACAGCACAGTCAAGAAGTAGCGCGTTGAAGTCTATTACACGAGTAACACGACTCCTTACAAAAGACATCAACGCGCTCGGTTACGTTTTCATTCCTATTAGAGATTGGATGCAATATTCATAACCCTACTATTATAAACGTGAAAGTTCGATTGTTCCTCTCCGAAACTAAAATAACTGTTTATTGTATGTATGTATGTATGTGGTGTGACAGGTGCGTATACAAGTCACAACCTGGTGTGTCGCATGGCTCTGACGTCATACGACCAGATCCCGGCGGAGCTGGCGAAGCATGCGTTCGTGGAGTTCACCATGCCGGCCACACAGGTTATACATACATTACATACACTCATTCAACTAGGTTTAACCTCTAATTCATAAGCACACGACCGTCTACCGGCATCCGTAGTGCAGCGCCTGATTACGCCTACAGTGGTGCCTCTACATTGCTTATAAATTCATTCATTTTATACCATTCCCCCTCTAAAAAGGTTATTTTATTCACTGAAAACAGTTAATAAAAAGCACTCACTGTTTTGGTATTTAAATTTAGAACACAGTAATATATTTGACCTCCATCTAACTATTGTTTTTGCGCAAGGATGTTGTATAGCATTGGCTATACAACCTCCAATCTTTCTTTTTCTCGTAGTCATGGTATAAAGTATAGGATGCAACTCTTGAATAAAACGGATTTATACCGAGGGCCATGAACCACTCACGTCGCGTCGCTCATGTGATTCGAGTGATTCAATCATCATGAATCACTCCTTACAGTCATGGTTCAGTCGTTATAATCCTTAACTTGCTCGTGATTCATTTATGGCCCTCGCTTTAAATCCGTATTTTATTCACTAGTTGTATAATATACTATTACATTATGTTTACAAGTTCAGCAAAGGTAATTAATTTCAGAGCAATAAACTAAACAGTAATATTTTTTACTGTGAATATTAGTCGCTCAAGAAATTGTAACAAGAATATTGTTAGTGTTGTACTTTTGTTGAAAAATGTATGTCACGGTTACTAACCAGTAATTAAAGAGTTCACCTATGGGCGTCCCACAAGGATGTATCTTGGGGCCGATTCTATGTGTAAATGTACGAAGTAACCCGTAGGTACGTTCAATTTGTTGTGAATGAGTGATTGTGTTGTTTGTAGGCGAGTCACGTGACGGTGCGTTCAGTATCGCTGCAGAACCACGACGCCGATCCCCCGGAGAAGTACGTGCGGTATCTCGCGCGACACGAATACATGTCAGTATATACTTTCAGGCCGAATTACATCGGGGCAACAACGTGCGACAGTGCCGCATGCTATATATCGTGACATGCGGCACCTTGTGCCATGCTACAAATAGAAAGCATTTGCGGCATTAGTGGCATGCGGCAGTTTATTTTACGGCGAGGCAACATCGTTAATTATTACAGTCTGGCACATGACGCAAGGTGTTGCCATGTCGCACGGTTCTTGCCACAATGTGCGACATTTTTTATTTTGTAGCATGCGGTCTTGTGGCATGCCGCAATGCCGCGGTGTAATACAGCCTTTACACCTACATCTGCATCTACAGCTTGGACATGACAACCTTTGCTGATTACTACATCTCTGAATCACTGCCTCCACATAATAAATAGTGCACCATACTATGTATTATTGGTGGTATAAACTATGAATCTGCCAGATTGTTTGCTACAAGAAGATATTTTTGGTAAAAGCTCCATGTGGTATGTCAAGATGCCAACCTCGACTTGCTAAATTAGGGCCTGTGTTGTGTGGCATGAAGTTATGAACCGATCAGCTGTAGGCAAATCTTGAATACATTGCTGTAAGTAGATTGGACACTAAGCAGTAAACAAGGCTTGCAGCCCGCTACTATCCTTGAGCAATGTAAGTGAGCCTTACCGGTAACGTAATGTAAGTGAGCCTTACCACGCCTTACCGGTAACGTAATGTAAGTGAGCCTTACCACGCCTTACCCGTAACGTAATGTGTGCAGAGTGGGCATCGAGCGCACATCAGGTCAGTCGGCGCCGGCGTACGCGGTGGCCGCCAAGGTGGAGGCGCCCCCAGCCGCGCCCCCAGACGCGCCCCCAGCGCCACCCCTACACCCACCCTCCTCCGACTCAGACTCTGACTAAACCATTCATTTTAATCTAGTTCTCTATCTAAACATGTCTCACTATTACAGTCCGTTCCTAGGGGAATGGGTAAAAAGTAATCTGATTTCTACGAGTATGTTTAAAATTGTATCAGTTTTAACGTTAATTTGGCAGGATGAAAAGGTTTAGGCGTATTCACAACATTATGTATTGATTAGCGATTAGCGTTTTATACAGGTTTATTTGTGATATTGTTCAGTAAGAGGCGTAGTGTTAGATGGCGAGTGTCCACATATCGCAACACATGAGGTGATGGATGTTAGCGTACGCCTTGGATACACTAGAGGGCAAATGGAGCAACATGTGGCGGAACATGTTCCTCAGCAACAATGTAGAACATGCCGATGTAAATGTCGCGGAACATTGTGTTGGCCACACTAGTCAGTGTTTATAGAAAGTTTCAGTGTTTTCGCTCTCGAAGCGGGAGCAAGCAACATGCCCCGCGTCACGTACAATGTTGCGGAGCATGTTGCGGGACACTATGCAACGTTGCCGCGTCACGTATATTTAGTGTTGCGCGTCATGTTGCGGGACAAAATGTTCCCTAGTGTATCCGGGGCTTTACGAAATGCAACGACTTGCACTTCATTACACTCGACCCGAAACAACTCAAACAAAACTGAGGGAAGAAAGACAAGTTCGAGTGGCGTGTCGTGGAGGGTACTGAAGGAACAAGGAACTATGGTCGTCGTAGCGACAGATAATTGTAAATAAATAATATAATAATCGAGTGTTTATGAAATGGACGTGTTCCCACCGCGTTACAGTAGGTATATAGTCAACCAATAATATATTATTGATAAAATATACACTTACACAAGTAAGATATGAATTTAGTGAGATTTAGATGATTCTATGCTTCGAAAGTAATCATTATTACATAGAATTGTACCAATATTCTGAATCCACATTCTGTTATTTAATATATTAAGTATAAGGAGATATTGTTATTAATTGAATTTATTTTGTATCCGTGTGTTGTAACCTCCTTCCATAAAGTTCAGAACAGTATCGTAACATTGTTCAACATTTGTATACTTACCTTTAGCCTCCTCATTGTGATAAAACACATTTCCAGTTACTGTTATTAATGTATTATGTTACTTAGGTACTACTTTATTTACAAGTAGGTATAACAGTAGCGATTCTTGGTGTTCCTTATCTACGTGATAGGTGATGTATTGTACCTACATACATTCAAGTATTATAAAAGCACAAAATGTTACATACATACTTAGATTTTAGAGTTGCAATGTTCATTGCTTACCTATGTATTATTGGCCTTCTAAATTGTAGGAAAAAGCAACAATAAATACCAAACTATTATATAAGTGGTTAGGTTAGGTACCTCTTTAGTAGTATCCTAAGAGTTGTAATACCTAGTACCCACTTTGAAATGTAGATGCATTTGTATTTGAATGTACCGGTATATCTATTGAATTGAACGCATCATAAATAAATAATAGTCATAGATAAATGGAAACTATGGAAGTAGGAACCCATTCATCAAACATACCTATTAATATCACCGAGTGTTGTAGTAGGTATTAAAAGCAGACCTTTGCTATCGTATATAAATGTTATATAAAAACAAATTGGATATGCCCTATTACCTTCATCTAATATTTATATTGATAAATTTAATACACTGTAGGTAGGTATGCATTGTACAATTCTGTTGTGTATGTTACTGTAATATAAATGTACGATTAAATGAGATATTATATTGTAGACACTGTTTCAAATGTGCTGTATGAGTACCTAGTACCTACACCGTGGACCCTGTTTTGTTGTCAAATAAATAAATTATCATTGTGACCGTCATTTTAATTGCAAAAAGTAAATATGTCCCTGCCATTCTTGAGTTGACCACTAATAGGTGTGGATTCAATAAATTAATAGCTGCGATATGTTTTTAAAAGATTATTTTAGTCGAGTAGGTAGGTAAAATACCGAGTAGGCTTGGTATTTTGGAATGTCTCAGTACGTCGATACCACAGAAGATTATCTTTTCTACATAGCTACGGTGGTGTTCTATTCTGGGTGAAATATGTCATTAGTGTTAGGTATAGTTAGCGTTCGAGGCAATTGGACTAACTGCTTGGTAGGTATATTTGGCTACTGATTAGTAGGACCCAACCTGAAGGGTTTAGATATTATGAAGTTAAATACAATGAAGTCACTCACTAGGTAGGTAACTAATGAATTAGGTATACCTAATAGGTACCTACCTATAGCATAATGAACTAGGTTTGTTAATATCCAGATAATTGACTACGTTACAGATGCTATGGATTCGGGCTGCCAAGTTGATGTGGTATATACCGACTACAGCAAGTGTTTCGACAGAATTGACCACAAACTCTTATTAACCAAGTTGGAACTCATTGGTATAAGAGGTGACCTCCTGAGATGGTTCTCCTCTTACATTGACAATAGGTCTCAGGCTGTTGTTGTCAACAATTATATCTCTAGTTGGGTCCGCATACCCAGTGGGGTCCCACAGGGGTCCTTACTGGGCCCACTACTTTTTCTGATTTTTATCAATGATATCCCCGCATGCTTCCATACTAGTCAACTATTATGCTTTGCCGATGATATGAAAATATTTAGCACTATTAGATCAGTTAATGACATCATAAAACTACAAGCTGATTTACAGCGCCTCGATCTCTACTGTAAGCTTAACAAACTGGATCTTAACCCTGGTAAATGTTCAGTAGTAACTTTTACTCGTAAGAAACTAATAATACCATCGTCCTACTCACTTAGGGGCCAGGCTATCCAAAGAAGTAGTACTGTTAGAGACCTCGGAGTCGTCCACGATTCTAAACTGCTTTTTGATGATCACATTGAATCAATCGTTGGAAAGGCGTCCAGAGCATTGGGATTCATCATGCGAGCCTCGGCTGACTTTAAGAGAGCGAAAACTTTCAAAATTCTGTACTGTGCATTCGTTCGAAGTAATCTTGAGTACGCATCGCAAATATGGAATCCCCGCTACGACGTCTATATATCAAGAATTGAGAGACTCCAGATTAAATTTATAAAGTATCTCTGTTTCCGTTTGCAAATTCCCTACTCCTCAGATAACTATATTAGCCTTTGCAGGCAATTTCACCTTCTACCACTTTCTAAAAGACGCGAAATAGCTGACCTTGTATACCTTTTAAAAATTACCAATAACAATATTGACTGCCCCGACCTAATGAGCAGAATTAATATCAGTGTTCCTTATAAGTTAACCAGGTCCAATGCTCCATTGCATGTCCCCATAGTTTCAACCAACTACAGGCAAAACTCCTACCTATGGCGTGACAGTCTGAACAAACTCAGCAAGAGATTCGACTTGGACCTTTTCTGCACTAGCGCCTCCTCAGCGAGATCACGGCTGAGCAGGGAGTTCTTTATGGTGGATAACTGACGACCTTTTTACTTGAAGTGTTTATTTAGATTTAATTATCTACCTAATTACTACGTTGTTATATTAGTTTGCATTAATTAGTTTCAAAGTCAAAGTCAAAGTCAAAAATCTTTTATTCAATAAAATCTCACTGATCACTTTGAATCGTCATTACGTTTTGTATGATTAGGTATGATTACATATTTTTTTTATTGGATGAGTTGGAGCTAGTTCGTCCCAAGCTTGTTTGTCTTCTAAATAATCAGATATTTTATAGTATGCTTTTAAAAGAAGTCTGTTTTATTACGTTTTTGAACTTGCCAATCGACAACTGAGACACATCACTTGGGATTTTGTTAAAGAAGCGTACACATTGCCCTTTGAAAGATTTACTAATTTTTGTGAGCCTAGTGGTGGGAACAGCGAGTTTGTCTTTATTTCTAGTGTTAACATTATGATTATCACTTTTTTTGTTGAATAGATTGTTATTATTACCATAGTTATCTGCATAGATTTTTTGCTATGCAGTAACACTGTTATACGCGAGAACCTCTAATTGGCTCTCCAAAGTTTAACCATTGCCTATTCTAATTGTAAAAGCTGTTGGTTCTCCAAAAAATAAATAAATAAATAAATAATTTCCTGACAACGTGAACGTTCGCGATGATAAAGTAGGTAGTAAATATCAAGGAGCTTTAGGCATAACTTGCATCGGTACCTAAATTAATTTGACAAAACTAGTCAAATTGCGGCACGCAACGCAATGTGATCCAATCACATCAACATACAACGACACGATCACATGACTAGCGAACGGTCGGTGCATACGAAACCAAAAAGGCACGTAATCTTCACAAATCGATCTCAAAAGCACAGCCAGTGCCAGGAACCAACCAGTAATCCGATTCCGATAGGGCTCGAGCCGCGCTCCACCCCTGTCGCTCGAAGGTAAAAGATATCTAAAAATAATCGGTCGAAGGTTTAGTGAACCAGAGATCGAACAACAATATACCTAGTGACAACGAACGAACCATGGGAGGAAAGAATTGGGGCGCGAGCGGAGGAGTGGGCACGCATGCGCGTAACATCGGGTGCGCATGTGCGGTTCGATGGCGCGCGGGCTTAGCGCGCAGGGCTCCGTCGGGAACGTCGCCTGTCGCAGCGCAGCCCTGACCTAACCCTACTCGGCACTTGCAGCACTCGCCAGCACGCGGCCCGCGCTCTGCCCCAAGAGCTCGCCAGGGTACGCGTGCCGCCGCCGCCCTCTCGCCCGAACCACCCCGTGACATCATCGTTCATGAACTTCGCGATGGCGAGCTCACTGAACTTGTGAATTGTCTATCATTTGCGGAGGCAGAGTTAACGAGGGTAAGGGAGAGCTCAAGTGTCACATGAAGGAAGATTAGTGGAAAAATAACATAGGTGGAAGGAAACTTGTATAACACTCACTCGTAGCGTTCCGTCGCACGTAAGTTACACCTACTTATGTAGACAAGATAGATAGCGGGGTATTTCCGACATGCAAATGAATAGCTAATTTACATCAGATTGCTTACCACGAAACGATACCTATGATACCTAGACCTACCAGTATTAGGTAGGTAGGTACGAGTCATAGGTAGGCATCTTGTTCGTCGACGTTGATTGAATTTGTCTCGCCAAAGGCCTTAGGTAGGTATCTTGTTTTAAAACTGTAACTCTGATTGCATCGACATCATAGCAGGCGTGCAAGCATTCCGCTCGCATCATGCAAGTTCCAGCAGTTGAAGAGTAGAAGGCTAACGAAGTAGAGTTTTAGTTTCAGTGAGAGGGTGCGATGCACCAGTAGCGGATGGACGCGGAGGGCCAGGGGACGGCGGCGGAGGGCGGGGGGGCGCCGCGCCAGTCCCGCCGGGGACCCGCACCCATCGCCTCCTTCGACCACGACGGCTCTGACGAGGTGAGGCCAGATGTATGTATCACTGTCTCGTCCTTCGCTTGGCGACAGCCCCTCTAGGTGACCTACAATCCAATAAAATTTCACTGTGAACCAACTTCAAGATGTAGGATAGACCTATACTAGTATACCTACGTCCTAGCTCATAGTGACATTCCGGTCACCGCTGCAATCGTCGTCGCCTGGTGAGACTGCGACTTTGATATAGGGTGGTGACCGACGTAGGTTCAATTTTAAATTTTAAATTCTTCGATATTCCAAAGAAGCACTAGCGAGCTTCAAGTCCCAGCATCAAGAGGGGTCGTCGATCGCTCGTCTGCTCGTAAATCGCTCGCTCAGATCCGACCCCGCGTCGCGCGGCACTTACCTCGTTCATTCCTCAGTCGAGTCCGGAGACCAAGCAGACGTTCCGGCTGCCGGAGATTCGCGAGCACCCGGCGGCCGCGGACGGCGGCGAGGGCGGCGGCGGGGGGCTGCTGGCGGCGGCGGGGGGCGGGCGGGCGCGCTCGCACTCCACGCCGGCGGTGGCCGCGCTGCCGGCGCCGGCGCCGCGCATCGACATCTCGCGCGCCTCCTCCTCCAGCCACCACGACTCGCGCGACAGCTCGCCCGAGCTGGCCCTGTTCGCGGGCGACGCGACCGACGGCCGCACCCAACGCCTCGAGCTCGCCTTCCGCGAGGACGGCGCGCTGGATCTCCGATCCTCGACCGAGGAGCTCTCCTTCATGGAGCCGGCCCCCGGCGAGCCCCGCCCCGCGCCCCCCGCGCCGGCCCCCGCCCGCGCGCCCCCGGCCCCCACCGCCCCCGCCGCCCCCACCGCCCCCGCCGCGCTCGGCGACCGGCGCCACTCCCGCAAGGACAGTCAGAGCTCGGAGGCGGCGCTGCTGGGCGTGTCGGGGCGCACGTCGCGGCTGTCGAGCGTGGGGTCCGCGTGCTCGGCGCAGTCGCGAGTGTCGCGCCTGTCCGTGGCGTCGGGCGCGTCGCGCTCGCCGAGCCCGCACCGCATGCTGCTGGAGACCTCCTTCTGCGGCCCCAAGCCCATCGAGACCGACCCCGAGGCGTGCGCCGCCGCCGTCGCCGAGCACATCCTCGAGATCGCCAAGATGAGCGGCCCCCCGCCCCCCGCCGCGGGGGACGCGCGCGACCGCCGCGAGGTGCGCACCGAGGTCACCGTGGAGCCCCCCGCGCCGCGCGCCCCCCGCCAGCCCCCCCTCGCGCTCTCGCCGGTGATGGCGGCCCCCCGCCCCGCGCCCCCCGCGCCCCTCGAGCGCCGAGCGCGGCCTCGCGTGCGGCGCGAGCCCTCCGAGCCGGAGGTCTACAAGACCAGGAACAAGTCCAAGGACATCATCCGCATCAAGCTGCGGCCGGACGAGGAGGAGGAGGAGGAGACGCCGGAGGAGGCGGGCGCGCCCCCCCCGAGCCCCGCGCCGTCGCGCCGCCGCTCCCCCTCCCCGGCGGGGCCGCCCTCGGGGTCGCGCAAGTCCTCCTTCTGCTCGCTGTTTAAGTCGCGCGAGACGATCGGTTCCCCGGAGTCCCCGCAGGCGCAGGAGGCGCTGCGCCGCAAGCGCAGCCTCACCGAGGGGCGCGCGCGCAGCGGCAGCCGCGACCGCTCCGCCACGCCCACCTCCAGCAAGATCCGCGGCTCCGTGCTCTCCCTGTTCCGCGGCGCGAGGCGCAGCGCCGCCTCCTCCTCCTCCTCGCCCCCCTCCCGCGCCACCTCCCCCTCCCCCGCGCCTCCCCCCGCACCTCCCACCCCCGCGCCACTCGACCCGCGCCGCGCGTCGCGGGATAAGCTCAAGTACTACGAGGAGGCAAGGAACGGCATCATCCACATCCCGCTGCGCACCCCGCCCGAGGAGCGCGCCGGCCCCGACCCCGCGCCCCCCGCGCCCCCCCCCGACCTCCCCCGGCCGGCGTCGGCGCCGCAGCCGCGCGTCGCGCCGCCGCGTGCCGCGCCGGTCCTCCGCACGGTGCTCCCGGACGGCAGCATCATCATCCCGCTGCGGTCGCCGACGGAGCGCGAACCCGAGACCGCGGCCCCGGAGTCGAGTCCGCCCGAGCCGAGGCCGAGCAGCGAGCGCGCCGACGTCTCCGCCCGCACGGCGCCGGCGGCGACGGCCCCGAGTCCCCCGCGCGAGGCGCGCCCGCCGCCGCCGGAGCCGGTGCCGTCTCCCCCGGACCGGCCGCCGCCGGAGCCGACGAGTAGGAGGCGCAAGGAGCGACTCGTGTTTACGACGCACGTCGGAAGCCGCGAGCAGGTGACCCTTCCCTTCTAGTTTTGTCCCCACCCCACCTAGTCCCCCCTTCGTTTTCCGGATCTAAGGCGAGCAGGTCGGGAGGGTCCCCATCTGAGCAGTAAAATTTTAATTTCAGGTATTCAGCACCCAGTTCAGCATAACGAAGACTCCGAGCGTGACGAGTGAGATCTCTGGCTCATTCCCGAGCTTCGAGAGCGGCGAGTTGCGCGACTCGCACATCACGGCGGACCCGCTGACACCGCCGCCGGCCGCCGGCCTCCCATCCGCATTGAGCCCCGCCAGCGGCACCGGCTTGGCAACTAGCGCCAGCGCCCCTCCCGTCGCCGACTCGGCAACTAGCGCCAACGCCCCTCCCGTCGCCGTCGAAGGCGCCCTCCCGCCGCAGGATCCGCCGAGAGACTCCTCCGAATCGGAACCCAGCTCCGAAGCGGCCCCGCCACAAGTTGGGAATGACGTCGAACGGCGTGGCCTAGTGGTAAGATGCTTTTCACTCTCGGTACCTAGATGAATCCATCTATTCTGTAGATTTTGTGTTTCGGAGTAGAAGCTCATTCCATTATAGATTTATCTCGAAGAAGGTTATCAAAGTAATGCTCAAATTTGCAAGCATGCTTGAGAAAAGTTTGTAATGAAAGCGCTGAGAGCTGGTCAACCGTGTGCGACAGGTGCAAGAGTCGTTCGAGGAGGAGCTCCCGTACATTCCGACGACGCTGCCGCAGGAGCGCTCGGTGGCGGTGCCCATGGTGCCGGTGCGCGAGCGCGGCGGCGTGCTCGTGCGCAGCGTGCAGCGACCCCGGGCTACTCCCGTCCCGGCTCCGGCGCCCGCACCCGTGCCGACGCCGGCACCCTCTACTCCGGCACCGGGGGACAAGCTGCGCATCAAGCTGCCACGCCGCCCGCGGCTCTCCTCCGCGTCCGCGCCGGCGCCGGCGCGGGACCGGGCGCGGAGCGGGAGCGCCAGTGGAACCGGCGAAGGTGGTGAGCGAGATCGACCGCCCACTCCCTGGACCCCAGGTTCTCTTGATAAACCTAGCTAATTTCATTCAATATTGTCTTACAGGCGGCGAGAACAAGGCTAAGCAGGAATGGATCGACTTCGAGGAGGTCCCCGAGAGGCGCAAGCAGCCCAAGCGGATCCAAACTCTCCCAGCGGGGGCGGCGGGCGAGGGGGGAGTTCTGTTCAGCTACGTGGAGCCCGAGCACTGCCGGTGCGAGTGCCACGCGAATGCCAGGGACGACACCATGCCGCTGCTTTCAGAGATGCACAATTCTAGGATCAGGTATGTACCCACTATACCTGACCCACTCCAGCGCTGTTCAGCTACCTAGGTAGGTAGGTCCTATCAGCCAGATGTGATCCTGATACCCGTATCTTATCAGACTACATGGGTTTTGCTTACAACTTACTTACAAGCTTGTTTGTCTCCTAAATAATCAGATATTTTATAGTAGGTTTTAAGAGAAGTATTCTGAAAGTAGCTGAAATAGACTAGTCTTGCGGTTTCCACATCTGTAAGGAAGCGGATCTTTTTGACTGCGTATGCTGCAGAACTAAGTCTCTTCGACAATTTATCTATATGTGGGCCCCATTGAAGTTTATTATCGTATGCCTAAAAATACTGTGGTGTCTACGAGATCTATATTATCTTCCTTGATTTTTACATTAGCATTTATTTGTTTGACGTTTGGTAGAATAAATCGAATATATTTGGTTCTCTTTTCGTTTAGTAAAAAATTGTTTACATTAAACCAGTTTACAACCTTACAGATTGCATTAATTTACATCGTCATAATTAGTTTGTCGTCGTTTCACTTTAAATACAAGTGAAGTGTCATCTGGAAACAGTATACAATCTCATGAACGTTTCTAACCACTCGTGGTAGATCGTTAATGTAAATTTAAAACAAGAACGGTCCTAGTATTGATCCTTGTGGTACACCCATTTTTACCACTGACCCCGGAGAACGTTTTCCATTAACATCAACTCTTTGAATTCTGTTACTTAAGTAAGAATTAAGAAGTTCTAGAGCAACCCCTTTCACACCATATCTAGTGGTTTAGTTTCCTGACTAACGTTTCATGGTGCACACAATCAAACGCCTTAGATAGGTGACAAAAAATGCTCAAGGCGTCATGTGACTGCTCAATTTTCAAAGATATGTGATATTAACTCAACTAGGTAGGTATTAGTAACCTTATTATACCTTTTAAATAATATTACAATTTTTTTAGCATGCCCTTTATTTTTTCCACGTTTCGTAAAGCACGCTGTGTTCACTGTTTTTAGAAACTACGCCGTGAATGATTTTTGTACACCATTATATTATTTTTTTAAGGTTTATGCGTGAACCTATTAAAAAAAAACACCCGCGTCGGTGGTTGAGCTGAGCGACCTTTTGTAAAACCGAATTGTTTATTGTCGAGTTGTTTATTTCAAAATGTCTTTGCAGCTGATTAAGTTTTTCAAAGATTTTACTAAATGCCAAATAACACCGCAATACAGGTCATTCACCCACCTTCACCACGATGTCGCAAAATTCAATTTATGTATGGTAAACAAACAGTACTACGAGATTCGAGCGATTACCGTCTTAGCGTCAGGTTTGTATGGAAAGCGACAGAATTAGCCATTCATAAATTGAATTTTGCGACATCGTGGTGAAGGTGGGTGAATGACCTGTATTGCGGTGTTATTTGGCACTTACCATAGCACTGATATCGGCCGAAAGTTAGTAGGGTCTGACCCTACTAACTTAATGACTGCCTGATTTAAATAAAGGTGTTATTTTACTATGTTTCATTAAGTCAGGGAACTCACCACAGTCAATGCATTGGTTGAATATAAAAGCTAGATCTGGTGCGATAAGATCTATTACGGATATTATGTCGGCAACAGAAATAATCTTCAGCGACTCCAAAGTCACTATAGGATGGTCCTGCATGGTCCTTTAGCAACCGTGAGTTTTATGTGAAAGCTTACTAAATATTGTCAGGCTAACCCATGCCGTGTGTGGCAGTTATATAGTCTATAGCAAATGATAAAACAAGAAGAAGAAGATGTACGAAGGGTATCGAGGGAGCGTAACAGATGTTTAGTGGAGAAAAGTGGTATTCTTGAAAGATTATATTGATTTGAACGTATAAATGCTTTATTTTCTATAAAAACCACGCCAAGGGAGATAGCATCCTTTCAATCAGAAGCGGGGATATAGAACCACAAGTCTGGACGGTAATAGGTACATATTACCCAGAGGTCAGTGCCATTGAACATTTACTCGACAAAAACACTAAAATACAAAACTTACAGTGGAAAATGGTATAAAAACAAGTTAAAAAAAAAAAGACGCTGTCTACATAGACTAATTTTCGCTAGAAACGGCATGGAAAACTGCTGTTTCATACGGTAGTGAAAAGTTGCAGTTGGAAAAGGTTTTTCGTTACATTCATTCGTATCTCGCAAGTATTTCCAATATGTAGTAAATACTATTCCTAGCTAAGAGCCAAACTATATGCTGTAAAGTGCACAGGTGACAAAAACATTCAACATCTGAGGAGTGAGTACATTCAGTGTAAATCTTACCTACCGTTCTAAAGTGTTATTGTTAGTGTGAGTGCTGGTACATAAGTACCCAATAAGTGTGATCAGCCTAGTGAAGTTGTATAATAAGAACTGTAAGTAAGCTCTAATTGTTCCCAACGGTAAAGGCCTAGAAGTTAAATAATATTAATTTTGCACATGTGTAGTGTACCAACTTCTTCAATTAAAACATTATAAAGGTATTTTGAAAGGTAAATTTAGTTAAGTTGTAAGAATAGTAAGATAATAAGATATTTTTTTATAACAATATTAGTTTTTAAGATTGATGGAAATTCATATTTTTTTAATGTTTGTGCTTTAATACTATTGACTATGTTATGGCAAAGGTATGCAACATTTATAAATTAATTTTGTAACAATTTGTTTCAAACAGAGCACCAAGTTTAATTTAGTTTAGTTCGTTAAGTTGTGATTCAGTTACGCAGGGTGCACAATGGCGTTATAAACAAATGTTATGGGCGCTAAGAGAATCATGCAAAATTAGCTTGGTGGATAGTGAAATAGTGGTGAACAATAAGTTTAGAAACAAAGCTTTTTTTTTTTCGCACAGCAATAAAGATGGCGACTTCGGCGTTCGTGCCGACATATTTTCTTTATTCTTTCTTTATTCTTTATTGTACACAAAAGTAGTGACATAAAAGGGAACTTAAAGATAGGTCATGTACAAAGGTGAGCTTAACCCTAAAAAGAGTTTAGAAACTAAACGATAGAGAGGAGAAATAAATTATGATGGTGGGTGCGTGTACTCAAAGGTTATTACTTCTAAATTTTCCCCAGCTAAAGTCCGAAGCATTTGATAACTGGTTGTTCCGTGTACAATGTTTATTGGAAGAAAGAGGTTTAAAAGAAATCTCAAGCGCAACTAAAATTGAAGATCCGAAGAAATTATTGGATGATTCAAAAGCAAAAAGTTTAATCGTACAATGTCTTACAGATAGACATCTGAATTTAGTAAAAGATGCGTCGACATCTAAAGAAATGCTGGATGTTCTAAAAAGTTCATTTCAAAGAAAGTCCGTCATATCTAAAATAACACTTAGAAGAAAATTACTGAGTTTGAAGCACACTGAAGGAAGTCTTGAGGAATATTTCGCTAAGTTTGACAATATAATAAGAGAACTGGAATGCTCTGGAGAGAAAATAGAGAAAACTGACAAAGTATGTTACCTACTTACAGGACTTGATGAACAGTACAATAATATAATAACAGCAATCGAGACGGTTAATACCGATGTAAAATTAGAGTTTGTTAGGTCAAAACTGCTAGACCATGAAATAAGAAACACAAAGTCAAACAATCAAAGAACACCAGAACAAAGCCAAACATCATTTGTGAATCAATCGTCAAATATTATATGCTACAAATGTAAACGCAGAGGTCATAAATCATATGAACGCCGAATGAACAGTAGAGGCAGAGGAAGAGGCTTTAGAGGTCCAAGAGGCAGAGGTGGATCTGCAAATTCAATTGAAAATGAGAATAGAGAGATATTCATTGCAACAGAACAAGCAATGACAGTAAAGAGCATAAACGATGACCAAATAACATTTATTGTTGACTCGGGTGCTACACACCATTTTATTCAGGAGATTTATGAAGATTGTATGACAACAGTTGAAGACTTGCCACATGAATTGTATATAAAAATAGCTAATGGTCAAATACTTGTTGCAAGAAAGAAAGGAATTATAGAGGCTACTTACAATAATGAAGAAATAAAAATTGAAGTTGTTTTGGTACCTGGTTTGAGCACAAATCTAATGTCAGTTGGAAAACTAGTAGAAAACGGAATGGAAGTAAGTTTCAAATATGGAAAGTTGATAATAAAGGCAAAGAACAAATTGTACTATGGTGCAAAAGAAGGAAAGTTATATACATTCAAAGCTAGAATAAATAAAATGAAAATGAGAGAGAATGCTGAGTGCAAAGTAACAATTGAAGAAAATAATATATGGCATAAAAGGTTTGGACATATGTGTAGAAAGAATTTAGCAATATTAAGATTGCCCTACAGCAATATGATGTGTGATGTATGCATGAAAAATAAAGCTACAAGATTGCCATTTAGAAGACTGCAAAACCCAAGGTCAAGTAAAATAGGTGAGGTAATACACACAGATATAGCAGGTCCTATGAGAACACCTACTAAAGAGGGTAATAGATATTACCAGACGATAATTGATGACTTTTCACACTTCACCCAGACGTACCTATTGAAAAACAAGTGGGAAGCAACAGAAAACCTTATAACATACATAAAAGAAATGGACAGACAGAATGAAGTAAAAGTTAAGAGAATTCGATGTGATAATAGTGGAGAGTTTACAGCAAGAACACTGAAAGAATTTTGTTGGGATAAAGGAATAAAAATAGAATACACCCAAAGTTATAGCCCACAGCAAAATGGTAAGGCTGCAAGGATGAACAGAACTATATATGACAAAGCAAGAGTAATTTTAGATGAGTCATGTTTACCGAGATACCTATGGGGTAGTGCTGTATTGACCGCTACATATTTGATAAATCGATTCCCATGTTCTGCGATAAATAATAGAGTACCAGCAAAAGTGATGAAAAGAGAATTTAATCTGGAAAAGATAAAGGTTTTTGGATGTAAAGCATGGGTGCATATAATGCCTAGACAAGACAAGCTGTCGAGCAGAGCAACTCCGGCTAGAATGATAGGGTATGTCACAAACGGTTATAAATTATGGGACCCAAAGACAGATGAAATTATAATTTCAAGAGACGTTCGATTTGATGGGACAGATATAAAATATGAAGAAAAATCAAATATACAAGAACCTAAGAGATACATAGTGGAAGAAATAATTGATGATACAGCAGAAAAAGAGCAAAAGAAAGACCAGTTGGAAATAGAAGAAGAGAGACAGATAACTGAGAAAGAATGTACAAGGAGAGGTAGAGAAGTAAAGAAACCTCAACATCAAGATGACTATGAGTTATATGAAGCTTATTGCTTATTTTCAAGTGGGAATGATCCGACAACATACAAACAAGCTATAGAGCAAAGTACAGAATGGAAAACAGCAGTAGAGAAAGAAATAAAGTCATTAGAAGAACAACAAACCTGGATAGAATCAGAGTTACCAAAAGGATGTAAAACAATAGATACAAAACGGATATTTAAAACAAAATCAGATGGAACAAGAAAAGCAAGGTTGGTAGCGAGAGGATTCCAACAAGAAGCAGAAGATTTTGTGTATGCCCCAGTGGCAAAAATGACTACGATAAGAATGGGACTATCTCAAGCTTTAAATAATGATTGGGATATCAAGCAGTTGGATATACCCACCGCATTTTTAAATGAAAAGTTGAAATCTGAAGTTTTCATCTCAGTTCCAGAGGGAGTAACTACTGAGAAAAAGTAAACTGTTCTGAAACTAAAGAAGGCCCTCTATGGATTGAAAGAATCACCAAAATGTTGGAATGAAAGATTTAACGAATTTTGTGAGAAAATTGATATGCCAAGATCAGAGAATGATATTTGCTTATACACAGGAAAAGAAATATGGTTGATACTATTTGTAGATGATATACTGCTAATGGGAAATAAGGAACAAGTTGAAAAAGTGATTAAATTGTTACAAAGTGAATTCAAAGCTAAGGATTTAGGAAATTTGAGAAGTTTCTTAGGCATGGAGATAACAAAGAATGAAAACACAATAAAAATATCTCAGAAAAAGTTTATTGAAAATATATTGGAAAAGTTTAATATGACAAACTGTAAAGAAACAAAGACACCAATGGAGAGTTGTCATGTATCTGAAAATGAAGAAATTATTAGTAATGTACCATACAGAGAGTTAATTGGATGCCTGAATTACCTGGCTACAATAAGTAGACCGGATATTATCTTTGCGACCTCATATCTGAGTAGATATCTGGACAAGCCTACAAGAAGCTTGTGGACTGCAGGAAAGAGAGTACTGCACTATCTCAAGGGAACGCAGCACTATGAGCTGACTTTCCATAAGAAGAAAGAAGATAATAATAATAATGTCTCTATTATTACAGCGTTTTCAGATGCAGATTGGGCTGGTGATAAAACTGATAGAAAGAGTGTCAGTGGCATGGTAATTTATCACCAAGGCAACCTGATCTCATGGTCTTCAAAGAAACAACAGTCCGTAGCACTTTCAACAGCTATTTTGGTGCAAATTTGTTAAATTTAGGATAATAATATTGTTATTGATATTGAATATTTTGAGGTTAGATAGTATTGTCAGATTAGTTGTCAAAGTTGTGAAACTGTCAAAATGTTGCAGTAATGTCATTTTAGTGTTGCCATGTTGATACAATTTCAATTTATGTTTTTGGTAGTTTTTGTGTAGAAAATCATTGACTTGAAATTGAGAAGGAGTGTTGGAATATTATCTATTATTAATGTATATAGTCTGTGCAACTACAATGGCAGCACTGTACTGTGTAAAGAATAGTATGTACGACCGTGTGCTCAGAATGTAAAATAAACAGAATACTAAAATAATGCTTCGCTTATCTTATTGAACAATCTATAAGATTCTCACAACATCTATTTAAAGACTGCCGTAGTCGACCGTTCGATTTTTTCGCATGGGAGAACACTTGCTAATAATTTAATTGATAATGATTAAAAACGTATATGTATATATAAAAAAAAAACTTTCTGGGTTTAATTGTGAGTAGCTCAAAGTAGTAAATTGGGTCTTAGTTGAAACAAATTTCTAAAAGGTAAAGTACCGGTAAAAGTTTAATAAAAAAGTGATACTACAATTTAAGTGATTGAGTGATTTGAATTTATTACTAACATAGCAAGTACTGCCAATAGCCATACCTATTTATACAAAATGTCGATATAAAAAAAAAGGGTGTATGATAGTTTTATAAAAAGAGAGTCATTCACTAATATTTGTGAATTATTGTAATATATGTAAGAGAGATCTCAGATAAAGTGACTTGTAAAGTGATCTCGTAAAGCGATTTTATGTTCCTAAAGTGATATAAAATAATTATACCACAGTGATTTATTATTTTGTGAATTGATAATTCTATTAATTCTATAATTGCTTGTTTAAAAGAGATAATAAAGAGAACTGTTGGACGCAACAGATTAATAATAGAGATATAAAAAGTGATGATACATGTAAAGTGATTCGTTGGACGCAACGATATTTCTAAAGTGAGCTGTCGGATTGCGGCGGTAGTTATTTGTTATTTATAAGTTGAAATGATCTGTTGGACGCAACAGTGATCGCAAAGTGACCTGTTGGACGCAACAGCAATAAAGTGATCCGTTGGATTGCAACGGTGTAAGTTGTTATTTATAAGTTGAAATGATCTGTTGGACGCAACAGTGATCGCAAAGTGACCTGTTGGACGCAACAGCAATAAAGTGATCCGTTGGATTGTAACGGTGTAAGTTGTTAGTTATATAAGACTAAATGATCTGTTGGACGCAACAGAGATAGTAAAGTGACCCGTTGGACGCGACGGCAATATAGTGATTCGTTGACTTCAACAACTAAAGTGATCCGTTGACTTACAACGATGTATTTTGTTAAGATAAGCGATAAAAATACCTAAAATGACTACTGATTAAAAATTATAGATAGATTATAGGAATCAATTTATGTCTATAATAATGTTTATAAATGTAACCTACTCGTATAAACTTGCATTATAATAGAAACCCTAAATCCGAATAACTAACAAAGTGCTGACAATTTTATTATGAGTGTGTTCATAAGGTTCGGATAATTTTGTTATGTATATGTATTGAATAAGGTTCTAACAATATGTAGTTATTATAATTAATTGTATTCATAATTATGCGAGGTCGCCTAATGTGGTCAGTTTGGCCGAGTGAAAGCTTACTAAATATTGTCAGGCTAACCCATGCCGTGTGTGGCAGTTATATAGTCTATAGCAAATGATAAAACAAGAAGAAGAAGATGTACGAAGGGTATCGAGGGAGCGTAACAGATGTTTAGTGGAGAAAAGTGGTATTCTTGAAAGATTATATTGATTTGAACGTATAAATGCTTTATTTTCTATAAAAACCACGCCAAGGGAGATAGCATCCTTTCATATGTTTCCAGTACATCATCGGCGGAATGCGGCGGAGTGGAGGAGAGTGTACCGGGGGCGGAGACGCCACGCCGCCCGCCCTTTACCACGGACCTCGACCTGAGGCACGACCACGCGCCCATCGTTAGTACTCCCGCACATAATTACTTAGGTTATGATATCACATTACAAACAGGAAGGAAGCCTTGCATTGTGAATGAGCGAGTATTGTTATTGTTTGTTGTTCGCAGGAGCCGCAGGGCCCGCGGCCATGACACCCGCCGCCGGCGACGGCCGCCGACTACAGCGTCGCACACTTTTAGATACCCACCTACCTTTTACAAATTATATTCTCTATTGACTCGACGAGATGTTATCTTTTTTGAGATGTAAATTTACCTGGTTCATTAGGTAAGTATAAATTATATTTATAGCATCGTTTTACTATAATCTTTCCTATTAGCCACCGTTGACCTTGCATTTTTGATGTTTATTGACTTGTTCGATCGAAGTGAGGGGTTTTATGCGTGACTTTAGCGCGTTGAGACAACACGTCCAGCGAAATGCTGCCCTAGCAGTCGCGCCAACGCAACGCATCCACTCCAAGGAGGCTGTTCTCACATCACCATAACTGCACTGCACTACCTAATGTAGAACCGTGTTTACCAGCTACACTCATCTATTGAACATCATTCTTGACGAAGTTGCAGTGCAGTTCTAAGGTACAAAATATAACAATGGACTCTGAGAAATAGTCAACTCCAAGAACCAGAGGTACTAAGCACCGTCATGTCGGTCGTTGGCGCGACGCACGCACTATTTATTTATTATTTTCTAGTGTAGGAATTTTAAAATTGGGAGTCGCTTGTGGCTGCACCTTGAACCTCTATCGCGAAGAATTGTTTGTTATTTAATAGTTAAGTTGTTCAGACTTACCCGTTTGGGTGTATCGCGAAGTGGGACCTTGTTGCATAATCATGAATGTAAGTAGGTATGTAGTTACTCGTACCTGCCAGGGGAACTGAAACTGTCTACTATCCTTCAACTAGTTTATTCGCTAAAACAATTAAGATATATCAAAATTAATCTGATACGTGAACTTATAAACTTTTATGGTCAAGTACTCTACTTAAAGACTGGCAACGAGTCTACGGCAATCTTTGTAATGTAGGTACCTGTAGTGATAATATCATAGTGTACGAGTAATCAAATAGACATACCCAATCTAACCCTGTCTGCCTATGCAGTGCAATAAATAGTAAGCAATGGTTTTGTGATACCTACGCGACTAAACGTGCAGGGGTTGCGTCGAGGTTGGAAATTATTTAAAATATTTGAATGTAAATTGTACATTACATTATTGTGGATCTCTAGTCTTTACATAGATGTGTTTTATGGTGGAATTTAGTGAGTCTTCAAGACTCTGGTTTTAGAGTGGACTCTTTCCTGCGGCAGGCAGGAGTCTGCTCGAGATATTCTTTTATAAAATAGCGCTGTAATATTTCTGCCACAGGACTGACAAGACTCGCTAGAGTCATTTGTTATGAATGCATCGTAGGAAGATTTTACTGAATGCTAAAGTGTATGAGTGATAGCGCTAGTGGATGCAATCATGACAAAGCTTTTAGTGCGTCGAGTTGCAGCCGGTTTACGCAACAAACAATGCATTTATTAACCAATTATACATTTATAACCTGCTTATAATCGTTGCATAAGTTTATTCAGCTGTTTAAATTTTTGCTGTCTCTTACAAACAGGTACTGTCCACTGCTTAACTATGCAGCGTTTATAAGTATAGCCCATAACTTGTAATCAATATAGTTCGATTACTTAGTATAGCTCTATACAACTTGTATTTGCGCGCCAATAATGTACGCTCAGTTTTCTAATGTCAGATTCCGATTTAACATAAAACTCTTCAAGTAGTACCTAACTAAAGCGTAAGTTTCTGTTTGTAACCACAAGACTCTGCTCAAATCTTGAATTAAAGTCGTTGGACTTTGGAAACGAAACCTTTTGGCGCTCGCCTTTTATGTTATTAATTTATATAATTTAGTAATGATAATCGTAACGTTAGTTGATTTCAAAAACGCAATAAAATTTTACGAATTGTATTTTAATGTTGATAAAAATTCTATCAGTTAGCAAAAGTCTGATGTAAAGATATATGAATTTTGCTTTCAAATTGTGTTTTATTCAAGGTAAGCTCTCCGTTTGGCACCCCTAGTGAATACGAACATTCAAAATGATCCACGTCACCCTCCTTAATAAAATGCTTCATTCATAATGGAAAGATAGAAATGCATAAATAAAAACATTTTAATTACACTTCGTACAAATGAGACTGATAATTGGAACAGAGCAAAAGAATAAATGCAAAAATGTATTACAAACGAGTGTCCTTACAATAGATGAAGTTGCGACGGAATTGTAAACAGTAAGAGTGTGCGGCCCCGAGGCGTCTGTACAGAGAGGCGGCAGGCGGTGGACTGGTTCACTTGAAGATCTTGCCCTGGTTGAAGGGACGGCCAGCCTTGTCTGCGCCGCTCCATGAGAAGTACTGCTGCACGAGCCTTTTCGTCTGCTCACTGGCGGGGTCCAGCTTCTGCCACTCGTATGATTCGTAGTCGATCTGAAATGTCGCACCCCATTAGCATGTGCATCTGTTGCCATACTAAGCGAGTACGTACACCAATAAGCCGTCTCGTCTGCTAGATGTGACTTGACATCTCACTATGAGTATTGGCTGGAGATTTACGAAAAGTAAATGGTCTGCAGTCTTGTTGTATTTTTGCTGGTCTGGTTATCAACATTTTTCAGTACAAGAGTAAGAAAGTCTCCATACACAGACATGACACAAACCTTGTTCATTTTCATGATGATGAAATCTTATGACATCTATAGGAAATGTTTCGTTAGGGGCCGTTCAAGTATTACGTAAGCACTATGGGGGGGAGGGAGGGTCTTTCTTTTGCTTATTTTGGATGCCATGGGGGGGTAGGGGAGTCTAGATGCTGATTACGTCATAGGTAGTTATTTACTTTTTTACACGAATGGCAACCCTCACATTGTCTATGCCTGATAACGAAACGGATTTTCGGGGATTCCCGCAAATAATGCATACGTTTAGGCACTCGCTTTAGAACCGATTAAGGGAATTACCGCGCGCTATTCTCTATCCTAAATCCATTTTCTTATTTTTTAAATTATAATTATAATATTTAAAAAAATACATTTATTATTGAAAAATGTTTACGTAAGCATTGGGGGAGAGGGTAAGAGCTTTGCTTACTTTTGCTGACAAGGGGGATGTGGGGGTAAATAATCGTAATAAATCTGCTTACGTAATATTTGAACGGCCCCTTAGCAACGCTCTCTTGCGCAAACTGTAAATAATCACTGTTACTTGAGGCATGTTGTTGCGTACCTGTGTGTCGGGAGACTGCGTGAAGGCGAGCTCGTGTCCCTTCCACACCCACACGCCGGAGATGGTAGAGTCGTTGTCTCCGCCGAAAAGGCAAACGGACGCGAACGCGTGCTTACGCATCTTGTCTAATCGCTGGAACATACCTGGAATTACAAATGCACGAGTTTTATTACTACGAAAACTGCACATCGCTTCAGGAACTATTTCGAAAGAGGATGTACTATTGAAAAATTCCATGAACTACTGTTTTACGGAGTAGATTTCTTGATCAGCTGATTATACAAATCTGTGTCCATTCTTTTAAATAGAAGGAAGATAAGTCTCACCAGTGATAAGGTTGCAGCTCATGAACACCTTGGCCAGTTCCTCAGGGTATTTGTACTCTCCATACCAGATGGAGTAGTTCTCTGGGTCAAACTTTTCCCAGAAGTAAGGGATGGAGACGGCCTCGTCTTCATTAGAATAGCACCGTTTAAAATCGTCCATGACGAATTTTCTGGAAAAATGAAAAGTAGACCTATATTGCTTCTGAAGAAGTTTCCAGTCATCTCTTTCCACTCGAAATGTAACTATGTGAACACATGTAATACATTGCAGTTCAGTGTTTCCTCTTTTAACTATGAAGATTAGAGAAACATCTTTCTACCCATAAGTTGATGGTTTGTATTGTACACACTTCAAATCAAACATGGAGTTTGACAACCTGAGAGTTTTGCAACTTTTCCAACCTGTAACTAAAATGCTGTCTAATACAACAGAATGTCATGACTTACTCTGTGGGTAGATTGTCAGCTTCCTCAGCAGGGGGCGCCTCCTCCTTTGCCTGCTCTTTCTTGGGCTGTTCCTTCTTCTCAGCCTTCTTGTTGTCCTTTTTGCCTTCAGTCTGTAATTACAAAATAATAAATATAATATGTGGACTTACCTCTGACTATCTCCTTTCGGCAGCTTCTAAGTTTGAACCATGAGGTGCAACTATGAGCTAATTATCTTTTTTGTTTTCTCCCATGAAGAAATACAATACATGGAAAAATATGATGTATCCAGCACCTTGTAAAAGTAGACGGACAATAGTGCCTGAATCTTCTGCTCGGTGCCAATATGATCTGCCCTAATGCTGCTGTGTCCAAGTCAACTGACATTAAGGTCACAATATTTAATCAGGGCTTTGTGTGTCTAGTTGTTCTGTGTTAGTGTTTGTATTCTGTAGTGCAGTTACTTGTCTAACCCAGTTAGAATAATAAAGTTGGCTAAGTTGTGGGTAGATTATATTTACTGCACTTGTTTTCTACATACCTACCAAAACACTATTTACTTACATACCTAATTAATATTTAACTTAGTTTTTGTTTACACCTACATAAGTGCTTACCAATGTTATGTACCTATAATTGTTCACCTAGCAATACCTACTGTAAACAGCCGAAGCAGAGATCCCTCGCGTCTACATACAAGTTTTACTTAGTTAGAGCGAGGAGTCAATGCATAGACTCCACAATATCACGCAAAAAGGGCCCACCTGTGGCCTAGTTGCGGAAACAAGTCCGCCGAACAAGTAGACTCCACAAAGGTTTAGCTATAAAGCAACTACTACATAACTAAACAAGTACCTACTTAATTTAAGTGCCTTCTTTTAGATTGCTTTTGTAAACCTTTTTATTGAAAATAAATATTTTTATTATTATTATTATAATGTCTTTTTACGGAAATACGGTGTTCTAATGATTTGTACTTTGCAAAAATAAATTTATTTCATTAACCAACCTTTTTGTGTGGGGGCTGCATGAAAAATAAGACATACAAGTTAGTAGTGGAGGTTTTAAATAATGAATTCTGCACCTATCGAGGTGACCCAAGTCATTATCTGGTCTAGTACCAAAATCACTAAGTTCTTTGGCTATAGTTAAAATACCCAGCGTGATTAGTTTATGCGGAGATTATCGCAGTTTTGTTATCGACGCCGAGTAAGTCCACACTGAACTAAAAATTTTCAACAGCTACAAGCATTTCCTGCCTCTTACAACTTTTACAAAAAGTTTGTATACCGTAAATAACTGACGGGTTAGATTACCTTCTTATTGGGTGCAAGTTCCTGGTATTTTTTGGGGTCGTAGACAGGTGGTGCGGCGGCTAGAGTGACGGCGCCCACCACAGCGGAGACGCGCGGCTGGTTCGCAATCGTCAGGAACCAACGCTGCACGTTCACCAGGGTGCTGCGGATGCTGGGATCCAGGACATGCTGACAAATACAATATCAATTAAATAAGTAGAACAAGATGAAAGAGAAGTGTATGAAATGAAAATTCATTTCCGCATTAGTGCAAAAATACAGTACAAATATTGACGCCTTGACATGATGGCAGATCTGGTGCTTCTGTGATTCCCTGTGATATATATCAGGGAAGCAAATCTAACTTCTGCCTATCCAGGGACTTATACCTAGAAGAGCAGATGATGGTAATTGTTACATTATCTAGTTACCTGGAAAGCGTGTATGAGTGTGGTGAAAACTGCGATGTCAGCCAGCGTGACGCGCTCCGTCACGAGGAACGTGCGCGTCTGCAAGTGCGCGTCCAGCACGCCCAGCGCTGACACCAAATCACTCTTTGCACGCTCCACATTCTGAAACGTAGTGTAGGACTACCATCATTTTGGAGGCTAATAAAACCTGTAATAATAACTTCTGAACTATCAAAAATCATTAAACTGCATAGTTTCATGCATATGCAGGTTATTTGAGTACTGTTTGACGTGCTCCACCTTCAGGTTCTGTATTTATTAGGACAACCTGTATACACTTAATAGCCAAGGATAATGAGCCTGACAGCAAGACGAGATTTGTGATCGAGAACCTGCATCAGTCAGGAGCTCAGGATATGTGTTTTCCATTCCTCAAAGTGCTAATGTCGTTTTATGAGAACAAATATCACCATTAGATAATTTATACACAGTTATTAAACCCCTAGGTCACACAAACTATTCGAATATGACGTGTTTTTACGCGTTACATTTGATGAATTTTGATGTAACATGTTTACCTAGAAGATACTATTCACTCTACTCTGGAAAACATCCAAATTACAGTCACTTACGCCTTTGTTGAACTGCATGATGCCAAGATAGGGGAAGACCCAGGCACAGGATGCAGGCAGCAGCTCACTGTCAGCCCAGGAGGCCCACTGCCACACACGTGCCTGGGTGGCCACATCTCCTCCGCGAAGACCCACATCGCTCACTGAGATGTACCATAAATAAAAAATTTGGATTGTATAAAATACCTATATTTTGTATGTTTATATGACTTACTATCAGATTTTTTATTTCAGACACAGAATTTCCAATCTTAATTTGGAAGACCTATAACAGTTTTAGTTAAGACTGGGTTGACAGACAATTATTTTCTGTTGTTCATTGAAGAACTTCACTCTGTACGACAACATTCACTCATCTGTTGTGGTTATAATGTAACTAGGTATACCTACCTATACATCCAAGCTAGACAAGTGAAAAATATGTTGGTAGGCGTATCAGTGAAATTAAGTATACAAAGGTAATTTTCCAAAGCTGTGCTGATAATAAACAGATAAGAGTTGTTGTTATGTTAGTACACCCATAATAGATCATATGGACGATCAGCTGTTCTGTGCACAAGCACTGTTTACATTCTGTCTGTAGGTACGTATCTCCTCAAAAAGTATAAACTTTCGGGGAAACCTACGAGTAATAAAGATACTTTTAGTTAAGCAATGAGGGTTCAGAATACCTGTTATTGGAGGTTATGATATGGATATATTATCTCAGGCTGAGACTTACCATAGTATGCGATGGCATTGCTCTCGGACAGGAGAACCTTTCCGTCGGCACTTTCAAAGGCCGGCACCTACAATAAATAGGCAATTTTACACGTCACCTTTATATGAGCATATGCCGCTAAATCACTTGTAATTTCACAAACACAGTCTTCGAATGACACTCACTTTACCCGCCGGAAACTTCTTAAGGAATTCCCCAGTTTTGTTGGTTTCACCAAACACGAAATTAGGGGCTACTTTCACATCAGCCCCGGAATATTGTGCGGCGATCAGCGCCTTGTAAGCACGGAAGTTTTCTGGATAAGTATACAGTACCTACGGAAATAAATATACGGCATATTATTAGGAGAATAGAGCTAGCTAATTCCTTGATATCACACTTTTTGGTAACACGATTCATTGGATTTTTCATAGTAAATTCAACCTACCCCGGCCGCCATGGTTGGATTTTCGGAAAGAGAAGGGAAGGGAAGGAAAGAGGGGAGGATGACAACGAAAAGTTGACATTGACATTCAATATATTTGACAGGAAAGGTCAACGAACGCTAATGGTGCGTTTCATGTTACAAATAAATTTTGATGTAAAGCATGAATTAGGATAAAATTAATAATTTGAAGCCAGCGATAAAGCAGGGTACTTTTTTGCTTTTCAAATATTTCATGCTTGCCTATATGTTCTGTGTCATGGCTCTTGTTTGTTATAGAGTTTTTTTTCTGTGTTATCGAGGAGGTAGCGTCCTTAAAGGTACGACCGCACTGGGGCTGAACTGCACTGCAGCGCAGCGACGCGACATTTTCAATGTAGTTCGGTATAACGCACTAGAACTGCAGCAGCGCGACATTTTATCTCTCAGTCGGTTGGCAACTACTGAACGCGATGGATGAAATTGGTGTGAACGGTTTATATATAATATAAAAGAAGAGGGACCTGACTTACCTATCACATTCCAGGCCAGACCGCTAAAGCTAGGGCTAAAATTTGGAATGTACTTTCATTACATGGCATAGGCACCCGCTAAGACGGGATTTTAACAAATTTAACCCCTGACTGGGTCAAACTGGGCCTCAACGTTAGTATGCAAAATCGTATTCCTTGAAGTTATAAATACCAAAATTGACATGTACCTATATTCATCAAACTAAGTAAATAAGATCTGTATTTAAAAAAGCTAGCTCAACACTAATTTGCTGTGCTATTAGTTGTTATAGTTTGTATGGAAAAATTGGTTTGTTTCAAGCTTAGGTAGGTACCTAGCATGTCCTTACAAAAAAATAAAATACCTACGAAAGGTGTAAGTAGGAAGGGAGATAGCGTACCTAGGTAAAAAATACCAGCCTCTGAAGCCACATTTAAAGAAGTAGCTAAGTGGGTAGGTAGGTAAGTGGGTAGGTAGGTAAGTAGGTAGTAGGTACCTACTTAAGATCTCGCTATAAAGTTAACAGGAAGCATAGTTTATGTGTTGCTTTATTACTGAGTACCTACCACGCGGGCAAAGCCGCGGGCGCTACAGCTAGTATAATATAGATGGATGCCTCGCAACTGTCGCGGACGCGCCGCTTACTATAACGCACTTAGCGGCAGCGGAACTGCGCGTCGCGAGCGCGTCAACTTTGCCTAGTTGCCCAACTCTGTCGCGACGCTCCGCTGCAGTGCAGTTCCGTTGCCGCTTAGTGCGGTATGGCTAGTACATTTACTTGGAAAGAATATAGAAGCTAATTGACGCGACGCTCCGCTGTAGTGCAGTTCCGCCCTAGTGCGGTCTAACCTTTACGCACTTCGCAGCAGCGGAACTGCGCGACGCGATACAGCGCGTTAACTTTACCTAGTTGCCCAACTCTGTCGCGATGCTCCGCTGCAGTGCAGTTCCGTTGCCGCGTAGTGCGGTAGGACTAGTACATTTACTTGGAAAGAATATTGAAGCTAAGTGTCGCGTCGCTCCTCTGCAGTTCAGTTCGGCCCCAGTGCGGTCTAACCTTTATACCACAGATTTCTTGGATGCTATGACGGACGCTCATTCGCTTCCGCTTTACATTTCATTCTATTTAAAATTTTCATTCAATCAATCTATTTTACTCTGTGGCGCGGTACGCAAAAGATCGATGACGGAAGGAAGGTGCATACATTTTATTTTGTGATTTATTGATCTTATAACGTTCCAGCGAAATCTCGTCCATTGTAACGTTTACTTACTAATTGCAGTGCTCCAAATCAATAAACCAAAATGGTAAGTCAAAGCTTTCTAGTTTCCTTATAACCAAGTCATGATTTTGTGCTCCTGCCTTCTGTTCTTTGGACTGTAAATGGGATCTGAGTAGGTACCTACCTACCATTCAATGGGCCGGTTGAGCTTGAAACAAATCTTTTATCAAGAAATCGTTTATTTAACTCCCTAACTTTCACATTACGAATCTATAGATTTTACCTATCTAACGCAGAAAACGCCCTGAATTTATTCATAGCATAGTACTTTTTTTCAGGGTAATGAGAACTCAATTCCCATGGAACTATGTTCCAACTGTAAGTATTCGGCTGTGTCTACTTTTACAAACTATCTGATCTCTCTATCTCAGTCTTTCCTTTGTCCTTTGAATTGAGACTATACTAATATTGCTTTCATGCCGTATCAGTAAACTGGCTTCAAGCAGAAAGCTATTTCAATGTTTAAAATAAAAGTACTCATACTAATTAAACTCTCATTAAAAGTTGCTTTAACTGTATGACCTACATAACTAATATATTGTAATGACAAGTGTAATCATTAGAGAGGCCGTGTGGGAGTGAGTGTGCCATGAGTAGGGTGTGCAAATAAAGCATAACAAGAGGTTTGTTTTCAGCGCGTGTTAACTGCATTGATTTTAAGGTGGAGAACTGTGAGTGTCGTAGTGTCACTCGGGTCCAATGTTCATCTCCATGTTTAGAGTATCGCACGAACACCATCTACGTCCAGAACAATTTTTTTAACAAGAAATGCCTTATTTTCTGAGGCATTTTAAAACTATTTTGATAATTTATTATGAAATGACAATTCATAAACAATAACCAAACAACCTGGACCGTTTCTCTTTATATATTTTGCCGTGACATTTCTGTTTCTTGATTACTTTGCCTCTTCTCTCGGCTTCACTTTGCTTTTGAATTAAGAATATGTTTCTGATGCATAATTCCTCCACCCTGACATCTTACAAAAATTGTTCTGGATATGAGACAACATGTGATCCATATTTGTATAGTTAGTGCATCCCGCGGACGTTGGCTGCTAGTCTAGAGAGCTAATGTGATGAATGTTCTAGAATGCTATAAGGTGTGAGGAATCTATGCAGATCGAGAGGTCACTTGTGGTCAAGCACATCTCCCTCTAGTTATACACGCACAGCACACACCCTTAAATAACAACTTTCTCTATGGTTCAGAATTTTACAATTTATTGAACACACATCATAATTATAAATACAGGCATTTATATTATTATTAAATATAATGTAAAAAAATATAATCAAGTTCAATTTAATAGTACCCATTAAATTTATATCTGCATGTAGTGTGTAATTGCTAAAGAAATTAAAATTTCTTTTGACACAAAGCTGAATAAAAATAAGTAACATTTAATGGGGTAAGATTCGTTTCTAAGTACCTAAGCAGTTATTTACACATTGGATTTATATGAGTCAATATATGCAGTTAGCCACAGGAGGAAAAGAGGCCTACATTGCTTACAGCAACTTACAAATGACCTCTCTTGCAGCTTATTACTGTTAGATTTGTACATTGTACTGGCCGCTGATGGTATTTGTTGCAGTGCCAAAAAAGGCGTGTTTACATGCAATCAACCAGTCTCAAGCGTAAACAAACATGTTTCTATTTTCTGACTGGAGGTAATAAAATGTTACGGAATAAGATAAATACATAATTACCCTTTTACGAGTTGATGACTCTATGCATGTAAACAAACCTTCCCTGTGTATAAATAGATAGGCGAGTGCCGCTTTCCCGACACCCTGGGTGTTTATTACGCAGCTAACATGTGTATCTGGTGGAATGGTCGCTTTGCGCACCAAAACACTAGTCTATCGCTTTGTATGTTATTTATAGAACACTGTCAGCTACGAAGGTCAATTATATATACCTAAACTGTTCGATAATTATTTATTTTATGTCTTATAGTGGCAAATGTGGCCTCTATGTCGAATTACTAAAGTTTAAAATACCAACACAGCAGTACAAAGCCGCTGTATAGTTGCTTGCATTGAACTTAACTTTTGTGTTATCCGCGATAAGCCACCGTATCGTTGAAGAACACGCCTCGTAGCCGGCTGTGCATTTTACTTATACCTACCTAAATGTTAAAGCTAATGACGCATCAAGTGCGGAATGTACTTAAGGCACTTTCGCCGAAAATGTTACCTACCAACTCTATTTACGTGTAAACAACATTCGACGACCTCACCGATCGAGGTCAAGATTTTTTCTATCGAGCTTAACAGAAAATGTACCATCTGTCTGTTTGTAGGTATGTAAACTAGGTAGATGCTTAGATTTGATGTGACAAACTGACGCTTAGGTCGGATTATTTAGCATTATTATCTGGTACATTGCAGCATGGGTGCAATGTGGAAGTAGGTCGAACAGAAAATTAATAGAAGAGGCAATTATTGAACTTGGCTACTTTTTGCTATTCGGTGTTTTCTACACTTTTTCTTATTCCAATTTCCGTAAGTCTGTACTCGATGTTTAGAATGAAAGTAGGCACGTTAGCGTGCGGGAGTAGCCCGAGAGTGTCGTCCAATGAGTTCGGTGACTAAATACCGTTGCGTGATGTGACAGTCGACGCGGACGAGATCCGGCGGCTCGGCAAGCGGTTCCGCAAGCTGGACCTCGACAACTCGGGCGCGCTCTCCATCGACGAGTTCATGTCACTGCCGGAGCTGCAGCAGAATCCCCTCGTGCAGCGCGTCATTGACATCTTCGACGCCGACGGCAATGGAGAGGTATGGAACAAACATTATTATATTTATTGGACCTCGGGAAAGTCTTATAATCTGTCGACAGAACGTTTTTGGAACTAAAACGCAGTTTTAACTAATAAAACTTTATTTGCACGGTTATTGAGGTCACCTTAGTGGTTTTGACGACATACATCTTGCCTACCGAATGTCATAAGTTTTCTTCCATCCTCAGTTTCATTGTAGTATTTCTTTCTGTATCTAATTCTGCACTAATGTTGGCTTTCGCGCTACTAGCACTATTCAGCGTGTCTTTGATCACATACGTAAGTGCTAAGTCTTAGTTGACACGTTTGTCTAATTTCGCTCTTCCAGGCTCCAAAGGTAAGGATAGGTATAAGGTACCTACAATCCACACGACACAATGATACAGCCTCAGTATGTAGATATTTCGTTCGTTTAGTCGGGCGAGTAGAGGTAGAACGGTTCAATTTTCAGTCGAGCGGTTTCGTCGTGTGAACGATCGATAATTAATTCTGCATACCTAACTATATATATATCTAGTTAAACTGCCGGCCTCGTTGTTGCGTAACAAGTAAACGTTTAGAAGGCTCTGTTCACTAAACCAAAATTCAACAGGGTTAGCCTAATCTGAGCTAACATTCATGGTCCCTTATCAATAGATATGTGCTCATTCTGTATGACAGATGTTTTACGTGTGTCAACAACCGCCGATAATGATAAGCAGCTCTTTGAGTAGGCGGCAGGCATCGGAACTATTTAGTGCTGTAACTAAAATTTAGACATATATTAGGGTATTCCGTATATACGATGGTTTTTGCATCGTTAAAATGACAAGCGTTTATTTGTAAACAAGAATCTACAGAATCCAGAAACGAATAATCTTTTGTAGCTGATTCTGTGTGAGAAGTGTTACGCAGAATGTGTCACGATGCCGCAGTTCGATTGTTGATAAACAAACCAGTTGCATTAGGCACTGCGATGCATATCTCATGTGATAGCGAGGATACGCAACTGATACTATACTACAATTATCTATTATACGCAAATTCTCGATAACAATATTCAATTTGATTACCTACTGATAAGTTTTGGTTGGCAATTGTCTAATATTAGAATGATATATGTAGAGGTACTGCTAGGTATGAGCACGAGGAATTTTATAATCCAGACAAACTTGCAGATCATGCGAACATTTTGTCTCACCACCCATTTATCTAGTTACGTATTCAACCAGTCTCTTAAGGGGTAGGGAAATGATAATGACTATTAAGATATTTTCTGAATAACCGTATGGACTCTTGTTGTTTACCGGCGTGACTGTGGTTTCCAGGTGGACTTCAAGGAGTTCATCCAGGGAGTGTCGCAGTTCAGCGTGAAGGGAGACAAGCTGTCCAAGCTGCGCTTCGCCTTCCGCATCTACGATATGGACAACGACGGCTTTATTTCCAACGGCGAACTCTTCCAGGTGAGCATTTTTAACAGCACACAGGTTCACATACTTTATGAGAAGTTTTAAAATGATACATTGTGTTTCGTCGATCGAAGATCGTCGTGCAAACTGGAGCCATCAGCTTTACGCTCTACGAGTTCTCTGAAATACTGAAACTTTAAGATTGTCATTACAATGGACGCGCTGAACTTATCTTGACATAATATTTCAATATTAGATAGAATCTCATGCATACTAGTTCAGCAGTTTGGTAAGCCATGGCAAGTACCGGTGCCGATACGAACGAGTAGTTGGTTCGTGGTCGAGTCTTAAAAGACGCCTTTTGACTTCCGTTCCTGTACTTCAGGTGCTCAAGATGATGGTTGGCAACAACCTGAAAGACACGCAGCTCCAACAGATCGTGGACAAGACCATTCTCTTCGCTGACAAAGATGAAGATGGCAAGATATCTTTTGAAGAGTTCTGCAATGTGGTGGGCAACACTGACATTCACAAAAAGATGGTCGTTGACGTCTAACTGTCAGATCTGACGTTTAGCTGTCGGATTTGACGTTAGACTGTCAGATCTGACGTTTTCCTGCTCGAAAGAGCGACTCGTTTCTTTTTCTAGCTAGTATTCAAATAGCGGTGGCGATTGCCGAAAGGAACTTGGATCTACCTTCATTTATATTTTTAACCTTTCTAGGCAGAGCAAGGACTCGCTGTATTGATAAAACATTGTTAATTACGTGTGTGTTATGTATCTTACATCTTAGAGGTTTAGGTGTAGGTACAATACATAACCCACTTTCTTATTTGTTATAGAAACTAGATGCTTAAAGATATATTTTATCCATTTAGCTGTGATTGTGCCATGTCTGTCGTTACTGTTAGCGAGTCAAATCGTTTCTTCATGCGTCATTATATCGTGTGTATTACAAACTAATTCAATACTACGTCGTGTGTAGTTAGTGCCATACATTTATTGTTCAAATCTCGGCTGGTTTGAGAATACTGATACGTTGTGAGTACCTAGTACTCACCAGCTTTCCAATTATTCACTTATACGATAAAACTCAGAGTAACTTTGCGTTCACTTATACGATAAAACTCAGAGTAACCACGAAGTAGATAGAATTTAGACTGCTGTCTGGTTATAATCAAAATGTGAGCAATGATTTACTGCAAGCATAATATTTACTGTTCTGATATAAAGTTGATACTAAAAATCAATATATTATGGACGTGGCCATAGTAAACTAAGTCGTACGCAGACGTATGAAGGTGCATAGTCGATGTGGCCTCAAGGTTCACGGTAATTGTTTGCGCATGCAATGTTTCACATGACAATTCGAGACTATAGATAGACGCTTGGTATTCTTACCGCGTTTACGGAAGAGTTATAACAAGCAGTAGCGCAATTATATATTCGAGGTTGTAATGCCCTTGTATTGAGTCGGTGTGATTATTACATCGCAGTAAGTTAGCGTATGAATGCATCGAGTTTGACGTGACGAGTCGAGACATTATTTTAGCAAGTTCCTTTCGGCACTTAACCGCCGCTTTATCTATTCATTTTATCTACTTAAAATTATACATATATAACAATGTAGTTTTACAACATTATAGAACTTTTATTGTAGTCGAATCAAATAGATTTTATATTATTTTGTTGTGTTGCGTTTAGTTTAGTTGTTATTTAGTAAGTATATTATTTATACAATCAATGCAGTCGCGCGGTGGTAATCTAAGTATCGGGACACCGCGCGGGTTTTATCTATAGTAGCTATGTGTCGTGAATAGTCTTAAAATCAGCCTTAATAGTGTTGTAGTGTCAAGTTTACTGCACATCGGTATGGTACGGTCACGGAAACAATACACTTTCCAAAAGTATTAAGTTTTCCGTGGTTGTACAAGTCACTGCCGGCTCACAATATTACACAATACCGTCTTTCTTACTGTTTATACGGATCTTATCGCCTTAACCGAATTCTATATACAATTTTATGAAGTTAGCTTGACTTAGTACTTGAATGTGTGTTCGAATTGTTCGTAGCTTCCTCCTATCCTAGTCCATAGTCCTTCAATACGTAGCTTATTGACAAGAATTTGAAAGAATCAGTGTTGAAACGAAAATGCGTCTCCCTCCTATCTTTAGACCTACAGAGATTTAATAAAACAGGGGATTAAACCTCACGTCTGTTTTTATAAATGACGGATTCTTTCCTATTCCTGTTGTCTTGCAGACGGCGGCGGCAAGCTTCTTAACGTATCTGTGAGTACCAAACCCCCCCCCCCTTCTTCCTGTCCCTCCCCTAACCCCTCCTCCTTCCACAGGTCCTGACAGCCCTCCAGTAACCCAGCCGAAGGCAAACTTAGATCTTATGTCGATGATTGTACAAAATAAAATAACATTGTGTCACTTTAGATGTCTATCTTGTTTTACAGTTTTCAGTTCCATCTGTCGACAAGTTTAGGAATGTTTTTTTTGTATTATATTTTAACTATGATTGGTCTTATCGAAGATTCATAATTTCTTCTCTAGAATGTTTAGTTCAGATAGTTTTTTATTTAATTAAATTTGAAGGTGAGTTGATACGGTACGAGTTCGTAAGTTAGCTCGCGGGTTAATGTTACTTCTATTTAAAACATTCTATTCTTTTGAGACATTTTTGAAAAAGTAAAATCTCTTATCTGGGGCCTTATGATCTAAAGATTAATCTCAAGGGATGACGTCAAAATGTCGTCATTCCTATTAGAGTATAATGTCTGCCGCACTGAGCATAAGGCCCCTGGGTCGTCGTGTATCGCATCAACCGCCTTAAGCCTTTAGATTTATAGTTTGTTGTGTGTTTGTATAGTTTACGCATAGTATGTACGATAAAACAAGGTATTTTAGATACCTTCGACATTTAGGTACCTACCTACTTGAATCATAGCGACGTTATAATGTTGCTACAAGAGAAATTCCCTGCGCAACACGCAGGAGTTATCAAATACTTTGTTTCGTTTATACATTATGGAACTAAATGCCTTGTTTTATCTGAGCATGGTGGATGCAAGTCATCCGGTGCCCGCAGGCGCCTTTACAGCAGATCGCACGAATCTTGAAGTCTAGTCACAGCTGTTGTGCATTAAACAAATTATTTTATTGTTAAGAACGTTGGCTTGCCACAGGGGAGACACATGTACCAATATTGTTATAACATCAAGATCACTTTTACAGTAATTATGCAAGATGTTTAGTTTTTTAACAGGTTGTATAGTTTGTGTATTTAATTATTTTATAACTGTCAATCAAATAGCCTTTTACATACTTAAATATAAAAAAATTAAAATCTGCCTGTACTGTAAATAGATAGGTAGATGCTAGGTAAAATCTCTTAGGTATCATATCAAGTGTATGATTGCCTTGCTCTCTGTGCAGTTAAGTTGGTTGGATTGTGGATAGTTTATGGATAAACTGTTTATAGCAATACTAATATAAGGGGACAGGCGTTTTGCACGCGCTATGTATGAATTGGGCATTTCGACAGACAAAAGACAATTGAGATGGGCTTGCTTATACAAAAGATACTACATAGAAATAAGCTAGTCTTCAATGTACCTACTCATTATACATTGGTTTAAATACTTGAAATGGTTAACATTTTGTGTCTTGGAGTCTTGTGAGGCCACGACTTGTAGGTGTTGACGGACCTATGACATTCATAAAATTGTTAAAGTACAGTGTGAAACTGCTTGTCTCCGTGTGAACTGTCCTATTTCAACTAATACCTAACTACTGCGGAGACTCTCGCTGTTATGTCGTCTGCTCATCTCCATCGGTAGGTAGCGTGTCTATTATTAAGTCTACTCTAAAGTGGAACTGAATAAGATTTATTAAATTTTCAAATTTCAAACTTGTTGTTTTATTGTAAATCATAATCCATTCTCTGAATACTGAATAGGTACGAATTTGTATGAGAATTCTTACATATACATTACTACGTATTTAGTGAAGTTAGGAGTCATAGTACAAAGTACAATTGGATTTATTAAAATTTATTTACATTACACTACCTACATTATATAATTAACTTAGTTTAGACAAATGTTGTGGCTATGGCTAACAACTTAGTATAATCAGCCCCTTTAGAATGTGTTCTCTCTTTGAGTATGGTCCTCAGGATTGTAGGGATGGGTACATGGATACGGGTGCCGAGTGGAGTCCCATTGTCATCAATAAGCACCACATTGTTGCTGTCGAACTTTGGTACTTTCACATTTTGAGTCTGCTTCAGCCCAACCAGGATTCCCTTCTTCTTCTGACCCTTGATGGCCACCATTACTCGGTCACCAATATATCCCACACCTGGATAAACAAAAGTAAACAAAAATTTAAGAAACTAAATGTGAGTAGGTACCTACCTATATGTAGTGTGAGTAGCTGTACAAAGAGACCTAATAGAGAAGTTTTGCAGAGGAAAGTACATAGGTTTGTTACGCGTTTTTCTGAAGTTTTATTAGGTATCTACAAGAAGGTAAGGTAGTAAGTGGCCTTTTCAGATTCTTAGAGTACTTTTAGGAAGCTAAGTAGGAGTAGTGTAGGTAACCAAGGGGTTGGACGGAATACCTACATTTCCCAAACCAATCATTCTTGGCAATGCTGGTGGAATCAGGTAGGTAACCACCAACATTTAAAAGTGGAATTTGGGCTAAATACTTACGTTTTTTGTTGTAAACATGAATAACTTTGGGCGGCTTTCCTTCGGCCATCGCCCTCTTGCCGATTTCAGAGTTATCAACGACTCGTAACCGAGTTAGCAGCTGCACTTCGCTCAGAGGCGCTGTAGTATGAAAACTACATGATGGAAGTGCAGGGCTCAACTTCGAAAACAAAGTTTTAAGCATTTTGTAGCAAAATGGATTTTGTCTACACTTTGAGGTTATAAATTTATTTACATTTTTGACATTTTGTTGACATGACGATGACGGCAGCCAGGTGGGTGGGACATAGCTGACATTTATGACAAAACGTTCCGTTCTACGGACGGAGTCTATCCCTTGTCTGCTATCAACATCTCCAAAATCCTGGTTTTCTCTACACAATAATCATGTATGTACCTACATATTATTATGTATGTACATACCTACTTACATTATGTATACGATTATCAAAGTATGTAAAATTGAATAGAATGATGGAATAAGCCCATGTCCCACCTGAAGATGTTAAGTGGTAACCGCATCCTATAACAATGGGTTTCCTCTGTGGTCACGTCCATTGAAGACGAGCCTTGTATGGTGGTTTTTTTAGTATTTCAATATAATTATTGCACTGCGCCGATCACTCTGAGACCTAATAGCCCCGGCACAACTGGATCATAGCAATGCGAGCATCACTGTTTGGTGGTAGTAGGATACCTAGTAGGTACTTGGCTTACTTCCCCGGGCGAGCTCTTTCACATTTATTTTACTACTAATTTGACTAGGTAGTTATGAATAAGATGTGTGTTGCTGATGATGGTGGCAGTTCATTAGGATTAGGTACCTATTCATTGAAAAGTCACAGGAAAACAAAATACCTACGCTATGCGTCCTAACATGTTTTTTTCTATTTTATAAAATCCAAAATACTGAACAAAAGTCTTTAGAATTTCAAAATAAATTGTTTATTTTTGGCTCTAATAATGCTAAATAAGATCTACATTTTTAGGATTTAGAAAAATAAAATGGAAAGTTCATAGGTAGTTTCCGATTTTTTTTTAATTTCTCATCACATTTCTCTCTGCACTACCACCCGTACCTACCTATTATACTCAACTATGAGATCGTCTTATTTATTAGAATCGCCTTAATTCATATTTTCAGGGTAAACCAAAGGGGTGAAGTAAACGATATTTTTCTTTCGGGAAGGCACCTTTGTAAAGTAGGTAATCCGATATTTACTTTAGGGAACGAATCTCAAAGAAGCGCGAATAGAAATAAGATTCAATAATTTTTCTCCGAATGGAGGCGTATTGATTACACAATCAGGTCGGTCGGGTATTGATTGAGCCATCGTTAGGGCCCGCGACAATGATTAAAGGAGGTAACTCAATAACTGGCGGAATCTGGCGCGTTGTGCCGTTGTCCTGCGCCACGGAAACAAAACAAAAGAATCTTGCTCTCCTGGTTTCGCCTTACTTCATTAGGCGCGCGGGCGACGACGCGACGCCACACCGCACCGCCCGACACCTTTACTTTGCACCTTTCAAAGACGATCTTTTAAAATGGTTCGTTTCTTTCTCATCCGGCGGTATTGTCTGGCTGTCCAAACAAACCACCCCCCTCCCTTCCCTACAACACCCCCTTCTTCCGGATCCATTACCGAGCGTCTTCAATTGAACAAGGGCTTTGGTTTGTTTTGCTGATATGCGTCTGTCATGCTTTTTATTGGGACAATACGCCTTTTAGTGATCTATTAGAATCGTCGATGTTTAGTTGGCAGAAAGGTAGGTACGCTATTAGCAAATCTACATTATAGAGTGTAAAAGGACTAGCCTCCTAACTTAGAAAAAGTTATCTAGTTGACATTACGTGCCTACCTATGTCGAGTACCTACTTATTGTAAATCAAGACATAATAATAATATCAAGTTCTATAATGCATTCATATTGTGGGTGCGGGAGATCTTAAATAAAGTAGGTTATAGCTTCCAATATGAACCCTGACAGGGCACGACAATATTTATTTAGCGCTATAGGTGGCTAAATAGATGTGGCTAAATAGTGGCTAAATATCTAGGTAGGTAGGTAGTACCTACTCTAACTTTTTATAAAATGAAATTAAAATTTATTTATTTAGTAGGTCCCTACCTACCTACTTACAAGATGGATCTAAATACTGTTTTCTTTGTGAATAAATATTATAATAGTTATTCTTGCTATATGTAATTACCTAATTAAGTTTAGTAGGTACACCTAAGATGTCCTAGATTTTTAGGAAATCCTGGAAAACTATGCTAATGCAAAGGGATGACTAATGTGACTATAGAGTTATGTAGAGTCGTGTTTTCGCCGTCGGCAAAACGGTAGGTTGGTAGGTAGCGGAACAAAGGGTTGGTCGCGTTGGGTCCGGCACAATCGTGGATATCTCAGAAACTACCTACGCTATTGACATGTGGAACAGTTTAGATCTTTTGTCAGCATGTTACAGAAAGAGAAGTAGCGAAAGAGAGGTACCTACTAATACTGTTTTTAGTATTATAACTAAGGCAAAGGTTTTATAGTTAGTTATTATTAGGCAATCAAACTGGTAGGTATACCACCGGGGTGAGTTGGATAACATTTGAAAGGTGTTGAATTGTATATTCCGAGTCAATTTTTTTTCCTATAGTTACCTATCTATTGTATAATATATGATTTATAATGGAAAAATCCAAAAAATGACCATATCCCCTTACCGGCGGAAAAGCAAAAATTTGAAATAATTAAGTTGTACTACCTAATAAAGAACAATATCTGAATTTAACAGAAAACTAGGTACCTAGGAACCTAACTAAGACATTTTTTTCTAAAACTGAAAAAATAGAAGGTTGCAAAAAAGAGTTAAGTGTAGGTGCATGCTAACTTTTTCATGTTATGATAGGGAATTGTTTAGACATTCTCAATTATTTATTTTTGATCTAGGCTCAGAAGCTTTAGGCAGGGCCGTTTTAAACTAGGCTGGGCTTTTGGGCACACAAGAATTTGGGGCCCTTTTGGAAAGTAAAAAAAGCGAATTTTAATGGCGTAGTATGTGCCTTGTAAATACCTTCTGATAAGATTACTAATTTATGAAAAAAGTGTAATGTGATCGACAAAAATGATTTGAGAATAAATGTGTGAGAAAAATTGTCTGTTATTCGGGGCCCCCTGATAATGGGGGCCCTGGGCACTGGCTCCGTATGCCCTTATGGTAAAGACGGTATTAGCTCTAGGTAGTGTTTAGATTCGATGAAAATTATGAATAATTACAAAAACCAGTAGGTACCTTACATAAGTTAAGTAGGTCGGTATAATAACGTGTTTACATGAGCTTCCGAGCTTAAAGGATTCTGTAGTTCAGGCCATGCTATTTTTTTATTTACTTATTATACTACTTTATTGCACAAAACTATAAATTTGTTACAAAGGGTGGACTTAATGCTAAAAGCATTGTCTGCCAGCCAACCCAAACGTGGTGGTGTAATGAGGAAGTTGGCATGCGACATTACAGAGAATAATATTTATCTTAAATAAAAATTAAGAGCTATACCTACTACGTAATATAAAAAATAAATAGTGCGTCCCTCCGCGCGGAAGAAGTTATACTTCGAGTGACATTTGCGTTTTGTGGGGGTCTCCGTATGTGATCACTCTCGCTCTGTCTCTTTCTATTCCTCCTCTCCAGAAGCGTTAAACGTTCAACGCGTTAAACGCTGTCTCTCGCTGTTGGAAGTCGCATTAGAGGTATAACTTTAATATATAAATATATATAACAACTATTTCAGCTTTATATCTCTCAGATATAGCTATGCATGTTTCAATATTACTAGAATCTAAATAACACATGAAATAGTTGAGCTATCTGCGAATCTAGGCTTATATTATATCTACTAGGGAAGCAAGCCACTGACTTGTTTTTCAGTCCTAGTCTAGATTGGATTTCTATTGAAAAGACTACTGAATGAGGCTTTGAATCAACGACCATAAAAATATCTAATTGCGGGGTGTCTATTCACTAAGAAAGTAATTAGCGCGCACAAGATGGAGGTGCAATATTTTCGGTGCGTGGCTCGCCCACTTATTACACGAGCACTGATTTTTTGCCGCCATTTTGAAAGAGGTGGCGAATCAAATGAAGAAATAATTTAATCAGGCTCGGTGTGTGGTTTTTAGGTTCTATCTGGAAGGGTTAGGGTATTTTCTTGCGTGCTTCGAGAACCAGGGGGTGGTAAAAAATGTGTGGTTACCGTGTGTGCAGCCGCAGCGCCCCCTACCCTCGCGTGAGACTTCGCGCCCGCAAATTGAAATTAAATTGCATAATTTGGGTTCCGCGCCGACGGGATTTTTGCGCCTAATGAACTCCATTTAAGTTCTATTCAAACTCAAAGAATGAAGATATATTTTCATAATTTTGTTTAGGTGCCTACTTACACCGCGTTTTAAAATAAATGGATAAATAGGTAATAGTAGCTAGTACCTACTGTGAGGTCAACTCCAAATTTATATTCAGGGTAGGCCTTCATAGATAATATTTTGCTTCATAGAGCCTTACCGAAAACTAGCCACTTTTCATGATAGCTTACCTACTAATGTTTATTTATTTATTCTCCACAAAATAAATTGATAAAGCTAAAAGGCAAATAACTGGAATAATGGCTTTGTCGACCTTAATCATAACCACGTGGTAGTCTGTCACAGTGTTTACGATTGTTTAGTAGGTAAACCTTAGGATTTGTATAATAATAATAATAATAATAATAAAACTTTATTTCGGGCAACTTAAGATAAGTACAAGGTGTAAAAGCTTATTCTAGGACCCATATCAATATATACCTTAGAGACTAACATACATACAATATAAAAACACTTATTTATTTAGAGACAATTAAGTACTTATCTACTTACTAGTGTTTTCCATATTATTAGATTTACTTAAATAATTTATTCATAAGCAGGTAGGTATACGGGTGTACATACACCTCATCACGCGTGAGATTGTGATCAAACGTTTGCCTCTAATGTGTAAGAAAATTAAAATGTATAATTACGAATACATAGGCAGAATAAGCTAGAAAGTAGATATTTTATCAAACTTGTATCAGTGATCTTCATTATAAAAAATCTTTGACTTGTATAGGTTACTATTACATTTACTGCGAATGCAAGAGCTGCCCATATGCAGCCTCCATAGAACTTTGGTCTCCTCTGCCAACAACTTCAAAATATATCAACATAGTAGGTACATTATGGTATACTTGTGACTAAAATTGTGATTGATAAGCAACAAGGGGTGATGGAACGCAGGTAGAGGAGGGGTGAAGTGAAGGGTGATCAAGAGCGGCTCGATATGGTAATTCTGAACGAAGGCGCCACAATCGATGAGGTTAGGGAGATATACATAGGAAATCTTGTACAATAGTACATCTTCTGTAACAGTACACCTAGTACAGACAGCATCAGGAGTTATATCACTTTTTCACAGTTTCAAAATTGTGTTTATATAGGTCGAAATACTTTAGGATAGAGTTTTCGAAAAAAATGTGTTTATTTACGACATCACATTAGAAATCTCTTAAATTGACAGTGTTTCTCTACTATATTAAGCATGTATTATACATATAAACCTTCCTCTTGAATTGCTCTATCTATTAAAAAAACCGCATCAAAATCCGTTGCGTAGTTTTAAAGATCTAAGCATACATAGGGACAGACAGACAGCGGGAAGCGACTTTGTTTTATACTATGTAGTGATGACCCGACAGACGTTGTCCTGTCTATGTCAAACGCCATTAAAAAAGATTATATTGTCAAAGGCGCTAAGGTTACATTAGAAAAAATATAATATGGTGGTTAAGTATACTTAAATTATCTAATTTTCCGCGCGATTTTCTTAATTTTTTATTTCATAAGAACCTTTTCCTGACAATAGCCAACACAACAAAAAAATAATTAGTGAAATCGGTCCAGCCGTTCACGCATGATGCCGTGACCAAGGGAAAAAGGGATTCATTTTTATAAAGAGATTAGCCAGTTTATCATCTGATTCACTATATTACTACATAAGAAAAAGCGGCAGCACTCTGTCTGTCACTATCTAAATATGATTATTATTATATGTACTACTAAATGTATGGCAGCCGGACGATGTGATGATGTGTAGTACCTAGGTACAATGTAGTTTACATACCGAACGAATTAACCACGAATAATTCAACAACAAAATAAGAAGTCAATAATCTTTTACATAAAATATCTTCTAAGTAGAAGGTAAAGCTGAATAACAGTAGATTTAATTATTTATCTAACTTTTATATTACCGAAGAGCAAGTAATTATTGTATCAAACAAAAATTAAGATTGAAATCTATACTAATATTATAAAGAGGAAAGATTTGATTGTTTGTTTGCATTGAATAGGCTCCAAAACTACTGGACCGATTTGAATAACTTTTTCACTGTTGGGAAGCTACGCTATACCCGAGGGACATGGGCTATATTATATTTTCAAAAAAATTAGGGATCCTTACTAAAACTCTAATAATATAAAACAAGGTGTAAAAAATTACCTAATAAAACCCGTGCTAAGCCGGGACGGTCCGCTAGTTGTAGATTGACAGAAACGTATGCTTGCTATATGTAAAAAAGATTCCTTTGAAACCCGTTTTGAAGTAGAGTACCCATTACTTTCAACCGCGAGAGGAGGTAAAAACAATTTTAATTATCGCGCAACACTTATCGCTTCATTATGTAAACAGCACGGAAACAACGTGCAAAATAATTCGAGTTTTAAGCGAAATATTCCCCAATGATTAAAGGACCGAGTGAAGTGTCACTCCGCTCTCCATTACACGAAACTGTAATCACAAAACTATCCCCCTCCCCCCCTTGCCCCCTTCTACGTAAAAACGCTAAAGATTACGTTACTTTTTCATACAAAAGTATAAAGAAGTATAATCGCAAACGCGCGGCCCTGCGTCGGAACACTCGGGACTCGACCCACAAGTTCGCCCACATAATTATTTAACTTAATGATATACTACCTTTTTTGCCGTAAAATGATTTCTTTTTGCAATGCGTGCGAAAAAGACCCCGATATAAAAAACTCAGGTGCAAAAGAGATGGCCAGTTACGGGGTGGTGCCTCCCTACCTTAGGCTGGTTTAAGGTACGCTTACACTGTTACTAACAAACACGAAATAATATCAGCGTTAGTAACGTCTTATACTTTCAGAAAACGCTGTTTAGACCCCAGTGTCAAGTCTGCAAGACTAGTCAAATTAACATTAAAAAAAAGAAAACTATGATAACATAATTTATAATTTTAAAAACCGACTTCAATTTGACTTCATCATCAGATGATGATGGTTCTTATGGTGGCGGTTCCTTGGAATTGTTCTATCGATCGTAAACCATAAGTTACAGGAAAACAAAATACGCAATGTCGTGTACGTGTACGTGGATGACGTGTTTTATTCCAGTTATCCTTATTTAAAAGCCAAACTGCTGAACCTATTTTGATAAAATATTTATTAAGTCAATCTGGAAATAATATCCTTTTAGATAATTTTTTTTTTCAAATCGTTTAATAACTTAATAACGTACCTATATATAGTTTTGAGGTAATTAACAAAAACAAAAATAACATACAACTGAATTGAGAACCTCCTCCTTTTTTGAAGTTGGTTAAAGAGGTACTTTTTGACATTTTGACGTTGTCTGTTATGTAGGCGACTGTGAAGAATAGTTTTGGTTACTGATGAACTAGCGTCAGTTACTGGGCCGCAGTATGAACAGATCTTTACATTGCAGCTCTCAACTCAAAGCAGTGAGCTGTTTTTAATCTCGTTTGCCTATGTACTGTGGCTATGTACTCTCTTAATGATACGCACACTAGTTCTGTGCTTAACACATGGAATGAGAAATCCCTTTTGAGGGCAGCTTCCCATAAATTATTTTTTTATTAAAAACAACATTTAATTTATCTTAATAAAGAAGGTGTATTTTAATTTTTGTCGATTTAGGCCGTTTTTCGAATGAGAGTTTTACTAATATTACGCTAAATATTTGTTTGATTCTTCGAAAATTATTTACCTAATATACATCTTGTGATAGGTTCAAACTCTAGATAGAGTCATGAAATAAATTATTATCCAATAATTTATTTCATGACTCTATCTAGAGTCAACTTTATTTTTTTTTTGTTTAGTGCACTATTCGTGTTTAGCCCTCTTTTTGAAAATAATGAGAAGTTTTTATTCAAGACATAATTATTTGGGTGCGTCTAGATAATTAAATTGATAAGGTAGGTACATACATACCTATTGATTCACCTAAATATCATAGGTATACATATATTTTGATAATTTTAGTATTGTAATTGAGTACAACGATATCTTAGTTATGTTATGTGCGGTTTAAATGCGTTAGAGTATTAAACCGAAGATAGAAACGTTTGTAGTCTATGGATCTTCCTAATCTTTACTATTTTTATCCACAACCACCTTACCTGACTAGACTAATTTAGTTTTAAATAGATTTAGAATTTATTTGATTTATATATAGAGCTGATGGTGAAAGAGTCGGTGAATGGAAAACCCAATAAATGTAAATGTTTATGTGATATTAATGAATAAATAATTGTTTTATTGACATTGAAAATCTAGATATAATTAAACTCACAAATCATGCGGTTAAACCTTACTCGTAGTACCTATTTACAGCGTTCTACTCTGTAAAATATCATAAAGATTACAAGATGGTATTCCCATAAGCTACTGCAATATGATTCTATGTTCAGATGAACCAAATCAATAAACTCAGACTCATTTCCTCAATACTTTCAAATGTACGAGGATTGATCTGGCTAGAAGATTATATTCTGTCCTGATGGTTTGCGGTTCAAAATATTCTACCTTACAAGCCTTTACATCGATTGAAGATGATTTATATAGCGTCAGGAGGCAACCTGTGCCTACACTAACTTACATGAGCTAAAACGGTGAAAGAAAACATCGTGAGGAAACCCGCGGCTTAGTCAGCTCCGCACGTGTTGACCTTGTCTTTCCTGTGGATATTCTACCTAGGCAATACACAAGTCTAATCTATACATCTATACAAATATTATAAAGAGGAAAGGTTTGATTTTTTGTTTGTTTGTTTGTTTGTATGAATTGAATAGGCTCCGAAACTACTGGACCGATTAAAAAAATTCTTTTACCATTACAATCCTACATTATCCCTGATGAACATAGGCTATATTTTATCCCGGAATTCCCACGGGAACGGGAATTACGCGGGTGAAACCGCGAGGCGCTGCTAGTATTAGATAAGAAGGTAAATCTATATTCATAAACGATGAATAGCAGCTGAATAAGAAAACATTTTATCTGTCGAAATCGAATGGCGGCTTTGTTTTATGATAAAAGCTTTGAAAAGGTTTCTACCTTACCAGTTTCCTTTTCACGCCAATGCATTGAGCTGGCTGGTGGAGAATGCTCTAGCATTAAGTACTCCAATCGTATAAATTTTGTATTTTGTGTGCAATAAAATGAATAGGTAAGTAAGTACTTATAAATACATAATTTGAATTCTTCACTGTGATTTGCAATGTGGTTTTATTAAAAGTTGAACGATGGTAAATCTTTATAGTATAGTATAGCTACTCAATGTTATGGTACAAAGTCTATTAAAAATTGAGTTTGGACATGTTTGAATTTTTTTTCATAAATTATCTGTGTTTTATAATTTTGGCGAGAATTTTGCACAGAGTTTTCAATCATCTAAATAATATAACTGCTTGTAACATTTTACGGTTTCAAACTAGTCTACACATAGATACAATTAAGCTGTATTAAGTTATTTAAAATTGAAACTGATTTCTTGCATGAGAAATAATAAATTCAGCTCCAGTGTGGTGCCATTTAAAAATCTATGTCGACCGCTGAACTAGGAGAGACATTCACGGCACCGCTTTCTTGCAGACACTGATCCACATTATGCCTCCCACATGGACCTCTATTGAGGCTGTGGGACATCTCATTATACATAATGTGGTCTACGAGTGGTGAATACATGAATCTGAACGAATACGACGGAAGAGGGCATGTTTACTGATATATAGTTATCGTGCTGTGGGTATGTGCTGTATTTTTTCATTATATTTAGGTATGTAAAAGTCTTGTAGGTACTTTACTCACCGCACAAACTGAGAATGACCTCAATATCTACACATCAACTCAAACTGTGGATAGAAATATCCTAAGAAACTTTTTACTATATTTACAGATGAAAAAGATGTCTGTCTTTTTTTTATGAGATTTTTTAGGAAAGAGGGAATCAGCAGGTGGCCTATCTGATGAGCCTATAACCCTGGCCCACCTGATGTTAAGCAGTAATCTCTTCTTATTAAACTGCATTACCTCACCGAGCAAGTCCACTGAGGAGAGTTCAATGTAAGGATGTTATGTCTTATTGCACTAATGTATTTAATAATTCATTATTTAGTACATTCTATCAGCCGTTGGACAACGTCCTTGTTGGGTACTGATCGTGTCATTTATATTTTATTTGTCGAACTTTAGTTGAAGATTGTTCCTGCCATCGATATTTTCTAGATCAATGGTTCCTGGTGTAAAAAATCTCGATTTTATAGGCTTGTGTCGGTAAAAGCTCTCGAAAAGCTTCTCCAAACAGCATCACTAAATTAATCCTTTTTTTCTTACATTTAAAATTATAAACCTCTTACTAATTCAAGTTATTTATCGTCAGTGTTAAATCAAACAAGGATACACATTTTGTTGATAAAAAAAACGAACATAAAAAAAAAGATTTCCGTTTAATTTTTGTTTCTGTCTGTAACGTGTTTTCATTTCCGCCTTCACCACGCGCCTTCACTAGTACCTACATAACTACACACAGCTATTCATGTACCCGGCCTATTATTTCGAAGCTTTCGTATACAACTTGTACATAGTGCTATATGTGTACTGTACTGTGTACATGCACTAAGATAATGAATTATAATGACGCGGGGTAGTGTTTTTCAACTCGTGAAGTGATGTATACTGAAGTGGTGGATACATAAAACATTAGTGAAAGAGAAACCATAGAATAGAGAATAGAGGGATAAGTATATAGAATTTGTTTATTCCACCAAATAGAACAGAAATATAATTGAGTTTTTTTTTTTCAAAAATATTTAAATACCTATTAAAAATTCTCAAAGACTTACTTTTTATTTTTTTGTTTATTTTGGTGGTAAATCAGTAACTCCCATCTGGCTGTATTTAGTACGTCTGAAATTATTAGGGTAAGAAAACTTAATCCCGACACCTTTTATTATTCTTTTGATATAAAAGAACTTTCTCCATTCATAAAAGTTGTAATAAGGTGATCACATCAGATCTTCCATCTCAATAATCTGCTGTAATTCTATCAAGACCCAACATCAAAACCTCACGCAAAATTCAACTTTAACTCGAGGCATTTTGAGTGACATTGGCTAGTTAATCGCCTTCAGGCCTATGGTGGACGCTAAACTGAACCATGGCGGTAAGTGAATAGAGGCGGAAATAAGCGAATCAATCCGGTTAGCTGTTGACGGTGTCAGGGCTGTCAAACGCTTCCAATGTTGCTACAGGGTCACCACATAAAATCGGAGTCCTCAATTTTAGTAAATTTTTAGTTTTTCGAATCTTACATGAAAACACCCCTGTTTCAGAGCTTTTTTAAAGTTACATGGTTGGTAATTTTACATTTATCAAAGTAGGATAATAAATTAAAAAAAATACAAAAGTAAATTACTTGGTACACACTATTTAGAACACAATATTTCTAATGTTACTAAGTATGCAAAAATACTTTACATAAATAATTACCGCAACATATAATACATCGATAAAGTAGAGAATATTTATTACGAAGAAAATAGCCGAGCCCTGCATTTTCAGTTCTGAAACGGAGACAAAATGACTTGCACAACAATTTATTCTCTCCTTCTTCTGTAACAATCTTTTTGCTTAGGTTCTGTATCGTTCAAAGAATTCAGAAATACCCGGTGGTAATTTTATCACCAACCACCATGACGTCTCGAGTCATCAGTCATGAAAATCGAATCTCAATCTATGGCAACTGCTCTTTTTGGCTTGACGGGCTAGGCTTGGCATAGCGGCTTTCAAGGCTGGCTTGGCATGGCGAGGCAACTCTGGTTTGGCTTAGCTTGGCTTGGCTTGGCTTGGCATGGCATGGCGAGACAAAACTGGCTGATGACATGGCGAGGCGTTACAGTTCAGTAAATACACCAAGTAACTAGCAGCCCTGCCCTCTAATTTCAGTATTAGGGGGCCCTTGTTCGAGAATAATTTGATAATTTGCTTCCCGTCGCCATTTTGAATGGCGCAGCGTGAGCCAACAATGTTGTAGTTATTATTTTGTTGCAAGTTAATAAATAGGTAGCTGCGGAAATACTATGGTTATCAAAATAAAATTTACAATAATATATTTAAAACTAGGTTCCTCGCGCCTTCGTGCGCGTCCCGTTGGATCCCGTTGATTTTCCAGGATAAGAAGTAGCCTATGTGGAGATGTATGATGAAGTATGTAAAGATGCAGCTGGTGAAATCAAGATTTTTCGGGCATTGTGCATTATGACAATCGAGTTTAAGTGACATTCAAGTCGTTGCCGGCGTCTGTGTTCCCGAATGACTATAATTTGGAAGTTTTCAAGAGTAGAGTGAATAGGTATCTTCTAGGTAACCGTGCTACATCATCGACCACCTCATCGCTTAACATCAGGTGAGATTGTGGTCAAACGGTTGCCTATACTGTATAAAAAAAGAGATATTTATTTTGCTACAAAGCTGTAGATATAAAAAAGCCTAGCCTTAAAATATCTTTGATCCAATAAAAAATACTTTCATACCTGCATTCATTGATTTATTACTTTCTTCATGTAAATGTTGAGCAAGCGCAAAGATTTTGTACATAGATGATTTTCCCCTTTATATACTAAAGCTAGAATTAAATTGAATTATATTGAGCGCCAGGAAATCACTCTGATTGCACGAATAATTAGCGGGAACACGAGGGATTGACAAGATCTATAGGCGTTTTCGAGGAATAAATATGTTTTGCACCGTTTTTTCTAAATTGCTCTATTCGCTTGTATACCTGCTCGTGAAGTTTGCAATTTGTTTCCTGAACGTTTATTCCAAAAACATGAAGTAAATGAATAAAATATCCTTTGATGCGTCCATGAATTATTCATGTCCAATCCGAAATGTGGAAATCTCCGGAATAAAGTGGAATAAAGTAGGAGGTGCTCGTACGAGACCTGAATATTGTTGAATATTATCATATTTTCGAGTTCGGTGCAAGTCCTTTCAAATGCTGAATACAAATTGAGAGTTAGTTTTGTGTATTCAAAGTAATGATAAATATTTATGGTAATAAAGCAAGGTGGATACATTAACATAATAATAATGGTGAAGGGATAGAATAGACGTAGATAGACAAATAGGTAGAGTTAGCTTTATAGATACAGAAATACATGAATTACGTCCGTTTTTCATAAGCGTAGGTACTACCACTTGTAGTTCATAGCAGTTCCTAAGTACTGTCGTTTTATATACCTACGTCGCACCCATAGTCTAAAATCCGAATGCTATTTAAGTACATATACCTATTTTCTTTTAACTCGGTTTTTTGCAGTCAATCAGTAATTAGTAGAAACTGACGTATAAGTGTGATTACTGTCTTTTAGAAACCAAATAAAGAGAAAAACACTTATCTTTAGTTAACTGTATCCTAGAATGTTTCAACGCTACAATAAATCCACTGAAGCAATCCACGTAAAGCCTTCTCCACAGCCTGATTGGGCGTTTACATACCAGCCGATACCGGCACGACTTGACAGTTTCAGTGTCAGCGCCGATACGGTGTTAAGATCCTGGGCTTCTACTCTGAATAATGACTTACGAAGATTCGGTAGTGACGTTTGTGTTACACTGCGCGGTCATCTCGAACGATGACGTGGGCTTTTGCGAAGTGACAGCGTCATTGCGCAGTGTAACAAAAACGACGCTACCGAATCTTTGTAAGTCATTATTCCGAGTAGAGGCCCTGAATGTATGAGATTCTCTCGGCTGAAATCGTGCAGGGATCGTGTCGGTGGTAGTATGAAATCAGCCTTTGCTGGAGAAGGCGAGTGGATTATTTGCGACAAATAAATTGCTATTAGCGACGTGATAGAGGGCTCTCCACCGCCCACCCCTAGGGTTACTCGAGCACTGCTCGCTTCAGGAGAATTTTCTTACAGATAGTTTTTTTTATGAGCTATAGCTAATCCTTTGGCTGCCAGCACACCAGGTGGTAAGTGTAGCTGCAGCCTAAGGTGGAGCACGCTTAGCTACAATCCACCTATTTACTCTTTTCTTGAAAATTCCTAGGTTATATCATTCTGGAAATACCGATAATGGCAAAGAGTTCCACTCCTTGGCAGTTCGCATTATGAGGCAAAGCGCTTTGTGCGAAGATATGGAATATCTACCATGTAGAGATGGCATTTATCAGTGCGCCTAGTAGTTTGGAGGTGAAAGGGCGATGGAGGAATCAGGTCATGTAGTTCCTGTGCACACTCTCCGAAGTGAATTCGGTAGAACACCGATAGCCATGCGACTCGCCGACGATGCTCGAGGCTGTAGAGCTTGTGTCTTTACAAAACCTAGGCACCTAGGTATTAAAAACTGATTATTAAGTTCAGAAAATCAATGATTACATTGGGTTGCCTACCGTATTCTACTTTATCATATAAGACTTGCACTTCGCTATATTAATACTCATTTGCTGGTGAACCCTGAACAAATGAGCTCCACTAAATAAGGATTTGTGAGTTGGGTATGGGCCCGCTGTGGAGGCTTTTATCGTTATTGCTTAGGACTTTACGCTACTAGATATATTTAGGTACGGGGAGCAGTAGGTGGTGCTTGGTCATAGGTAAAAAAATCATAGATTTTTGTATTATAAACATCATATTATTTGATTTATGAAGGACTTTATAAATAAGATGTCAAAATTGAGGAAAACCACGTCAAAAATATTTTTTTCAAACACTGCGTCATCGTAAAAATGACACGACTTTATGTACCTACATTTATAGCCTCCTAAGCACGTCATAAATATCATTGCGCTTTGGAAGGATAACTTATTCTTAGAAGATTGAATTATACAGTTGCATGATCAATATGGTTTTTATTCAATAAAAAGTACTTTAATCCATCATCCAAAGCCTAGAAGAATTAGAAACATCACTGGTACACTCACAGCTCTACAGCTACCAGTGCAAGTCCTTACATGTGAAAACAAGGCTTCCAGCACTTGTATAATAAGACGGTACATAATGTGACGCGCACTGCATGGTACGCCGCTCATTATCCGACGAGGGTGGGGCAATGATGTTGTCGATGATCGCGACGAAGCATTTTGTTTGTAGCTTAAGTTTTCTGCATACGAGCCACTCGTCACACTTATGTAGCCACTAGTGAACTCATGAGACAGACACACACAGTGACTGTCTCATGAGTTCACTGGCAACTACGGAACAGTGGTTGCTACCGGTTTCACGTATGATTCAAGCCCTGAAAATGAAAAATATTGAAAATTGATTATCACAGTTCATTAGCGACAGCCCTTACTTACCTTTCAACTACTCAGCTGCTACTCAGTTGCGGATTAGGCTGGCAGAGTATCTAGAGCATCGAATCATTCTATCATTGTAAATCCATTTTATTTCACACGTTCTCAGTGTAAATCTAGTTAAAATCTGAAAAATTGTACCATAGAAATAAAAAATACTGATTTAAAATGATTCATGTTCAAGTTCAAGTTTTTTATTGCTTTTATATCGTACAAAAGATTTTAAATAAAGTAGGTGATAGCTTTCTCAGTTATTTTCTAATTTTTATCGTAAAGATTACAAAACTATCGATAATGTTCATCGATAGTGTTGATATCCGTCTTGTGACAGCGAGGGTGTCTCCACTCCCCGCATTACTTCATAGTGCATTTTATATATTTTTACATTTGCGCGCAAAAACGCTCATTACGGAATGCATTTGCTAACGAATGTGAAAATAGCGAGCGGTACATAGCGTGTAGTGCAGGAGCTAGTGGATAATATTATACCATGATATTGAATACGTTAGGATAAGAAAAGTCACTAACACTGGCCACTAGTGGCTGTGGTAGATGACCAAAGTACAGAAAAACAAACTATTAAATTACTTTCTGTACTTGTACTACATTTTGTTAGAATAGGCAGGCGTCATGGCTCAGTCGGTAGTAGCTCTGCTTTCCGTGCTGTGGGTCGTGGGTTCGATCCCCACCGAGAACAAACATTTGTGTGGCAAACATAGATGTTTGTTCTGTGTCTGGGTGTTTCTATGTATTATAAGTATGTATTTACAAAAAAAAGTATATATGTATTCTATCAGCCATCTAGTTTCCATAGTACAAGCTTTGCTTAGTTTGGGACTAGAAGGCGTTGTGTTAAATGTCCGTGAATATTTATTTATTTATTTATTTATTTATTTATTTATTAATAACCATTTTTAGCAATATCACTAGCACAAGAATATATTCAGAGTAAGGGGACCTAATCCTAAACAATTTTTGTAAACATAAATGTGCGAAGTACATAAGAGGCGGGCTCCAGCACTATTAGTGTGAAATGGCCGGGTACATAGCGCAGGCTTTGTCTCAGCTAACGACAGTTCCGCCCAGTAACGACCTCCCCCCGTCCCCCCGGTAACGATCCCCTCACGTCATCATCTCGGCTGCTAGTGCTGGGCGGACAAACAATATGACCATAATTTATTTGCACAAGGAAACATTAAGACAACTAATTACTTTTTTTGAAACCTAACGTTATAGAAACCTATGCTTAGGTAGAACACTGTAGTAGTAGTAGTAGCCAAAGAAAAAATGATATTTGTACGATTTAAAGTGGTTGCGAAAAATCTAACCAAAATGTGTTGATATTTTAATCCGAGGTCACGTGACAGTTTTGCCATACATTTTTTTCTATTCTCCGGCTGCTAAAACATTCCACTATAGAGATTTTAATACGTACAATAAATTATTATGATGAATTATGTAGAATGACAACTTTACTATGAGAGATGAGATACTCGTTTACCGGTTTGACTCTAGATCCAATGTTTACTGAGATACCCAATAGTCCTACTTATATTAGATTTTAATGTACTTTATACGGTACCGTTGAATTACTTTCTCTACTTGTTGGCTTGTTTTAATAATAAAGAAATATTTTTGGACATTACACACAAAGCCCTTCAGTCCCGAACTAAAAAGAGGGAACTACTATGGGAACTACACTGGCCTGCAAAAATATGTATCACACTTTAAAAATTGCAATATCTTTTTAAGTACACAAGATATACTTTCGAAAGAAAAAGTACTCGAAAAAGAGTTTAATTTAAGTACTTATAGTTTCAAAGAAAGCTGATAAAAATTGCTATAAAACGTTTTTTTACTTTAAATCTCTAACTTCTATTTATTTATTTATTTGAGAAGAACATTGTAGGATAGGTGTCCTCCTACGAAAAGGGAAGATCTTCCACGCCGAGCGACCTTTGGCTCGGGGTCCGAGGACCAATGGATGGTATTCGGTAGTATTACTTATGTTCAAACTCCGTGATAACTTCGTTTGTGCGATCTAGGATTTTTTCTCATGTTAGTTCTTATGTAGCGAGATAGATGGCGCTACATATTTATTAGGATTGCCAAAGAATAATACACATAACTTAAAACTAAACTCAAACAGAACATATAATGGCTGGTGCTTATCCACTAAAGGCAACCACAGCTAACGCAGGTAAAACATTATGGAAAGTAAAAAGTATTTTGGAAACAAATATATATGTCGTAATGAAGTTGGTAACACGGTCACTCATTTGATTATTCGGAACGCCAGCGCACCACAGATGGCGCTCGACGGAGTCTACGTCACAACCGACGACGGGGCGCTGCGTGTGAGGCGGCGCGCAACACATTCTTACTTCATCGGTTGAACCGTGCGGTCGCGTAGAAACTGTCCGCGTTCCGTAGTTGCGAATACCTACATAGTTATACAGTCGTAGAATATTCAAAGTACTATTCCTGTTTGCTTAGCTCGTAGCCATTTTAATTTGATTTGTTTTGATGCGTTTTCATTTGTACCGACTCCTACCCGCATTACGCCCACTGAGAAAAGCAGTCTAGTCTAACCATGTCTGATGTTGATGATGAAAAATAACCATTCAGCTGTCATATACAATGGTTGAAAAAGCTACAATAACTTCTATAGTTTGGAAAGAAGTGAAATTTTAAAAGTGTACTATGTACTTATTTCTGAAGGCCAGTGTAGATTGACGATACTTACATACATTTTTTTTTGTAAATACATACATACTAAATACATACATAATAACACCCAAACACATAAACTGTGCTTCATGTGAAAGTGTGCTCTACAAGAAATAGAAATAGAAATAGAAATATCGTTTATTGGCATAGGTGAAAAACACATAAGTAAATTAGAGAATTTAAGTTACGTGTTAACAAGTCGACTACTACGACTCGTCAAATTCTAACTAAGTAATTCAAAAGGTACTTAATAAATACTAACAAAATGCGTAAAAAAACACTAAATCTCATATTTTCGCTGTATAGGGGCGATCGTCATTATAGTTAGGTAATTTAATTTTAACAAATGGTAGAGGAGACTGACTTAGACAGTTCTTTATTTAAGTAGGTATAATCATTTTTTAAATATTCTTTAATGCTGTACAGTGTTTTGTCCAATAAAAGGGTCTTAATTTCGGCTAGAAAACTGGTTTCATTTTCTATTTGTTTAAGTCTCTCGGGGAGCTTGTTATATAGTTTTTGTCCCATAAGTTTAGGTAGTTTTGTTGATAAATTAAGTCTGTGTGGTATCGCTTCCAATATACATTTGTTTCGCAAACTTCGTCTGGAACAACAACAAGGAATGCGTCTAACACTGTTGTGTGAAGGTTTATTTACAGAACAATTTCCCATCTCTAGATATTAAAAACAATGACATTAGCGCGATGTTTTCATTCGCACTCCGACGAAAAGGCAGCTTAGGGGAGAGCTTCATAATGCGTTTAATACCGGTAGTGCTGCCTGGGGGAAATCGCCGTAAGTGGAAAGCCTGCTGAGATGGAATAGTTTTCTGCATAAATGAAAAGGAAAAACGGATATTGCTAAAGGATTGGTTTGAGTAAATAGTTTTGATTTATTGGGGATATTTCTAGCTTGTTTTCATTTAACTAGCTACGGACCACGGTTTCTCTCGTAGTGTAACTGAATATTTTGGTTTCAGTAAAATATTTGCTACTTCAACTGTAATACACAAGGTTTTTTTTTAATAACTAAAAGACTATTTATAAATTTTCATTAGAATATAAAGGAAATAAATAAGAAAATACTGAGAAAATGTTATCGTAGCGTTGGTGCTACGCCGCGTAGCCTCGTAGCACCGTAGCACCGCTACGAGGAACAAAAGACATCAACGCACTCATTTGCATTTGAACTGCAGTATAATTATCATGATTTATTGATTTACCTATTCCACTTATATGTAGAACCATAGTATTGGGAGTGATTTAGATAAACTGGGATCTATTTATTAGATCTATTGTAATTAGCTCACTGTTTCTTGATGTTAGTTATGATTTTTGGTGTAATTTACTTTGTCATTAAAATGTAATTATAACAAATGATTATTGAGTAGGTCCTAAAATGTCTCTGTATTCCACTAATCATGTTTTGCAGTAATTTATATGATAAAATCATATCAGATTTTTATTTAAATGTACATTTTAACTTCACAAAACCACTCTCAACATTCAAAGTCGTCATTTTGCAAGTCAAGGCAGAAATAAATTATCCAACGAGTAATAACGACGTCCAATGAAAGAGCTCTCATTCTGATGAAACCCAGACCTTTGAAGTCGCTCGTTACCGGGATCCAAAGAACTCCCAACAAAATAATATGGAAATAAATGAGAAAACATCACAGGATCACGATAACAATACTTCTTTGTAAATAACGGGAAATATCGTCTACACTTCAGTCACTTCACACTGATGAATGAATTAATATTTTTTTACATAATAAATAAATAATTTATTTGCCAAGAAGTGTTTCATGCAGTTGCGTTAGTGTCTATGGGCGACGGTGATCACTTCACATTAGGTGGCCAGCCTGCTCGTCTGCCAGCTATGCTAATAAAAAAAACATGTGTGTAATTCACACGTGGTAGAAGTGAAACCTTCAAAAAGACTTTCAAATCACAACAATGCAAAAAAAGTTTTCACTTCAAAAAAGCTGCAAAGAGTGAACGAGTTTGCTCGAGACTCGAACCCACGCACTACGAGCTAGTCTCGATTCAATCCAATCCGTTCGACTGCTTGGCCAGTAGTCTCCTTAGTCTCCTTACGAAAATAAGGGATCTCTCTTCTCGTTTCCTCGCTTTTTCGTTTCATTGACTTTCAAATCACAACGGTGCTAAAGAAGTTTTCACTTCAAAAAAATCCAAATGTATGTTACTTCAAGGCATCATCATCATTTAATTTCACAGAGCAATTGATATTGTGCGGCCTACATCAAATGTCTTTATATTAGTATCGGCTTAGATAATAATTTTTGTGAACTGCAGTACACCAGGTTACCTAACGATGAGATATCCATTGTCGTCGCCGCCCATTGTAGAAGCCCATCCAAGTAAGTGGGCGTCTGGTTTAAGATCGCTATAATACCATCTCTATGTCAACTTACCAATCTACTCCATTCACTGTATGTACTGGGTAAGTAATTGGTTTTCATCACTGGATAAAAAATTGAAAACGGCTGGTGATTCTCATTCTATTTCAATTTCTCTTAATGGGATCATCCACTGGTCAAAGCAATAAAATTCAATAAAATCACACTGATCACTTTAAATCGTCATTACGTTTTGTATGATTAGGTATGTTTACAATTTTTTTTACTGGATGAGTTGGAGCTAGTTCGTCTCAAGCTTGTTTATTTGTTTGTTGGTGTATCCATCATTTTGGTTCGGGAGGGGCTTCGTCCGAGATTTTGTTTTGAGAGTGGTCCATCAAGCTTGGGGTTCACAGTTTTCGAGTTATTTTTCTTTATGAGTTTTTGAACAGCAGTAAACCAGAATTTACTTGATTTCTAAATAAAACTCATTGAGTATTTGTGTAAAGATGTCCTGCACATTCCGCTCCCGCCCACCGCTCCGCCCGCATGCTTCGCAAACAAAGGTGTACGCTTTCAATACCAATATCACAAGATCTGTCAAAGTAATATTTGACACTTTGACAGGCGGGATTATTTGTAAGCGATAAAATTGAATTGAACTAAAATAGTTTTTTTTTACTGGACCAAAAGATTCATCTTTCTATTTTGATATTCGAGAATATAGAAACTTGTATTAGTTTGATGGATAACAATAGAGATCGAACTTAAAAAAATACTTGTGAGTAGAATTATGGACAGAGACGTGAGGGCCTAAGATGTGCACCGCGAGATATTTGTCATGTCGTTCTGTCAAAATGTAAGCATTTTGTACCAGTTTAGGAACTATTGCATTATCTGTGGTATCTAATGGTGTCGACAAAACGCGCCATAATGTACACTTTTGACACTTGTTAGTCGTCGTACCTCTCTGAGGACGAGATAATCTCGGCTGCACCCCCAAACTGCTGCAGTTCTTCACTAGTTACATGAAGGACAGGCAGCAGTATGTGGAGTACGCGGGACATAAATCCGAACGTTACTTCACGAGAACAGGTGTGAGTCAGGGTAGCAACTTAGGGCCGCTGGAATTTATCGTGATGATTAACGATCTACCCGAAGTTGTTACAGCGGCCAAATGTCTTTTGTTTGCAGACGACCTCAAGCTGATCTTGCCAATAAAGGATGAAGAAGATTGCGTTCGTCTTCAACAAGACGTGGATAGGGTAGTGGAGTGGGGCAGGAGAAACAAGTTGCAGTTTAATGTGAACAAATGTTCCATAATAACATTTAGCAGAGCAACAGCCCCACTCCACTACAACTACCAGATAGACGAAGCGCAGTTGCAGCGGGTGAAATTGGTGAGAGATCTTGGAGTTCGGCTGGACACTGAGTTGAGGTTTAGAGTCCATGTTGTTACCGTTTGTAAAAAGGCGTACAGAGTTTTAGGATTCATTTTACGCCGAGCAAACGGTTTCACGAACCTAAGGGCTCTAACTGGAATGTATAATGCCCTGGTCAGAAGCCAGATGGAAAGCGCAGCTTCTGTATGGGCTCCGCATGAAGCTAAATATAGCCTCATGTTGGAGCGCATACAGAACAAGTTCACACGCTATCTTTATTGGAAGACATACGGTGTCTATCCTTTTTATCCCTTGATGTATCCAACCTTATTCGTTTTGGGTATGGTTGGATACAACAAGCTGGAAATTAGGAGGGATATGGCGCTGGCGCTGTATGTGGTCAGGGTATTCCGGGGGATGGTATCCAATCCGACCATCCTGGAGATGATGAGACTGTGCGTGCCGGACGAGTTTGTTGGGCGACGTAGGCGGCCTCCTCTGTTCGCAGTGCCTTGTGGGAGGACCAACCTGCTCGGTAAGGCACCACTGACGCGGACCATGTGCACGCTGAATCTGTTGGCGGTGTCCATCGACATATTCCACTGTCCAAAAAGCGAGTTCGTGAGAGCTACAATGTATAGTCTGTGCTATTGTAAATAAGTTATTATTTGTCATATCATTGTTTTTTCTATGACATTTTTTATTATGTTCACAGTTTGACTAATTTGTGCGTTTTTTGTTTTGTTATTAACTTATTATTATTATTTCCCTTTATGTATGACATTTGCATGCGTATTAATAATTTGACAAGTATTTGATAGATTTTTGTTTGTTCTATGTATGACATTTGTAATTGTACTGTTTGATTTTATATGAATTTGAGGACTACTCTATTGTATTAGGTCTAATCTGTAATAATAGATGTAATGTTTAAATAAATAAATAAATAAATAAAATAAATAAATAATAGTCGTGCAGAAATGTCAAAAGTTGAAAATTCAAAGGCGCGGTTTCTCGACAACATTACCACAGATAATGCAATAGTTCCTATACTGGTACAAAATGCTTACATTTTGACAGAACGACACGACAAATATCTCGCGGTGCGCGTCTTAGGCACGCAGGGTGTTAACTGTTTAGTTCATAACTAAACAATCATTCAATCAAGGAAACTTGAAAAGCTTCTAATCCGTTTAACTAATCCGAGTCCAGATTTTAGTTTGTTTTCTAACTCAATCATTTTGTTTGATCAGATAAGCAACCGTTCGAAACAGTTATCAGTTTGTTTAAAAGCCAATCGTTTATCGTGCGGCTCTCCACTGGCGACAAAAATTTGCCGACCTAATGGCCTGTCCCTCCAACTCAGAGCTACGAAAATACACAAAGACAACACATAACTGCCTACAAATTGGGTAAGGAATAGATAATATTCAATTTAAGGTTCTCAAAGAGGTCACAATTGAAGGAGTTTGCTCATAGTTCACCAAATTACGCAAGAAAGGCACAGAAAACTTTGGTCGCTTGCACCACTACATTTTTTCCGTTTTTATTCAACATGGGTTATAGGTGTGCTATCAATACTCCGCCTGAGCGTGGTCATAGCTAGGACCTTGCAGTTTTCAACTTGCAACGACTGGCACTGGATCATCATATCAGAATAGAGTTAATGCTACTTGGCAACGCTGAAGACTTCTTGACGACAGCATTAAATACCGGGGTGATAAGTACCGGGCAATCACTGCAACAAGATATTAAAAAGTCACTGTAAGATATTATTATTTTCAGAAGCTGAAATATCTCTCTGTTCCTACCTCCATGTCAGGACCGGCTCACACGGACGATTTGCGATTTTCCAAAGTGTGCTCACGTCGCAAGCACCCTCGTCGTAACCGTGCGCCTTGTACCCCCTTCACCCCCGCACCCTGGTGCTGGTCCTCAGAGAAGAGCCCTCTACTGACTTCTTTGAACTATTTTTGCAGAATCTCAATAGTTCTCAGGTAAATTCTTGTTTGCAACGACTGAATGCGGTAGTGTTGGGGCTGGCTTCAGTGCTAAAACTTTAACGGTTTAACGCATGTGTGTAACATATATTTACAGCAAGATTATGGTAATCTTGAAGAAAAAGCTCTGACATCTCTTCTTTCTTCACACACAATATTTGACGTAAACCTATGATATTTGGAAGGTCGCGGGAAGTCATTGGATGTAAAAAACATAAATGCATTTATCCTGGAGTTTTAGGACTTCTGTCTGTCCAGTTATGGACTTATTCCAGCTGCTGATGAGTTGTGTAGGAGCCTTATGCCATAGTATGTAATTTTATTAAGCTATTAAGTGTTTAATTATATTTTACTAGTGGCTCTGGGAGCTGTAGACCTCGCGAGCATACTAAATATTCCAATATTCAACATCATCAATCAACAGCATCAATGTCGTGTAAGGTGTTTTCTGAAAGTCTTTAAGTGCACTTTTATTAATTTCTAATTTAAGGCTTATTATTATGCTGATGCTCTCATTCAGTGAAGGAAAACATCATGAAGATAATTATCAGTTAGTATTCTAACAGCGACGAAACGCTTGCAGCCTGTCACGTATTGAAAACTAACTATAATGCAAAATGTTGTGTGTGTGTGATGTGATGTTTTTTCTATTTAATTTTGTAAATTTTTGAGGAATGTAATGTGTGTGCATTTTCCGTTTTGTGATTTTTTTGATTTTTTTTGCATCATCTTGTGTAGAATGAGGTCCTTTGTGTTTCTCTCAAATTTGATTGAAAACCATCGATTGTTTGATGAGCTATCCTGTTCATCATGCTGAAGATCCTTATCAGATCTTCGCCAAACTTTTATGAGACCAACTTATAGTTACTACCTTTCAAATAAAAAAAGAATAATTGAAATCGGATCTCATTTGGTGGAGATATCCAGTATATCAAATAGCCCCCTTTTTGCCCTTTTTTTGGGGGAAGTACCCCTCCAATCAAAAATCCCCGACGACAAAAAAATTCTAATAAGTCATATAACATGTGTACCAAGTTTCGTGCAGATCGGTTGAAAAATGCGACCTGTAGAGGAGAACAGACAGACAGACAGACAGACATCCGGACAAACGCATTTTTGGTCAATGTGGAAACTGAGACGCTTCGCTCGCTTCGCTCGCTCGGTCAATTAAGTGAAAAACCTGCCTTATCTGTGCGTTGAGTGAATTAAATTACGTAAAGCGCAGAGCATATTCTACGAAAATGAATAAAATTGCAAGGCATTCTTGTTGGAGTAATTGCAATCCAATTCTCTCTTCACGTCTCGCTGGAGAATGATTTGAATCATTTTCGTTTTCGCTGACTTTTGAAGGGTCGGGGATGTGCTTTGAAACGCACATAAGGTTTTATGTACACCGCATCGCTGAGGAAATGATAAAATTCATAAAAAAATACGTAAAATGTTTTTTAGACGCGTTCCTAGGGAAGTATCCGTGTTTGGCTGGAACAATAAAATTATTTAAAAAGACGTGTTACTTCGCTTAGTTTCGCTTTTTAATTTGATGTTTTGAAATAATATTTTGCTAGTGATTATTTCACACTTCTCAATAAAAAAGTAGCGTGGTAAAAAAAATATAAGTCGCTATAACTTTGAAGGTTTTGAAAAGGTACAAATTAGAGCTAATATATCTCTAGATGTACCGCTGACCGGCTCCGTTTTACACTCGGCACAAATCATATCATTAGGTATCACACAAGTAGGTAAATACATAAAATGATGAAGAAATGAGACAAAAAACAACACACATCTAGAAAAAAAGTCACTTTTATATCGCGACATCGCGGGGTATGTACCGAAAAGGGAAATAAATAAAATCGTTAGGGTCGTTGGGGTAGCAGTAATCTCGTTTATTGCCAATCTACGGCAATCTCGCACCCTTAACGAACGTCTACGCACAGCCAATACACCCTTAGAACGATGATAGTATATAACATAACATACATAAGTAAGTATAGTCAACGCAGGACATGGTTGTTTTTGACTTAAGAAGTACTTAACCTACTCGTACATAGGTTTTTTTTTGTAGTTTCTTAAAAGCGGATTCATTTTGATAGACAAAGTGCTTACAAAGTTTATATAGTTACCTACTTAATAAGATGGCAGTGCTCTTAATAGTTAAAAACTACTTTTTAAAAAATAGTTCTGCATATTAACTGATAATTTTTTTTCTGTCGTCTTCTGTTTAATCCTACTAATATTATAAACGCGAAAGTTTGTAAGTATGGATGGATGTTTGTTACTCTTTCACGTAAAAACTACTGATTCGATTAGGATGAAACTTAAAATATATGTAGTATGACATATAACATAGCGACGACGGCCATGTTACAATAAAGTCAGTAAAACGCGCTCATATTACACGATCCCTAATGTAAAGTCGCAGTCCGTCGCAATCATAAACACGATCAAATTATACCAAATCAAGTTTTTCCATCATATAATTGCATAAAAGCATCATTATTTACCTCCCTCGCTTTATCAGATCCTGGCCCTCAGTGAGGGTCACGTTCTGACACCGTGTTTGGTTACCGAAGCCAACACACAAACACATTTCGTTTTCCACTCACATTTTGATATAACATCTTGAATGACATGTTTTGAACCGACACAATGCACAAAATTATTATATTTAATCATTTACCTAATGGTTCAACAACAATAGATCGGGCGTGATAAGTATTTTTAGGGTTGCATTGTTCAATTTGAATACCAAATACCCAAATCATGTAATAATAAAATTCGGAAGATAAATAGGGTAGATTTGGTCGGGATTATTAAAATACAAAATTCTAAAAGGTGTTCCAATCAGTAACTATTTTCTATTCATGCAAAATAATATGTATTGAAGTGGAACATGACAATTGTTGTTTATCAAAAAAAATCTAAACGCTAGAGATCACTGAGAGCCCTATCGTGTGTCGTAGAAGCGCAGCGTAGCAGGCTCTACGAAAGTGCTACGAAGCTAAAAACTCTTTTAAATAATAATATAAGACATCCATATTATTATATAAAAGAGTTTTTATTTAAACCATAGCTACCTACTTATTTCGGTATAATTTACACCAATTTCAGGAGGGGATTTATTTTGTTTCAAAATGATTTTGAAACAAAATAAATCTCACGCGTTAATATTTTTTGTCAATGATGAGATTGATTTACCTCGCTGTCTGAATTTAGTATTTTATTCAGTACCTTCTAATCTTTCTTTTCACCCTTTAAATTGTATTGAGAAAGGATCAATGAACATCCCGACAAACTCTATCAAAGGAGCATCGCAAAAAAAGTAAAACAAACACGAATCGATCATCGTAATCGATAGTCAAAACAAAACATTGATCGGAAATATCTCGTTTCGTGCGGTCTCACTTTTTTATCGCATCGCATGACAATTGACACCTGTCAATTAGCGCGCTGTCAACTGCATCGGCTGTCAAACGGACAATGACCCCGACGGCTATTATCAATAAGAATTAAATGCGATGGTCAATTGGAGCAGCTGTGTTCAGGTACGGGTTTTTGTGATCTTTTCTTATTGTTATCGTAATATCTGCGGTTTAGAAATTGGAGGCGGTTGTGTGAATAGGTTTTGCTGACTCATCTATCATCGCGCTGTAAATTGTCGGTCCTTTAGTAAGACAAGCGCATTTGTTGTGATATTCACGACAATAGACAATAAATAGCCCTTTGTAGAGATGAGTGCAGATTTTGAAGTGTAATGTCATAATGCGATTTGACAATTTTGACAACATTCTATTGATAAAGGACAATGGGTTGAATTAAAATGTTCTTGTAAACATTTTTTGCATATATTTTACCTACTGATTTATTGATGCCCGATTTAATAGTTGAATTAATTCATCATTTAATTTTGTGTAAAGTGACTACGCCAAATTTTACTTACTTGAATAACACTTGCTAAAGGTGTTTTTAATTCGAAAGAATAAATAAATAAGTATTGATCGGTACGTAGGTACTTGTACGGTTTGCATGTACCATGCACCTTACTTGTTTGTTGTCATGAAAGTGTCAGTATTTTTTTTACCAACATATATGGATATATGAGTAATTACCAACGTAGTTTATATATCTTGTTATGCATTATTTCACTCCTATCTATTTTAATAAAAAAACCACGTGGAACAATTTTCCTGATTTGATTACCAGTGCGTGTTCCCTCCGACGCCATTTGCAATCGCAATCAAAATTACTGCCACCCTTCTACTTTTTTTAACCTTTAGAACACCAATAACCTAAACCTACCAGTTCGCTTTTATTCTAAGGGCTGTAAGGTTGGAAGTTGTGCAAATATTTGTGTAGTAAAGCTTGTTAGCAAAACCGCGACCTAAAGCTCGAGGCTGAAGAGAAAATACGAGTGAATTGAACCGAGCATAATTTTGAGTTTCTTTTCTGAAAAGTCGCGCGCTGATTGGCGGAGGCATGTCGGGACGGTGGCCTGTGATTGGTCGGAGAGGCGATGAAAAAAGTGTCTTTGTGCCGACTCCGGCGATTTATTCACGACTATTAGTTATGGTTGGGTGAGCGGAGCGAGCGCCCTAGGGCTTGGACCATATCGATGATGCTGAAGCAAGGCTAAATAAATCATTTTTGAAAGTAATATGGTCTGAACATTAGATAAATAAAAAAAATAGTGCGTGGAATCCCTCCGCGCGGAAGAAGTGAAACTTCGAGTGCCACGCATTCACTCTCGCTCTGTCTCTTTCGATTCCCCCTTCCCAGGAGCGTTAAACGTTTAACGCAACCTTGTTGGAAGTCGCATTAGAAGTTTTATTTAAAAAAAACTTGCAAACTATTTCTGGGTTTGATTGATGCAATTGTAAAATTCTTTTAAACTGTATTTAATTATTCAATGAGCAATTTAATTTCCATAGTACAAGTTCTGTTTAGTTTGGTACTAGAAGGCGTTGAGTAAAATGTCCAAGGAAATTATTTATTCATTCAAATCACAAGCGTCATTTAGAATCGACTTACTAAATAATTACGGTATAGTAGTTCATCGATATCGATAATATATTTCATCGATACATTGCACTGCTCGTGTTTACAATCCCTGGTGTAATGGGACCAGTGGCAGTTGGCAGTTACGTCTCAATCACCCACCTTTTACTTGCTGCTAGAGTGAGATCACTGCTTTTTTACATCAGTCAGAGCGGGACACAGCGTACGCATTCAACTTTGTGCATTCACAAGTTTGAGCTGTTGAAATTTGAGTTTTATTATAAGATGTTACGGTTGATTTTAGTTTGTGGAGAGATATTTACAATATTTAGCGTGTATGTTTTCTTTAGATATGAATGCAAATATAGTAATGGCGCATTTTTATTTGAAATGTTTACATAGAGGGGTTGTGTGCCCGCGAGCCGCGCAAATACCGACGCCATTTTGTAGACGCTGTACCGTCAGCAGAGATGGAAGAGGAATTGAAGTAGGTGCTAGGTGAGGGTGTAAAAGTGTTCCTTAAGTGAAAGCCACTGGATGAGGGCTCTTTCAGTGATTGAGTCTTGCTATTCGATTTCGCTTTGATGTGAGGTTTTGGCAAGTTGTGATGGATTTATTTGGTAGCTACCTGTATGCGGGCTCTGAGGGTACTCCACTGGATTTGGAATACTTGATGTTTATAATAATGAGGAAGTTAGAGTACCTCCCATTGCAGACCCGTATTAAAAGATTTCATTGATTCACAGTATCACCTATTTAAGATCAAAGGGTTTGGTCCATCTACCATCTGGTTCAGTGTTATTATTTTATTTTATCAATTGTATTACGTAGATACTAAGCGATTTTTGAGAAACTTGCATCATTCAGTAAAATGATATAATAATAGTCGCTGAAAGCCAAACACTGAATATACTATGAAAAGGAAAGTCTGATAGCGAGTGATTTTTTTTTGCCAGTCAAAGTTCTTCTCCTGCATCTTTTTACACACCAACCATCTCTTGTTTTACCTGAAATAAACCCTGCAATAACTGGTGGTGTCCGCCAGAAACTGGCTGGATGTACCACGAAGCTACCTCCACTCATTAGCAAGTTGGAAAACTTGTTAAAAGTTGGAACAAGCGCGGCGCCGTAGAAACTAATTCAGATAAAGTTTTGTCTGAATATAGGTGGGTACAACTTTTAGCCGCGGAATTGATACGTATAATACTCACCATGTTTTTTTTTAATTTGGTGGATTATATCTCTATATATAAAAAGGAATCCTTTTTTCCCTTGGTCACGGCATCACGCGTGAACGGCTGGACCGATTTCGCTAATTCTTTTTTTTATTGTGTTTGCTATTGTCAGGAGAAGGTTCTTATGAAGGAACAAATTAAAAAAATTGCGCAGAAAATTAGAAAATTCAAGAATACTTAACCACCATATTAATTTTTTTCTAATGTAACCTTAGTGCTTTTGACATAACATTGACAGAATGCGTGCTGCAAATAGCTAAGATAGGACAACGTCTGTCGGGTCAGCTAGTATGCAATAAAGAAAACAGACTAAAAATTTCTAACAGATGAATGCTTGCCTGTGAAACTCTTGCAGCAAAAAAAAAAACATAATCCAAAATGTAGAATTTCTGATAACTATCTAAAAACATCCCCAGGGTCTGGCTAAAGATAAATTAATGACATACGATATGGCATCGACAATACAATGCTTATTCTTATTCGTCCAAGTTATTCTTGGTATGGACGGATGAATATCTATATATGACTAGTCTAGAGTAACGAATCCAGCATTGAAAGCCAAATAAATATGGTGCCACGATGCTCGTCGAAGACAGTTTAACCGCCGCCGCCGACGATTTTCGTAGTAATAGGACTTTCTGTGAAAGAACTCGTCCAGGGAAGTACTACCGTATCTATATCTGGCAGGAAGCAGTGTTGCTCGCATTGCGTGTTCCGGTTTGTAGGGAATGGATTCTGGTGTACTAATGAAGAGCGCAAGAACATCGTTATCGTCTCAGAGTAATAGGAGCAGTGTGATGCCTCACAGCGCACATCTTTAGTGGATGGGCTTAGGTAATTTATTGTCATAGAGATACCGCTTATCATCAAGTGGGCCGTCTGCTCTTTTCATTACTTAACCTCATATGAAAAGTTTTATAATTTAGTTAGAGCTTGGACGAATAGTTAGAGTAAACTTTGCCATTAAACATATACTGGTGAGTATAACAAATTGTGACATTTTATCAGAATCAGTCCCGCCCTGCGGCCGTCACGTGGCGAGCGCAGCCGCGGGCGCTAACTTGTATTCTCAAAGTTCTTCAGCGTAGTGGTATGATTAACTCAGTACCCTCGGCCTGATACAAATACCATCGAAAACTAAGGTTTTATTGATTCGGGGCTGGTTACAAGCAAAATGACAAGATGTAAATACCACCTTGCCTTGCAATCGCCTGAATATTGAAATGCTGCTTAGGCTTAAACTAGGGCTGTGTACCAAAGAGTTCATTTATGACGAAAGATGACAGTTCTTTAATCAGAAGTACTCACCTAATAAGACATCCGGTCTATAAGGACCAGTTACTTTTTGGTTTCATCTACCAAAGCTTCGTTTTTGCTTGCGATTGTCGTTTATCTAGTTTCGATATAGTCAGTAGAAACATCGCTATAATCTGTGTTATAGCCGAAGGCGAGTGCGTGACATCGTGACTTTAGTTCGACCGCCATCCCCCCACCCCCGCACCCCTCACCCCTCACCCCTCCTCTGTCACGCAAATTATTTTATATCATAATGTATTGGCGATAATTTCCACAGCGGATTTGACAGGGTGCTCTGTTTATAGTCATAAATATTTCAAGATTTGGTTTTTGCAATTTTAAAAGGTTATTTCAAGTTTTCTCCGTGAATAAGGCATGCCAGCCCCCATATCGTAAACTCTGAACTGCTTTCGCTGCCCAGCATAATGTCAAGCGAGGTGGCCACAGATATACGAAAACAAGAAGCTTTTGACGGCAAAAAACGCGCTGAAACGCGCTAATGTCACTATTCACAGAATACCTATGATTTAGTATGAAAACAATTCAGAAAACTTGCCAGGCAGGCCTCCAGGCGTCATAGCTCAGTCGGAAATATCTCTGCCTTCCGTGCTAGGTTGTGGGTTCGATCCCCACTGAGAACAAACATTTGTGCGTGGAAAACATAGACTTAAGTTATTATGTCGTTCCAAGTTTAGTTTTTAGATGTGGTGTGCAATAAAGTATCTTTTATCTTCTATACGCCAATGTATAAAACGTGTTGGATAGAGTAGGACATCCGTGATCGTCATTTATTGAGTGTAGCACCATGTATCAGCAGAGTATTGATTGAGGGTATCAGGAGCGGTGTGCGGGCCTCGTTAGCGACTGATGAGCAGCGGCACCGCGACCAACCTACTCCAGCACTGTCTCTGGCACAGCACACTGCTGTTACAGTACTTATACTGTGTACAAAGAGCTCGGTGTTATAATACTCTTAGGGGTATATTCATCATCACTACATACTATAAAGTAAAGTCGCTTCCCGCGTCTGTCCTAATGTCTGTATGTATGTATGCTTACATCTTTCAAACTACACAACGGATTTTGATGCAGTTTTTTTTTAATACTTAGTGTGAGTGATTCAGGAGGAAGGTTTATATGTATAATACATCATCATCATCATCACTGCATTGCACCCGTGCGAAGCCGGGGCGGGTTGCTAGTGATTTTTAAAGCTGAGCTAACTAAAATGATTGCTACATCTGTTGCCATCTCTTGCATGACAACGATAGAACATTTTTTAAAACAGCGCTAAAATAACAGTTGAATATGAATAAAGGGGTTTTTATAGCTCTAGAAGCTCCTCTTAGTTAAAATGGTTTGTAAATCTGGCATTTCGAATGAAAATTTTTCCAGTGGACCGATTCTCTTGTTGCATTTTACTAAACTAACTTAATTTGACAGTGTCAAGTGAATAATTAGCTTTCGGTGTCGTGCAAGTGACAACTGCGCATTTTTCAAAGCTGCTATAAAATGACAGGAGATTATGAGGCTTGTAAAAACCGTAAGCAATCCACTGTTGAAAATATGCATTCCCAAATGATCAATACTCAATGACTCCTAGCAACCTGCAATAGGTAAGTAATGTCCCTCTGCGCTCTCTCTAAATCAAAATAACGTGATACTCGTACAACATTACAAGTCAAACTTGTCCAAATCAAAGAGGAATCGTCAGTAGGTATCTATGTTTGAACGTGTTTTGGACGAATACCATTTTATATCAATTTAATACCACATTTAGCAAACGTAGTAAATTCCATTCTAGTAAAAAAGGACCTTTTATGATGAGAAAATAAATGAATTATATTATTATTGTTATTCTAAGTATAGGCCAAGCTAGACCAAACCACAGGTTTTCCCACAGTATATTCCCTCGCCGTGTAAAAGCTGCGATACTGAGTATTGCAGTGATTGTGTCAGGTCGGCGCGCGGCGGCGCGGCGCGGCGTGCCAGATTGGTCTCATTATTGAGACAAGGCGATGGGATCATGGCCATGATGTGATGGTTATAAATACGGGTACTTACTTAATTGTTATTCGTGACAGACTGTGGGAATTGAGAGATACTTTTTGTCGTTTGAGAATAGCAGTTGAAACAATTCAATGGCTGTCAAATAATAATGACATTACGTCGGGGATTAATGAACAATATATAATTTTTTATTAAGGGTTGTTTCTAAAAAAAAAAAACCTGTTATCCACAGAAAATTAGAAACGTTGATCTAACTTTATGCAAACTGAATTAATTGTAACCCAGTCTTACCTAAAGACAAGCAGCTGGACCTAAGATTACCATGTATGTATGTAGGTATGTTTATTTTATGTATGTAGGTAACAGGTTATATTGTATGTGTACTGTATGTATGTAGGTTTAGTATAATATAGTTGTGCTAGGTATATAATGTAGGTTTTTTTTTTTGTATGTATGTTCATGTGTTAGTAGGTTTATATTATTTATTTGCTATTATTTTATCTATATGTGTTGTACACGTACCCACTTTCATTTTCCCATCTCTCACATCCTAAGGTTTGCTGGAAGAGAACTCTTTTTAGGGTTAAGCTCGCCTTTATGTACATGTTTTAAGTTTAAGTTAAGTATCTCTGTGTACAATAAAGAATACCATAAAAATTATTGATAATAACGTGGAAATCAGCAGTAATTTCAAATTAATTTCAAATTATTAAAGAAGCAATAAATAATTTAGTGGACTCTTTTAAAATTACGGCGCATTGTTCGAATCAAACAATTAACCCATCGTCGGCCGTCTGAGAATTCACAACTGAATGATGCCCAATCAATCGTATTTAATTAGGTTTCCCGCGCGTTCAATTTAATTCAAATTGAGAACGCTGCGAGCGCCAATGACCGTCGCCGGCGGCGGATCGCGCCAATCGCGGCGGCCGATTGGCTGCCGGCTCCCCACTACTAATTATTGGCCAGCGGGAAACAAAAGCCAGGCTTGATTGCTAATATGGCGGCGATGATGTATTGTTGTACAAATTGCTGACTCGCCAGTCGTAATGGCGGCGTGATTATTGATAGTTCTGTTATTGGTGATTGTTTTCAGTGTTTCAGTGTCCAATTTTACATTATGTTGATTATAAAATGTTTTTATTTGGAAAATGCTAATGGTATGTTACCTATTTATTAATTATCAGTGCCTAAGTAATTAATATTTTTTGATATTTCAGTGTTGATGTTACAGGAGTAGCACATACCAGGCTAGGTCCATACTAAAGTTTTAGGAAGCCGTATAGCCGAGACGTCTAAACCTCGCCTTTCTTTCATAACGCTGCTTAACTGTTGCCTATATTTTTTTGTACAATATAGGTAACCAAACTACCAAACTATAGTCATTTGAGAACACAGACGCCTATTCACTTAGATTTAACTATAAACTATATTTGTATGTAAAAAGTTTCCAGATGATCATGCGGTGTTTCGCAAAAATGAAGCGGCCTAAGAGTTTTAGTTTTTCTAAAAAAAAAAACTTTGTCACTTATTCAGTTTAGTTGGGTGTTTTATAGCTGGCTCTTAGCCTGAATTACTCATTTATATCTTCGTATATATATCTTTGTATATCTTTGTTTTTTATGTATATCTTTGTTTATTATGTAGTCGGGTAAAAAATAATAGGCAACGTAAACTGAGTGATGTTTGAGTCTTCTACTTCAAATATGCTTTAAATTGTTATTAGTAACCACTACTTTAGTAGTAAATATACGAGTTAACTTCGTTTTTTTATATATTTTTTCAGACGCTAAAGCAATAAAAGTACATTTATATTATTATTTATTTATAATCATTTATTTTTATACGTTTAATTATACACTTACTGTAAAAGGTTTATAATTATGAAAAACTATCGATCTGCAGGTACTAGTAAACACGAACCACAATATTACAATACTACATAAATGAGGCTTTATGTAGTATTTGACAGTTAGAACAAAAATTCAAAAATATTATGCAGTTTTAGCATCGCTTTTCTAGAGATCCAGTTCAATAACTTCGTGAACCGTATGATAAAACCTTTATTACCTTTAGTTGGTATATTAGGTATAGGTTACGTACCTACAGTATTTAAAATAACAACTTCCTTTACATTAAAAAGGTCAAAAGTAGTAAATTTACCGTAAACTGGCTGTGATACACCTAGTTGATTTTTTTAATGAGATAATCTCAGTAGTTATTTTGTAACAAGCCTAAAGTACCTACCTAGTATATTTGAAGAGCAGCTGCAGACGTTCCTAAATGTACAATTTATTAGTTTAGGTTATTGTTATTATTTTCATTATGTCCATATTCTATACCTTTTTATATTTTGACTTACTTACTAAAAAGTCAAAATGAATAAGAAAGAAAATTGTAAAATATTGGAAGCATTGGGTAGTTATTTTTACAAATTATTTATTCAATAGTACTAGTAGGACTGGATGGAGTAGTAGTTCTATTTGGAATAAAATCTGCGTATTTAAAATGTTCGATTAGTCAGTCTAACAATTCGGAATATTTTTGTCCAAACAGTTCGATGATCGAACTACTAGTAGGACTGGATGGAATAAACCAAAATAACATTACAGATTGCTCCACGACGTTGTGTATAATGGCTTATTATGTTTAATAAATAAATAAATGTTTTTGCGCCAGTTAACGGGTTATTCCCATCAAGCCCACCGGCCGGCCCACTGGTGCATGGTATCCACAATCTTTGACTAATGCTTCTAACCCAAACTTTTCCGCTAAATTGCTGCATACATTAAAAATTTTCATTTTATTCGAACGAACTCTAGCAGCGTTTTGGTATAGGTACCTAACAAAAAATACACTATGTACTAAATAGGTATCTAATTATATTGCTTCAAATGAAAATAATATTAATAAGCAATCTAGATTAGTCTAAGCGAACATATATTCAACCTTCTCTTAAGAATTTTTATGGAATAATTTGTAGGTAATTCATTTAAATCCGTTGTTACTAATTCGTTAAATTAGAAAAAAACAATTCAGATTTAAACATTGGCACAATACATCAAAAAGACTAAATAAAAAAAAAATCAATCTATTTCATTCTCGTTAACGCGGCGGACAACCAAAGGGTTAAATTAAGATTAGGTTTTGATACACATTCAGCTTAAGATTTTATTTAGACTAAAATACAAAAAAAATTGATTTGGACCAGTTGAGCTATCTATAAATCGTTTGCAACGGTTTGTAGATAGCTCAACTTTTTCAAGAGTATTTTGTAAATATTGTAAATACTGTAATTTTCTTTGTGAATAAAGTAGATCTACTAAAAGTGTTAAATTAAAATATAGAAAATTAAAAGTGCACATACATGTTAGCAGCAGCCCTGTGCGTAGGGAGGTGGTGGTCGCCACGCCCCGCAACTTAGGTTTTTTAATCAACCGCCATGTCATTAGTATTCTGCATAATGGAGTGCGGTAGGTACCTACACTACGGTAATGCGTTTACCTCTCAATGTAGCATTATACCTCTCCATCTATGTGCCGGTAAATACACGTTATTTACTCTTCACTCACTTTATATACAGCTTGTTGTTTTCATATTGTTAATGTAAACTTTTTCATGCTGCTTCGGTAAATAATATAATTAAAAATATTGGTTCTGTTCTCCTCTGTAGGCTGTGTAGAGTACCAACGTTTTCAAACGTAAGTAACCATTACTAACGTTATGAATTACTAGAGGCTGCCCTCGATAAAAAGTACCTAGTTTATGTGTTAATCCAGGTCACGGACAATAAATATTCCAAGTTTCATCCAAATCGGATTAGTAGTTTTTGCGTGAAAGAGTAACAAACGTCCATACATACATACATACATCGTTACAAACTTTCGCGTTTATAATATTAGTAGGACTTGTAGGTAAGTTATACTCTAGGTGGTTGTTTAGTTAAATTTTTACAATAGTTTTTACAAGATTTATTGGGAATGAAGTTTTTGTATCGTTTTTCACGTACAAACCATTCACAATTTAGAACTTTGCAGTGACGCTCTCATAATGAAAATGTAAAAATTATGATTAGAGTTTATTGAATTTGTCAAATGGAAATTGTAAATTTTACAATCGATCCCACTAGGCTCTTGTTTAAACTAAAAAATATCAAGACTCGTTCGTAGAAACTAGCCAGCGACAAAAGATACACAACAAAATGCCTATAACTGGGTTCCCTCGTAGGTTGCATAGGTAGGCAGGGGCTGCAATTATGCACCCCACGGACCACCCCGTGCCACCCCCCGCCATGCGCCACCCGCGACACTCAATAAAAAGTAGTGTGCTGCGAATTCGTGGCGGCCCTGACGCAAGCACAGGGCTGTCTCAATATTAGGATTTCGGGAAGGAGTTGAAAACCACTGCTACCTAAATATGATTATATAGTAGATTGTATGATAAGGGAACGAAATCATATTTTTACGGCGAGGGCGCTTTTTTGAATCCAGAGCGAAGTGAAGATTCTACTCTAGAATCCTGAACGTAGCGAGGGATTCAAAGTACGTCGCCCGAGCCAAAAATATATTTTGCTCCCGAGTGGTACACTCTACTTTTCATCACCCGCACTATGAGAAAATAAAAGATAAGATAAGATAAGAAAAGATAAGAACATTCTTTATTGCACAAAAATGAAGTACATAGGCGAACTTAAAGCGAATATATTCCAAATTCAAAAAGTGCGCGGCAAACTTGTAGTTTCTTATAGAAAACACCACCTTTGGGTGCGATAAAGGCGAACCAAGTCGTTCTTTTCGAATAGGTGTGATGAAAAGTAAATGCCAAAATTGGGTTAGTTCCTAAAAGGCAGTAGACTGTTGCATGTTGACCTACCAACTACGTAAGGATAAAGTTGCAAAGAATATTGATTTTATTCGTATTGCTCATATTTTATTATACCTTGCTGATAAATCGGTTGCCATCTCTTTTCAGTAGCATCTATGACGAGTTTATGCCACTGGCCAGTAGTCCGCCTAAAGCAGACGAATAACATTTCCAAACATTCAACCCAAAGACTCCATCATAGGTTTTCTTCGTCACAAGCTGGTTACCATAACACTATCACATAGCGAAATCCTATCTTACTAATATTATTAATGTTAAAGTTTAAATGTTTGTACGTATGTTGGTTTCGATCACGCTGCAACTACTTGTCTGATTTGGATGAAACAATATTATGTACAGTATTATTTAGAAACTAGCCGTCGCCCGCGGCGTTGCTCGCGTTCTAGACCCTTTAGAGAGTGACTTTTCAAAATTATTGTCTTATTGCACCCCTACACTACATAAGAATACTACCTTCTAAATTTAATACCTGTAGGACTTGTGGTTTAGGCTGTGCGTTCATTCTATGTCAGCTTCAAAAGAGTTTTATATATAATATATTGGTGAATAAAAATAAAAAAAAATAAAAATAAATATTCATGGACATTTTAACACAACGCCTTCTAGTCCCAAACTAAGCAAAGCTTGTACGATGGGAACTAGATGGCTGATAGAATACATACATACATTTTTTTTGTAAATACATACTTAAAATACATAGAAACACCCAGACACAGAACAAACATCTATGTTTGCCACACAAATGTTTGTTTCTCGGTGGGGATCGAACCCACGACCCACAGCACAGAAGGCAGAGCTACTACCGACTGAGCCATGACGCCTGTGAATACCGTGTTTTAGTATTTAAGTTAATGATAAGTGAATAACGCCATGGAAAAGGTTCTGCTATGTTATTTTATTTCTGAATAAATTGAAAATTGAATTGAAATTGAAACTTGGAATATATATTTACAGTAACCTGGATTAACACATAGATTACTCTTTATCCAAAATCAAATCAACAGGATCAAACGGGACGTAAAAGTCGCAGGCGGAAGCTAGTAAATAATAAAATGATCATGGACATTTCATACAATAAGTTTATTATCTATAGATAATAAAGAAAAACCTGTGAATCTGAAGCTCTTATGTATATTTGTATGTATATACCTTTACCTTGGTATCCTATGCTGATCAACCGATCTTAGAGTATACCAATGAGTTTGGTAAATCTGTAGAGCCATACTGGAACTATCAGCAGGAACAAATTTAGGGCGGATTCGACCAAACTATTTATACGCAGTTTAAGTCTTATACTGCGAATAAAATCAATAATTACTCTAGTGATAAGAATCTTTTTGTTCTACCAAGTCTTATTCCAGGAAAAACTTGTCTATCTCAGAATAAATCGTTATACTGCCAAAATCTATGATATAAACAAGTTATCTGTCAAATATTTTAATGGCGGCTGCTACATTTAACAAAACAGCTGTTTGTTTTCATAGATATTGACAACTTGACACCCGGATAATTTGTGTGCACATGTATTATTGTGTTGCGCTCTCTAAGCAATTGTTTTTTGAATTAAGTTGGATTTTATGTATATACAGAATAACAATACCTAGGATTGGCTACTCTCAAGATTGCAATGGAAAAACAAAAACGAATTTATCTGAGAATAAAATCGGGATACTTATTCAGGAATATCATGACTTTTGGACGAATCCGCCCTTAGTCATATAAAAATGAAGTATAACCTTTTTCTAGTGCTTTTCAAAAATATTAACACTGATGTTGATTATGTTTGCCATTTACTAACTAAGGGCCGTAAGATCAAAAGCAGTTTAAACTATGGGTTTCGTGAACTACGATTACATTTGATCGACGGATTAATCTACTGTCATCTCTGTCAGTTTAAGCTACCGATGGTCGATTACCTACAATTGATCTTATGAAATAATCGGAGACTGGAGGTTAAACTCTATTTTGTGGTTTAAATAACTATTGATCTTACGGCCCTAAGGCATATCTGTGTCTGGTAAAGTCGCTAGCACTATACATATTTTTTGGAACCAATGCTTAGTCTTGTCCGGTAAGTTATTATGAATATTAATAGATTATACCTAAGTGAGCAATAAATGCACTTTTGGAATAAATGCTAATATATAAACTGATATTATACCTTCAAACACTGGGAAGCAAAAAAAAATACGTTTTTATTGTGAAAAAAAAACCCAAGAGGAACTGTTTTTGACTTCATAACGGAAAGGAAGGAATTTAATTCTAGCTAGAACAAATCTATACTTATCTTTTTAATATATACCGAGACTTCTCGTGGTAGACTAACATGATGGCGCAAAGAGCTCGACAAATTCCAGCAGGAATGGACCAATGTAGCACAAGACCATACAGAATAGAGAAAATGGGAGAAGGCTTTTGGCCAGAAGTGGGACATAGAAGGCTCACAACAACAATACCTTACAATATATCATCAATCGTTTATTTTTATAAGTTTTCGACCGTAAGCGCCACGGTGCCGGAGCATTTACTGTTTTGAACTCTAAAATAAGTAACAATTTATGTTTAAAACTAACTTTTTGAACAGTCATAGTTTAGCTAAGTACTCTCGTTTATTCCACAAAGGGCTGTAAGATCAATAGTGGTTTAAACCACGAAATAGAGATTAACCTCCGGTCTCCCTCTGATTATTTCATAAGATCAATGGTAGTTAATCGACCATCGGTAGCTTAAACTGACAGAGATGACAGTAGATTAATCCGTCGATCAAATGTAATCGTAGTTAAAGAAACCCATAGTTTAAACTGCTTTTGATCTTACGGCCCTAAGCTGTCTGATCAGGTATTTCATTCGGAAAGCCTACTCAGAACGTTATCGAAAACATTCGAAGGAGATTTTAAATAGCGAATTTGAAAGTTTCCGATATCAATCCGAATGATTTAGAATATTGCCAACCTGATAAACGAAACATTAGACTGTAAATAGAACAGATATTGAAAGAATAAAATATTGTTTAGCTAAGTTGTCGCACTACGATCACAAGCGAATAAATCATTCATTTGAGTTTCTGGCATTACGTTTTTCTTGTCATTTTGCATTTGTGACATTATTCGCCTAACAACATTTATGGGACGAACGGGAAGTGCAAAGTAAATATGATTTTTATTCTCATTCGTCCCACTGAACAATGTTGGTGGTATTAACGAAATAGAAAACGTCAAGATTATAAAGGAACAGTACCTAACTAAACTCTTTGTTTAGAAGTGTCATTTCCATACATTTTGATTACTTGACTAAATATTATTTTTCAAATTATTCACTTGAAGCTGGCAAAATTGTCTGTCAAATACCATTCATAAAAGAAGAAGAAGTTTTCTGATCTCTTGTGACGTGCTTGTCACTGTACTTTTTTTTTGACCACTGAAACAATTATTGTGACAACAAGTTACAAAAGCCATAAACCAAGAAATTGAAATTGACATTGCTTTTAAAATCTATGATATTTCTACAGATTATTAAGTTAGTTACTTGTTTTCTTCGAATTGATTGATTCGAACACTCTGGGATATTATGTCCGAGTCAATCATACCACTGGGGTATACATACACACTTCCATATTTACGATGTAAAAAAGTTCGCGACAATTAACACATTATTTTTAAAAAGTCAAACTTATGATACCAATTAATCATAAGTAAAAAAATATGTTTAACTTAATTAATGATGCTCACTCATATACTTAAATGAAGTAAATTATTTTACATGGTGGGTAAATATTTAACAACTATTAGTACGTTAATTACCTAATTTTGTCTTCATAGAAATTACCAACCATTCATAAATAAAAATAATACTTTAGTGTGCATAGAAGGAAAATCTATCTACTATATAAAAATAAGTCGAGTTTTCCTTCTTGATGCTATAACTCCAAGTCTCGGGCTCCGTGAGGTTTATAGCAAAGAAAATTCAGGAAAAATTTCAACAGAAAAGCGGGAAAATTAAATTTTGAAAAGTCACACCCTAACGCGAGCAACGCCGCGGGAGACGGCTAGTTTACTTATACAAATGAATATAATTTATTTTTCAAAATAAAAACATTTTTTGTATCAATTTACCTATTCTGATCAAATTATATTAGTTATAACAATAATTATGACAGCGGTTTTTACCTGTGAATACAGAAACTTGTAACTATACTAACTGACTCGTACCTAGAATACCTAGCTTATTATAATTAAACAACGAGTTTTATATGAGCATGTGTTACCTGATATTATTTTCATTTGACGTTTTCATTCAACTTTTGTTTTAATTAATTAACTGAATGGAGCACTTATTAACATTACGTAAGACAAATTTGTACGCCTTAGGTAGTGCAAAACACAGCGCACACTAACAATTTATAATATGTCACCTTTCTTCATAAATACCTGTGTTTACAAATAAATGATTTGATTTGATTGGATGTAAGAAGCCTTTTTTCAGTTTTGTTTTGCTTAGTTGTATGATAGATAATTTTGATTTTATGAATTAGTAAATGATCATAGTGATTTTACTGAATAAGTAATTACCTATTGACTTTAAATTTGATTTTTAATTTAATTTATTATATTTCAATGTTTTTAATTGTATTTAATGTGTATTACTTATTTCATTTTTTTATTAAATAAAAAAAATGAAATTTATTCAGTATTAAATATCTAATCTATCAACTACTCAAAGAAGTATTAAGTTACAGAATTTGAAGAGATTTAGCTCTAAAACTCATATAACAACATAATTTATTTGCATTCTGGTTAGCTTTCCGACGGAACGCGTGTTAATAGTCGAAAAATACCTATCGTCATAAAATGTATGGATAGCCCTCTGTAAGAAAACAAAGATAACAATCGATGAGTAAATATAGTACCTAACTACTAGCTACATGTGCAAGTAGGTAAATGAAACACAGAATGCCACAATGGCCGTAAAAATAGTCACATACCTACATATAAGTACCACATTAACTTGACGCAGGCAATTTTGAAAATATAGAGGCAGTGAATTATCGGATTCAAACAGTTTCAAACAATGATCTTCTAATAAAGTAAAAAATCTTTGGTTTCAAAAAAATATAATTTAACAGTTTTTATTTTCATTCAATAAAGCTTTGCTTGAGTATAAATAGTAAATTAAAATTATTTGCCTTTTTATATTCTTAGCTTTTTTTTATTTTCATTTTGTGTACTAGTATAGTATTATATAATCTGTGTATTGGTCTTTTGTAACAAAATCAATTGGATATTCGTTCCGAGCGTATTTTCGGTTTGGCTTAGAAACGGCGGTATATTTATGTCTGTCTGGTAAAACGTTAAATTTCACAATTTTATTTGTCAGTTAATCACATTATACCTTTGAGATATTTCAGATTTTTCAAAACTTTTTCCAAAGTAAATTAAAAATGGTATTCATACGAGTACCTTTATACATAATTATTATAAAATCAATTTTAATCTTCAAGCAATGATCTTTTATGTAAAAAATATCATCTTCTTAGTATTATTATGTAACTACTCTTTTGGTAATAAATGAATTATTATTTTATTTTTTTAAAGTGTACAAAGTCTTTATTTGTCTAAAGAAACGTAGATCACGAACTGTCAGTGCGTGGATGAACAGATTAAAAAAAAGTCGTGCTTTCTATTTATCTATGGAGGTATCTCAAATGTCGTTATTCTGGTGAGAATGTTCGCGGCAGGCTCGCATTACGATCGCACAATGCGCGTCGTGTTGTGATACGGAACAACAACATGAATGCGATACGCCCTCTGTTGTCATTGTCCGTACAACATCTTTGACAGGTCTCCACACCTGAATGGTGGCGGCTTTGCTCATTTTTCAACGTTCTAATTTTGATGTTTGCTTGGGTTTTTACTTCTGAAGCACAACATTTATAATCAGACCATCCTAAAATAATGACTTACCTTTATAAGACCGCCCATTGTACCTCATAGTACTTAAAACTTATTTCTCTTTTATTGTTCTTCTTCTTTTCTTGGTGTGCAATGAAGAATATATCTATCTATCTATACATGACATTTTATGTTAATACTATAAAAAAGATGATTATAATTTAGATATTCTTAAATGTTAACTATAAAATGGTTATTGGTAAAAATCTGTTTGTCAATCATAAAAATTTAAGAATTTTTGTATTCAGCTACGTAGGTAGGTAGGTACGGGCACTTTTACGTCAAATTAATCGATATAATGTATATGTATGGTTGCTGGCTTATCTGACGTTATTTGATTAAAAAAGTATTGTTTTGAGGAATGTAATTCATGAGAGTTGGTAATTTGAACTTTAGTATATATATACATATTAGAAGCTTAAACACTTTTACTTAGTAAGTGGCAAAAAACAGAATCGGCATCACTGAACTAAAACCATAGTTAATTACTAAACTTATTTGCCTAGTGTCCATTTTTTTAAGTACCTACCTAAGTATAAAGTAATAAAAAAATATGACACCTTATTAATATCACAGGAGTACATAAACCTGAGCGAAGATCAAAATATTTACTTAATTTATATTTTTACCGAAATATTTTCTTATAATTTATTGTAGGTACTTCTTCCATATTATTGTCTAGGTATCTTATAATGCCTAGATCACATCACAGTTCAATGGAATATTTATTAAATAACGTGATGAATAATTATGATTGAAGTAGGCAGGCGGATATTAATTTCATGTGCATTAAATTATAGTAGAGTGAGTGTGAAAGGAGGCAGGCACGGCTCGGGTTACCGCGCACGTTGCAAAGGACCAATGATTGATAATGGCACATTATGCATTCACGCGGACGGACGTGCAAATTATACTCTAGAGGAAGCCATCGAGACTGGAGACCATAATAAGACATAGAGTACAAAACTCTCCCACCTGCCCTAATGTGGCTCTCGCCTTATAATACCCTGTCCAAGCCCCCCCCCTCTCCATTTCGCACCACCCCCCGCCGACCCCTCGACCGCGGACCTATTCATTTCTTACAATTAATCAAAATTAAATCAACCACCGACCGCGACTATGACTTTAGCATTTAGTCAATCGGAGATAAGGTTGCTATTGCTACGGCGAAACGTGCGCGGGGCGTGGCACGCGGGAAGAAATCTGGCCAATACAGTGCGGTAACAAAATATCCGTATTGGCTATTAGTAGGCCCCGCCCGCGGGGGGAGGGGTCTCGCCCTAGCTGAAGTAGGGCGTAAGTGACTGCGCGGCGCGGGACGACTACGCCGTTTCAGAAGCAAGCAACCAGAATAGGGCCGAGATCGATAAGGTCGTATGTAGTAGGCGAGGGGTGGTGAATTAGGATGGTTCGGTCGTGAGGGCCCGGTGTATCGACACCGGAGGTTTCGTTTGTACAAGGCGACGGGCGGCGCCGTCGGCAGAAGCGCTCCGGTCGCCGCGCAGAGCGCTCGCCTCGCGAACACAACCCTAACACACGTTTTTTGCGAATTATCCACCGAGACAAATTTGCATAGACCGATCGCGTTTTTTTGCAAACAGCCTACAAGCTTTCAGGCCTAATTTTACTTTTACAAAAAGTTTTAATATAAGAAGTGCGTTAAAAACTTTAAACGAGGCCTACAATTTGTGATAGTAAATAACCACAACGAATTCTTCAAGCGATGTAAAGCTGTGAGTACACTAGCTAGAAATATGCAAGCGATGAGTGCGAACGCAACGCCGCGAGCGCCGCAGCGGTCGCCCTTCGCCATCCAGGAGCTGCTGGGCCTCTCCGACAACCGCGAGAGCAGAGAGCGTTACTTCGAGAGAGATGGAGACCGGGTGCTGAATCTGTCGGAGAGCAGAGAACCGCGGTACACGCCTCAGTTCCAGCTGCCAGCGTCAGTGGCCAGCCGAGTGGCGTATGCAGCTGCTTTTAATGCACAAGCGGCAGTGGCGGCGGCGTTCCTGCCGGGGCCGCCGCTAGGGCTGCATCATCCACCTGGTAAGTACTAACTGATGAGGGTACAAGTCCAGCTAATGAAAGGCTGGAAAGTCGGTTGTAAGATTGTGGTTGGAAGATTGATAAAAGTTATGGTGGAATTTTCGCCAACGACTGCGAAATATACAAAAAGAGGTTTAGCTTATCCGCTGAGGCCTCATTCTGATAAAAAGAGTTTCTCAAGACGGTCAAAGATAAAAGTGAGTTAAAGAATCGTGAATAAAATAAAAACAAGATGCTTTCCATGGAGATTATCATCATTTTATTAGTCCGTGGAAGTTCACTGCTCTCCCATGGGTTTTTACCTATTATTGACAAGCATTGACGGTCCTTATTTTATTGTAGTGGAAATGAAATAGCTTTTATACCATTCCCCCTCTAAAAAGCTTATTTTATTCACTGAAAACAGTGAATAAAAAGCACTTTTACTCACTGTTTTGGTGTTTGAATTTAGAACACACTAATATATTTGACCTCCATGTAATTATTGTTTTTGCCCCCCTTTCTTTTTCTCGTAGTCATGGTATAAAATATAGTATGCAACTCTTGAATAAAACGGATTTATACCGAGGGCGATGAACCACTCACGTCGCTCAGGATTCTAACACTTGAATCACTCGCATCATCATGAATCACTCCTTACGATCGTGATTCAGTCGTTAAAATCCTTCACTTGCACGTGTTTCGTTTATGGCCATCGCTTTAAATCTGTCTTTTATTCACTAGTTTCATAATATACTATTGTAAATAATCAAAGTATAAAAAAGTCTTATTAACAAGTTTTAACTACGACCTATTTTGTAAAACATTGATTTAAGGGCCAATGTCCAATTAACAGTGAAGTGGTTAATTTTTATAACTTGTAGAGTACTGGTAGACTAGGCCAAAATAATATTTCAGGTACTCAGCGATTCAATTTATTTCTGATTTATTTGAAGTTCCTAATAGGTAAGACAAGTGTGCTTCTATAATGCACTGATCTTACGTTTTTGAGGAAATTATTGGCCTAGAATATTACCACTTTTAATGTAAATGTTGGTCTTATTGGAAATATTTGATACCCGCATTACTAGCGCGAGCCGCCGGCGGCGGTTTCTCTTTGCCCCGACTTGTATTCTTTGTAAGACGTTTAATTACCCTTTTTGATTATTTTTTATTGTTCTTCATTATAATTAGCGTCTTTACAGACAATGCGTCGGTTCGCGCCGCGCTGAGGCTCGGGTTTCACTTTGCACCGTATAGTTTGATAAACCGTTGAAAAAATATTTAGCAAGTCTACTTACCAACACTTTAATACTTATCGGTTAATTTGTAATAACCAAAAACTAGAAATTAAAATTATGTTTTATATAGTTCATCGACACTAGGTAAATAATTTAGATATATAATATAGATAGAAAACTCTTTATTTGACATAAGGATATTCTAGAATAAACACAGATTCTATTATTCTTACATGAACTACAATGGATAGCCTTATCGCTATGAGTAATCTCTTCCAGAAAATTTAAATAATGTAGCATAGAATTATTCAAAAAATATTGATTTAATTGGAGGGGTGGTTGATTATTTGGTTAAATAACGGTGTTATTATTAATTACAAAAGTTTCAACTAAATCATACTTAAATAAGTAGGTTCTAATAAAATTTATTATAAATCTGCAAATTAATTATGTTGAATTGATGTTCCTAGCTATGCCGACGGCAATATTAGTTCACTCTAACTTTCATATCCAATATTATTTTTTCTAGATTTATAACAAAATATTGTCTTTTTATGTTAGAATTTTGTTTTTAAAAATAGTATACGATATCTTTACAATTTTTATATCATTTTTGTTTATTATTTACAACTATTAGAGCCATGCATGGAACTCGTTTTATTATTTTCATAATCGCTAACGCAAGTTTTACAAACCAAAGATATTTTTAATAAATATTAATTTGTATTTTGTTATTAAAATAAGGCTTTTATTTCTTTCTCAGTTATTATTAAATTAATGTTAAAATAGTAATTTTAAAATATCTATTTACTGGATGCGTGTTCTAGGCTTATTTTATATTAGCGAGTAGAGATATAGCTAGCTGGTCTTTTTACGTCAATTTTTAGCTTATTTAGTATTTTTCAATAAAATACTGGGCAGGTACTTATCTTTATGAATGAGAGCCTGTTTCACCATCCTTGATAGTTTCGCTATCTGTCAGACAAAATATTTCATCATTTCGACTGTCAATTTTGAAGTTAAGTCAAGTGCATGTCAAGTCATTCGTCAAATCGGCTGTCGTTTTTTATGAAGGCAAAATGGTGGATCAAAACTTGAAAACGAAATTTAGCCTTCATGGAAACCATTTTACACATCATTTATTCCAATACTTTATAAATTAATTTAAATTTTTTAGTGCGTTTTAGTTTTAAAAACCACCCTCGCATTCCAAAATGTTAGTCACCAGCTTATATCAAAGCTAAGTGCAAATCTAGAGTTACTAAAAGATTTGAACAGAAAGCCAATCACAGGCTAGTTAATAAAAAGCGAACAGATTGCGTCGACTCCTGCGCAAGACAAAGGGAATCGCACAATGGACGTACCTACTATTATTATACATCCAGCTGCTCAGAAACGGCTCATTCCTGCCACTACTGGTTCGTTCCTAGCCACTGTCGGAAACTGCTTCAAATTACATCAAGCTAGTCACCGGCTTGATAGTTATATTTTACTTATTATCATGATTATTGTTCCAAACGATTCTAGGCTTTAATGTGAAGGCGAAACTAGTAGGTAAAGGATTCATGTAAAATCTTATAAACAGTACAAAGTACAAAGAGTATTTTACACGCCATAAGTGATTTACGATGTAAAGTTTAATAGAAGAAAATTAGAGCGTGTCAATTTAATAAAATAATTTTATTCGTCTGCCATACTATCCCTATTGAGTCGACTATCCTTCATTATCGTGCACCTACATACCCTCTTCAAACAAACGAGCGTCTCACCTCCCATTAGAGCCATACAAATTAAAATAATATTCCTATCGAACTCTCAACACACGTCAAAAACACAGCAACACCTCACAAAAAAGTTTTTTACGTCCTATTGAGAGGACTAAACGGCTCACACCTTCGAGACGTCCTTTGTATAGGACAAAGGTGGCGGAGATAAAGAGTGCTTTGAATAAGATTCAGATGATAAAGGCTGAATTAGTGGTCACTTGGAGAGGAGAATGGGGGTATTGTCGACGCTCTGTTTATGTCGTGTACGGTGTCATGTTGTGAACTTGGAGCTTGCGAATATTGTATGCGCAAGGTCACGTGGATCAGAATAATGTCCTAATATTCTGGTCAGGATTAAATAACCTAAGTATAGTTCTGTAGTCCGTGCATCAATATATTTTTTGGCTTAGTCAGCTCCGCACGTGTTGACCTTGTCGTTCCTGTGGATATGGCTGACTAGGCTGAGAGGATGGTATAGGTGCTGGGCAAGCCTACTCCATTTGAACATTGTCCCATTCAGTGTAGGCATAGGTTGCCTTCTGGCGCTGTATAAATCATCTTTAATAGATGTAAAGGCCTAAGAGAGTTCTGTAGCCTTCTTCCAACCAACCAGAGGTTAAAACAAACTGCAAAAATAAAACCTCTTGGTATTAGTATAATGAATAGGTATGTTCTCTGTATTGTACACAAGTTTTTGAACATTTTGTGTGAATTCCCAGCCGAATGTTCCATGTGATATGGGTCAGGCGGGTTCTGTATCGATCGCGCCGGAACGCGGTACAATTAGACGAGCATTAGACGACTATTAGCGCTGCGGAACCCCAGTTAGGAATGTGCTCCATCGATCTCTCGAGAGATTTTATTGAACTGTCTTTAGAATTTTGGCTTATTTCATACCAAATTATGACTTTTTCTTATAATTTTCTCTTCCTTATACCTCAACACAAGTTGACTGGCGTCATAGCTTCGCTAAGTACAGTAAGTACTATACAAATAACGCTATAAAACGAAGCCGTGAGTTTATTACCAGTTTTAGCGTTTAGTCGCTGCTTAAAATCACAATTCATACGATTCAAACGCTTTGGACTTTTATTTTATTTTAACTGTTTTGTGTATTATAAGTACCTGTGTATTTACAAAAAAATGCATATAGGTAAGCATTCTATCAGCAATCTAGTTCCGATAGTACAAGCTCTGCTTTTTTTGGGACTATAGAGGGCGTTGCGTGACATGTCCAAGGATATTTATTTATTTTTGGATTAATGCAGAATGTTGGTTTTTTTTATTTTTTTTAATAGGTTCACAAATTGAAACTTACGCATAAACCTTAAAAATAATATAATGGTGTACAAAGATCATTCACGGCGTAGTTTCTAAAAACAGTGAACACAGCGTGCTTTACGAAACGTCCAAAGTTCTACAAAGTATTTTTGGAAACAAAAAGAAAATAAAGGGCATGCAAGAAAAAAATAATTATAATAAAAATCTAAACGGTTGCCTGCTAAATTTAAATATGAATATGCTTTGAAATGCTTATCTTTGCGGAGGCTAGAGAACCACTAAAAATATCAAAGTTTGACCTGATCCCATTGTAGAACTTAAACATTCTGTTGAGTGGAGAATGTTGTCCAACGTTAGTTCTACATGAGGCGGCTTAAAAGACTTCCTATTTATTAACCGACTGCCTGGTCGAGGAACATCTATATTCACACACTTTAAAATATCTGGACAGTTTACTAAACCATGCACAATTTTGTATAAAAATACAACATCTGAGGCCTTTCGGCGATCGGTATTCAACTACAATATACCATTTTATTTAGACTCTAGTTAGAATAATTATATAATAGAAGAGTCAGTGTGATCCAACTGGACTCTAATCCAAACACAAGAGCCAGGGCTGGTGGAACCCGCCGCACGCACTCCGGTGTTCCAACCCTTCCGCAACCAGCTACCTTGTGGTGCTAATTGACGAGTTTTAGCGGAAATGTTCCCGAGCAACTAGATGATCCTCCTAATGTGAAAGTTTGTATGGATGTATGTTACTCTTTCACGCAAAAACTACTGATCTGATGAGGATGAAACTTGGAATATATATTGTCCGTAACCTGTATTAACACATAGGTTATTTTTTATCCCGAAAAATCAACGGGATAATTCAATAGAAACTCTCATGTATCTCAGAATTATCAGTATTTAACACTATTAAATCTAGTTGGACAGTTTTATATTTTCTCACATAATAAAATCGCGAAATAAATAAGTACTTAGTTTTAGTACCTAAAAAATAAATTATTCTTTATATTTAATAATCTCTTGATGATAAAGACTTCAAATGATTCTTGTGAGATTTTTATCTATGTATGTGACTCGCACGCGCTCCTGCCTTCGCCGGGCGTGCAATTTGTCGGCGCGGGCGTGGGGAGTGTCGACGTGTGAAATGCACCCACTCCTTATTGCTTACCATAACATACGGAACGGATCGTACCTACCTTCCTATCGCGCGTGTACTTCTGTTGTAGAGGGGAATACCAACTCATTTTCCTGAAGAATTCCAAGAAGTCAGAAGTTTTAAGAGAGTGGTAAGAGGAACCAATCTAACTTATTCGTGTTTTAACTGAGAAAGTATAGATTGTACTAAAGCAAGCTCGCATGAGTTTTTTTAGGCCACCTTAAGGCCTCCGTCATGGCTTAACTACTGCTAGAGCGGGGACTGACAGCTTAACGTGCCCGTCGAAGCACGGATGCGCTCAGATGTAATTGCCACTAACGGTCACCCATCCAAATAGTGACCGTGCAAAACGTCGCTTAACATAGATAATTGGTAAATATTGACTAAGCAAGCTGCGCCACGATAGCTTGTACTGGTAACAATTGTTATTCAAAACTCATACATTAATCTTCAGAGTGAATGTAAGACCTCACTAAATCCATATACTTTATTACTTTAACAGCCTTACATACACTTTAACAACATACAGTTTTCAAAACAGCGTCTTTCGTTCAGTATATAATTCAAATGACCTCAATCACAAAACTTATGATCACGTACTCATATTTTCGAAATTCATGTAAACGTCTCCACGTGTACTCAAAACTAGACTTTAACATAGAAATCCTAGGTCTAGATTCGCGTACAGATAGGTTATGCCTGTAGAGGGCGTGAGGGTGTGAAGTGAGTGCAGGCCGACACCTCAACACAAAGCCGGCTGTAATAGCTAGTTTCCCACCACTAGTGGTGACGAACGGCTTTACTTGCACTCGTCGATGTGAGATGATATTTTAGAGGGAGTTTTAAAGACATGTAGGGTAGAGTCGTGTAACCCTGAACTTATTGGTGTGTAAATTGTGTAATGTAAATCGGGCTTGAGTTCCCTGAGTCGCTTTGTGTACTAAAACTCAGACTCGTTATAGTTATGACTCTCAACGTAGATCATGCAATAATGTGACCTGCTGCAAGAGTCGAGCTTACTCCTATCAGCTAAATGTCATCCACTGTGCCACAGAGGCTTTGGTTTTTTGAAGAAAAAATGTCGTAGACATAAAGAACGTTTTTACCTGTATGAGAGAACTCACTTCGAGTTTTTTCTGCAGTGTTACAAATCCAGGTGTAGATATACTAATAATCGTAGCATAACTTGATTCAGCTGCTTAAATTATTGCTTTCTCTTACTAACAGGTAATATTTAACTTGATTCTTGTTGTCAAACAGTGACAGACCAAGTATGACCAATAAATCGTAGGACTGAACTTTTTGTGCACTAGTACTGTCTCTAGATCTAGACAAACTTATTCTGGATCTAGAAATTATGCCAAAAAATAATGAAAAACAAGTCTACAAACAAACTTTGTAATAATGTTCCTAGCTGCAATGGAAAAAAACACATTCCGTTTACCTAAATCATACTCTACATTACTATGCGTAAAGCCTAAATTCATTTACCTACATACAAAAAATGTCACCCTCGTCTCTAATTAGCTTGAAAACGAAACTATCGCCAGCAAATGTGATTATAAGCTCTAAATCTGTTGTTTCACGGTAGGGTTTTGCGTGTGGCGAGAGGCATAATAATAGAGGACACTCGACCTCTCAGAGGAGTGAGAATTCCGCCGAGATTTACTTTTTTCTCGTAAAGTGCTGCACTGAACACTTTGTAAAATAAATTCAGAATACCTTTGTATTGGAGTTTTAATTACTTAGGATGTTTTGTAGAGCAAAGACGAAGCTGGCGATGGCCCACCCGATAGACCGACAGCATTATGATATGTAAGGGATGAATGAAGTCCTATACTAGTTCGTCTTTAGGAGTAAGTGAAGGTGTATGACCTTCAAGTCCTTCTGTAAACTGCTGGGGCAGTAGACTTTTCAGACCCATATCCCCTTGATTTAAAAATTTTGAAACCAAGGGGATTATGAGCCAAAGAATCTCATAATCCCCTTGAAGAGGACGAATCAAAGGGGATTATGAGCCTAACACTGATAATCTAGTAAATAAAAAAAAATAGTAGTGAGTTGGGACGTATTGGACCATGGGACTATAATTGACCATAAAAAGGTACGAAAAAAAATTGATACTTACTCGAAAATATTCTCGTTCATTGTTTACAATAACTTACAATGAACACTAGAAGCATTTTATATTAATGACAGTAGAATTCAATTTGAAATACTAAAACTAAATAATTCTTGTAGTAATGATCTAAATAATGTTGGCACCACCACCGAAAGCCGGGCATTTAACTTCACCATCGACACAATAATTCAATAATACCTCATTACCCTCTGAAAACCCAATAAAACCTAACTTCTCGTCCATATTTCAGCTGACGCCAAATAGCCCGGTTCTCCATCTCTCTTACTCGTTTCGCGTTCTATATTTTCTTTCTCTTTCGTCGAACAGTAATACCCGATTATGATAATACTCCCTCGGGCAGAATACAAATTGGTAGGTTTTATACAATGAGTTATTTAACGCGATAACTTCATGATCTTATTATGGAAATTTTATTATCGTTTATACGACGTAATGAATTTATTATGGTGATATATTTTATAATATTGCCGGAACCGTGTCACGCTATATTATATGGCTTGTTTCTGAAGATGTTTAGCATGTGACACGTACTTCGAGGATTTCATATGAAATTTCAAAAGTTATTACGCCATCGTAAATCATGTTTGCATGTTTGCATGCTTTCAATCTCGAGTCTTTTTTACGTTCTGTCTTGTGACCGGAAATGCCCTCACCTCCCCTACTGACTGAGTCATTGGTAAATGTTGTGAGTGTATGCCAACATGACCAAATCCAAACGCTGACTCAAATAGTTTAAAAAATGTCGTTATTAATTCAGTCAAAAACAAATTAAAAAGAGATATTTCCCCCAGAGCCGACTGACAAATAGCCATTTCATTTGTTGTGTTACGCCACCGTATCGCATCTAAACGCTTGTTTTCACTGCTACAAAACGCACCCCCGAAAAATCTATATCTCCCCTTACTGCCTCCCTCCCTTCACCCTCGACACACTCCAGTTTTGGACTTTTTAACCCAAGATGGCTTAATTTCCTTCTCGCAACGATTATTTCTTTCTTAAAAAACTCCATTAGAATTGCTCAGCGGGGCGTTGGGGGGAGGAGGTACCCCCCTGTTTGTCCCCGCTCCAAATGTTTGGGGATTAGCATTTAGCAGGTTTGCGGACAATGCGTGGAAAGGAACGTTTTTTTTGCAAGTGCGCCGCGAGCTTCGTCACTAGAACGGAACGCTTTTGTTTATGAGTGGCGTCTCGTGTTGCTGAATTACGGCTTTTTGGGGACTTGATATAAAAAATATTTTATGTTTTACAATATTACTGAATGCTTCGTCATAATTCAAAAATAAAAACAACCAAAAAATCATATTATTTACTTACAATTCATAGTTTGAACTTTACATATTTATAGGTACTACCTACCTACATTTTACCTCAGTTATTTGACTCCTGGCAGGTCAGACGTGGCACAATTAAATTTAATTAGTTAAATGCCAGCCGTCTGAGTCGAGATCTATGACCGAAATTAACCTGTCTTATAGAAATGGCTTAATTAAATTACCAAATTCAACTATGTACTTCAGGGAGAAATTTGTTTTATTAAGTCGTACAAAACTGTGATTCTGTTTTGTGTAGATATAATTATGTTAATAAATGAAGGTGAGTTACACTGAACTAGTAACTTGCATCAGTTTACTAGCAAATTGAGAACTTACTTTATATTTTTTCACCAATTAAGTACTTTAATCGTACTAAATCATTTAGCTTTGTATTTATTTTTGCCATGGAAGCTTAGTCGTAAATAGTTTGACTCTTGATCGTAAAATATGTAGAACTTAAAATGTTATAGAAGGGACGTTTATCTAATTCTATGATATACCTAATATAGCGATTTCAAAAGCGTGTCACCTAGCGTAGATAGCGTTATGTCGTGGCCAATTGACACCTTCCTCAGTTGCTGCGGATGCGTTTTGGTTGCGTGGCGGCAGCGGCGCGACGCGGCGACGGAAACGCCGCGGGGCGCGAGCGGCTTTGTTAATTAACTGCCAACCAAACAGACTCACAATCGGGTCAGCGACGGAGGCACACCGAGCAATATATCCAGGCTTAAAGATAAAGATAAAGATAAAGATAAAGATAAAGATAAAGATAATTTATTTGCAAAAAACATTTGTAAATAAGGATGTTGTAGGCTTAAAAGTATTTCGCCATTTTAGAAGTATCAAAAATACTATGGTTGAATCTTGAGTTGAATCAGGCTTGAAAATGGGCCTTACGGTCGAATACAAATGAGTAATGTTAAACAGAGGCAGAGCAATTTTAAGTGGTCTAGAGTAACGTTTCAGTATTTGGCCCTTAGAGACTTACTATGATTATATTACTAAGGACAAGTAAAATATTATGAAAGTTAGTCGGCCATTTTTTACACTTTTGCACAGTGAATATCTTTAGTGATTGATGTTGCTGATGAGGTAGCACTTAAGAATATTATACTTGTAAAGCAAAAACAGTTTAATTTACTACCAGATTCTAACCTAATAAGGTGATTAATGGAAAAATGAATTCATGTTAGGTATCACTTTTGTGACGCAAGTAAAAATAATCGTGTTCCAAGTGTGCCGCGACCTTTTGCGAAATCGCTCTATCCATGGTTTTAAATCGCAATTTTCTTATTAAGTGCAAAGTGAGGCAATCCTATTTTAATGAGCCCTTCCTGTCCCACTGAACTGAACCGAACCACAGACTAAGGAATACTCAACTGGCAGATCTGAAATATGTCTTTGTACAATCTCCACTTCGCCTCTTGCTAGTGCTGGCTGTGGATCTTGACATCTGAAGTTTTTAAATAATTCACTTTATTTATTTTTATTTTTATTCGAAAATTATTTACTCTATGATTCTTACGACAATTTGTTTTCGCCAGGCCATAGGTCATGGCCTGTCATGGTCCAGTTTGTTCTGTCATCCTCAATAAATATCAGTTATTATAGTTATTTTGTTATAGGTAGGGTTAATTATTATTAATATAGGTACCTACCTTGTATACTTAGTGTGGTTTTAAATTGAGTTTATTCACTGCAAGTTAAAACTCTCAAACAATTTTATTACAATATTTCTCTTTGGAATCCATTTCCCATTTGCTAGTCTAGCGTATCACCCATCTGTCTTCTCAGACTAGTTGGAAACTAGAACAATATTAGACTTGCACTTTTCTCCAACCAATTTACAACTCTAACTCCTTAAATTTAAGATTCAATTTCCCATAGTAAGTTATTCTATGTATTGTAACATGTTTGTGTGTGTTTACGAGAACATCAAAGTTCGCCGACGTCGGTGTGAATGCCACTTGGATTTTTTATCGTTTTGTGGAGAGTCGTAACATCATCTCCTTACCCTCGCTTCTTAGCAATGTCTTAAGGCTATTCTGTACCGATCTACATCTATGTTTTCTATTCTAAACCATACATATAAAAGTCTCGGCAGTAAATGACTCAGAAGAAAAAAAACCCATAGTCGTATACGTACAGCAATTTTGTTGTAATTTTTGTAAACAGTATGTATAAACCTTAGGGCATGAGCGCATTAGGCGGCCGTTGTCGCAAAATCAGCAATGCACGACATTAATATGGACCAAAAAATACACACGACGACAGCATGGGTATAAATACTGATGACTAAAACTTCTTGTCTCGTCTGTAGTAAAATTAATATTTATTTGCTTGAAGTATGATCACTTGTTAAGCAGGTGAGTGAGTATAATATAACAAGTCTTATTTAAAGTGGCACATTCTTGTCTGAGACAATCTAGAGGTATCATAAATGTCAAACCAGAGCTAAATGTAGAGTCATGAACGAGTGTCTTAGTAAAACTCAAAACCTAGTTACCAATCTATAACTCTAATTCAAAACCCAAACAAAATAATACACCATCTACCACAGCAACCCTAAACTATATTCAGCCCGCGGCTTCGTTCGCAGCTCACCGACATTTAGCCAGCTTACCTGGACCTCTACATCGTTCCTAGCTCGCAATCCACAAGGGTCAACTCATCCTGGCTGATATAAGCTATAGACTCGCAGCCAGAATTCGGAGATACTTCGATAACCCTAAAAACACCCCGCGAGGGAACGTTTTGGTTCACGCGCGGGGAGATTAGAGGGCCAAGATATGTTGGTCATACGAGTAAAACTATTGACCGGTGACCAGATTACTGTGAGCTCGCGGTATCCACGTGGGTTTCCCGTGTCGGTCCCGTTGAGTTGGATAGAGAGGGGCGAGGAGGGTCAGGGTAGGTTGGTCGTGGAAGTAGTGAGTCGCAAGCACTAGTGTTCACTTCACACGTACTACAAAGGTCCCTAACTGCCTGCTATTAACACTGGCCGACCCTTACAGCAGCTAGTGATGTGGTGACGAGATGCGTTCTACAATTTTAATATAGGAAATAAGCTAATTACAATTTTTAAGCTAATTAAGCGAGACCCTGTAATTAAAATATATGTATCCATCATTGTTCTTGTTTTAAATAAACCTACTACATGTTTGTAGTAACTAAAATAACTCAAAGTTAATTAATTACAGGAACATGAGGCAACACCTTTATGTCTTAGAGTGGTGGGTACAGCAATGCATTACAGGGCACGTCCTCAGTGGATGTGTTCAGTGAGGAAATGCATCGTTATAGGCAGTGGTTACCACTTAACATTAGGTGGCCCATCGGCTAGTTCCAGCATTTTATAAAAAAAAAACAATGGCGAAAAATAACTGGGTTAGGCTCATAATGCCCTTTGAGTCGTCCCCTTCAAGGGGATTATGAGATTTTTTGGCTCATAATCCCCTTGATTTCAAAATTTTAAAATCAAGGGGATTCACCTATGATTTTATCTACTCACACAACTAACTTATTTACATAGTTGCAGTATTTGCTAACAAACTTAAAAAAATATAAAAAAAAGCGGTAAAAAACAATTATTTGATTTAAAATGCTGCCAAATTCTCAACGAGTCAGTGCTTGTGACTAATTAGCAAAACTCAAAAAAGTAGCTCTCACTCACATCACTACGGTCTCGACGCCCGAGGCACATTTCCTCAAGCCACCTTCAAACTAAATTAAGCCTTACTTAACATCTAATAAAGCATTAATTCGCTTGTGCAATTATTTTATTATCTCACTCCATTTGCTCTACGAAATTAACTCTTATGCTGTTGTTTTTAAGATTCTTTGAACGTCTGATTTAATTTTGGCAAAAAATTCAAAGCAAGACAAGAGGCCAGGCTCTCAAAAGAACCTATAAAATCCACGCGAAGCTTTTTATAATCAGTTCAGATAATAATTTCAATAAAAATATATCAAACTGTATTTTACTGGAGTTTTTTTTAGGTGAGATCCGCGTTATGAGTGCGATTCCTGCAGCAAGACGAATTCTTCCATTCATTTTTCATTCTTTATCTGTCTCGACTCTTATCTTACTACCAACATAATAATGCAGTCAAAAAAACAGTTTGGTATGTTCGTCAGTTGCGTAGAGGTGTATTGTGTGTACCTCCTACTAGTGTAAGTTTTTTTTTCACATTATTATCAGCCACACAAAAACTATTTTTACTACATAATCTTTTATATAAGTAGGTGAATATTTCTTTTATTTAAACTTATTCTATTTATAGTTTAAAATATTTAAATTGTTATAATTATCACTGTGTGCTAAATGAAATGACACGTTACCCGACATGCAATAAAGAAGGGTGAATGTGTTTTATATTTATTACTTTGTGTAACTGTTTAACCCTACAGAGTAGTGAACAACACCCATTAGGACAGTGTTTCTCAATGTTTTAATCAATTTGCATGTAAAAAGCTCTCATTTGTGTTGAACTGAAAAATGCGATTGAAACCAATATCTAAACAATTTTTAAATATTATGTAAACAATTTTATAACTGGTAGACCAGATTGGCAAAAAAATCTTATCGAGTTCATTTTGCATAGATTTGATATATGAATTTGCGGATAGTGTCACCAATCTGCCCTCGTATCGTAAGCTATGAACTGCTTTCGCTGCCCAGCATAATGTCAAGCGAGGTGTCCACAGATATACGAAAACAAGAAGCTTTTGACGGCCAAAAACGCGCTGAAACGCGCTAATGTCACTATAGTAGGTGCCAAATAACACCGCAATACAGGTCATTTACACACCTTCACCTCGATGTTGCAAAATTCAATTTATGTATGGTAAACAAACAGTACTACGATATGACAAGCGTCATGGCTCAGTCGGTAGTAGCTCTGCCTTCCGTGCTGTGGGTCGTGGGTTCGATCCCCACCGAGAACAAACATTTCTGTGGCAAACATAAATGTTTGTTCTATGTCTGGGTGTTACTATGTATTATAAGTATGTATTTACAAAAAAAATATGTATATAAGTATTATATCAGCAATCTAGTTCCCATAGTACAAGCTCTGCTTAGTTTGGGACTAGAGGGCGTTGTGTGTAATGTCCAAAGATACATACATATTCAAGCGATTACCGTCTTACCGACAGGTTTGTATGGAAAGCGACAGAATTAGCCATTCATAAATTGAATTTTGCGACATCGTGGTGACGGTGGGTGAATGACTTGTATTGCGGTGTTATTTGGCACCTACTATATTTAGTCACAGAATACCTATGATTTAGTATGAAAACAGTTGAGAAAACCTGCCAGGCTTAAACCTGGCAGGTTTTTATGAGATAACGATCGCCTCCCAAGGGATAATGTTTGAGCACCGCGCGCTGAGCACCCGTCATTACTAATCCATCGCATAATATTGTGACAGCGGTACAAAGCGCTTTGTATCCGCCGGATAGAGCCCTTTGTGGAACCATCAACTGTTGCTATTGAACATCTTTGTTGAGATCATGCCATTTTATCTGCGGTTTTAAAAGTAACCTACCTACGTACCTACCTATTGGATTGTATAAAATATAAATCGTGGAATTTAATGGCTGGAAGGAGAAGGCTGCCTCAGAAATGTAGTCAGGTCTAATCTAATCTATATTTATTAGTCACAATGGCTTGAAGTGGAAGGCTGTCTATCTAGTCAAGTCTTTAGCTACATAAGAACTAACATGAGAAATATCCTAGATCGCGCAAACGAAGTTATCACGGAGTTTGAACATAAGTAATACTACTCGTACCAAATACCATCCATCGGTCCTCGGACCCCGAGCCAAAGGTCGCTCGGCGTGGAAGATCTTCCCTTTTCGTAGGAAGACACATATCCTACAATGTTCTCCTCACCTTTACATCTAATCTAGATGCGTATATACAGAGTCAGAAGCCAGTTTTATCCAAGCCTCGATGAACGGGACGCTATCGTCGTTCATTTCAGCGTCCCAGAATGGTGAAGGTCTTTGGGAAGAAATGGTGTGTTGAATAAACAAAGCTCTAAGGAATGAGCCGGTTTAGGATGGATAATTAGATTATCACATAATCTGTATACTTCTAGTGTACAGATTATGTAGTACTAGTAGTACCTCTAGCAAACAAGACAGCGATTTCAATTTCATTTCATGGAAAAAAAACACAATAGTTGTATCAAATGATTATTTTGAAATACGGAGTTTCCGTGTTCAAATTATTCTAAGTATTTTTTATTATTTTCTTGTTAGCTCTACCAAAGTAGGTAATACTTACTGCAGTAAATATATTAAAAAGTACTTAACTAGCCAGTTTTGATTCCAATTATGAAATAATACAACCAATCATCTCACACAAAAAGTAGTGATGTTGATTTTACATAAATTAGTCATCATTTGAATGACATAACTGCAAACCTCATGTTTGTTCAACAAGTTCCTCGTTCGTGGAACTGTTGAACGGACATGAGGTTGGCTGCGTTGCCTTCCGCATCAGAAATATAAACAATCAGCTGACTTTGAACCGACACTTTTATCCTTTTCAACATCTCATTTTATTTTCGTGTTTTTACTAGTTTTTGCAATATTTGAGTGCTGGCCAGCGCCATTATTTCCCGCTTCTTCGGATTGGGTGTTTAGCAATTATTATTTTTTTACTCTGTAACTTATTGAAAATAGTAATAGGCTCACGACTGTAACCAAATACCCAGTTATGCTAGAACTAGTACTGAAGCCTCAAGGCACACGATAAAAAAATTTGAGATCTCACATCTTTTAAAATAACTTTCCGTTCGTCCCACCAGTAGGACAAACGGGAGTGAACGCACGTCTGAGGTTACTTGGGGCTGAGAACTCAAGTATCAAGTATAAGCAGAATATTGGATTTTATACCATACAAAAGATATTAAAACGAGATCTTGGCTTATCAGCTTATCAACAAACCTAACCATCAAACTCGCAATAAAATTTCAATTACCTTCTAAATTATAAGAGGTCTTTTGTTCGGGGATTAGCCGACGAAATGCGGAGGGCACCGCGTGCCTTCGCACCGAGTAATTGAAATAACTCTGCACATTAGACGGGGTATAGCCACCAACGCAACCAGACCTCTCACGACCCCAGAATTAATACAATATCCGAGCGCATCCTCAGATTTGGTAGAGCAAGTTATACCGGCGGGGTAAGAACACCGTGCATTCTTGCAGGATTACAAGTTCACGCCAGAGCAATTAACTAACCCCAATGATTGGATATTAATTTATTGGCGTTATACAGTAAAGTCTACTTATACCCGCTTCGAGAAAAAAGTGAATTTTATAATAATAGCTTTTAGAAAAGTACCTAGAGACTTGCTCTAGCAATTAAACCGACTTAGGTACGTAGTATCTACATTCTCTGATAGCAATTTTAGTAAGTTCACGAAGGTCTAAAATTCTAAATCATAAAGAATTTTGAAGTCCAATAAGTAGCTACTTAATCAATAATAATAAATGCAGCACAAGGACATCCTCAGTGGACGTGCTCAGTGTGGCAATATATCGTTATAGCCAGTAGTTACCTACATCAGGTGGGACATCAGCTTGTACCATCATTTAATTCTATACAAAATAAATTATTAGTGCTTAATGGCCTAGTACAGTACCAACGAATGTTTTAAAAAGTCTTTCTGAATACCAAAACGTGATATTAGTTTACAAAGTTTGATATATTTATTTATTCACGTGATTTTTAATATAAGGGTTGTCGCACACCGCGTTTCGATGCGTGCGACAACAACCCGTCTAGCACTTGGCGCCCGAACGTGTTCTGAATTCAAATGTGACGTTTAAAACAAGATGGCGGACGCTCGTGCTAATGAATTGTGACACGAATTAACGTTAAGTAGGTTAGCTGTTAGCTTACCTACCTGTGTAATTAGACTGTCAACTTAGTGATGGGAATTTTATTTTCATAACATTTCAGACTATGAAACGGTTTCCAACTAGAATAGAATCTAACTGAGCGAACTGAAGTTGGCATAATTGTACACACCTACTTCTTTCTAAATATTCATGACGAACGTTAAAAAACGGAATGTAATATACATTGACGAATTTAATTGGTAGATAAAAAATATTTACCCCACAAATCGAGCATAGAACTCAATAGATTCTATTGTGGGCTATCGAATTCCATTATAATTAAAGCCAACAGATTTAATTGTGGCTCACTTAAGGGCCCACATAGCATCGGCCCATCTCGGCCCATCTCGACCTGTCTCGGCCCGTCCGAGGTCTAACGAGATGATGAACTAATGATACGAGTCATTGTGCTTTCAATAGATCCGTTTAACTGTTAATTATTGAAATACATTTGGTGTAAACTATTAGAGCTGCTAAATAATCTAAATTAATTAATATTAATCTATGTTATATCAACACTTTGAGACTTCATTGAACATAAAAAAAACTAAACTAAAGCCTTTTTTTGATAATACTTTCTAAAATAAAACATATCCTTTATTCTGCACTCTTTACAAAATATCACTTTATTTGATAAAGGGTCACACTTAAAACAAAAGCTGCGCAAGAGCACACTAATCTGTGTTGACGTATTGAGTGGATGACACAAGCCAAGTGTGGGCTTCCTTAGAAGACGTAAATGTCATTTGACGACCGTTAACTCTCAAACTGTTTCTTTTAAATATGGTAAGCTTTTAAACGAAATATTCATTAATATTTTGGCAGTTTTGTAATTTTTAACCACACTTATTTGTATTACGAGGTCTGAGGTTCGCTCAACAAAGTCAATCTATGCGAGACTGCTATCAATTTTCGGATTAGTAATTTATGAATTTTGAAGTTGAGAGTGACACTTCTCATCATGACAGAGGAAAGACAGTCAAGAGGCTAAATGAATTCTTAAACACCAATAAATAAAAAAAGATGATCGCAGCAAGAGGCGATTACATCAACCTATGAACATAAGAGCGCAGACAAAGACATTTAAAAAGTTTACGTTTATGCCTGGTATATTACCGCCGTCATAGCGGCTTCCACATCTTAAAGCATCAGAGCTTAAGTGAGTAATCCTCTTTACATTGTTAGGAGCACACAGGGAACATGATGCCTCTATTCAGTTTTTTGTAAGGTGAGGGCATGGGCGGAATGTTGGCAATACTACGTGTTACGTAATCATTTAGCAGGGGTTTCTTGGGGTAATAGTGTTAGTGAAGGAACGGCAGATGTACCGTTGGAAAACGGTTACCAATTTTTTTTGTTCTAATTATTCAACTTTTTATGAACTGCGGAATTTGCGGCTGGGAACTACGCTAAAAGAAACAGTTTTAAAGGGTGATTATACATAGATCACCTTATACATCGATCATTACCGCATCGCTAGTAGGTAGGTACTGTGTACCTAAACTACCAGTATTTTGGCTCACAATACTGGTTTCAGCTTAGGATCCAGTTTAGGCTGTAGAAATAACACTATTACGTCCTAGCATAAGCGTTACCTTTCTCTAATTTATCTGTGCATTCCAATTTAGATCTGAAACGGAAGTGCAATAATTTCACCATTGTGTTGGATTCCCATCCGTTGCATGAACGTCAGTGGCAGCGCTGGCCGTGACGTGCTAAACGGTACAACAATGGTCCACGCACTAATACCTTTATTTATCTTAGTAGATTGTGTGATGATTGAGGAAGCGTTTAGTCTTTTGTGCTGTAGAAAGTTGCTGGTTGGTTGCTGCACGGGTTCTGCGCTTCTACAAAATGGAAGCCTTGTTAGTGTGAAGAATGGAAGGCTTTTTGAAGCCCTTTCAGACGCATCTTGAACCAGGCTCAATACAAAATTGCCAGTTTCCTTTGAAAAATAAATCTTGTTTTTTAAGGCAGTCATCATCAAAAATCGTGTTGCAAAGAAAGGTTAGGACTTTAGATTTTGAGTTGATGACGCTGTTATCTGTTCTTACGGAGTCAGTATCTTTCTAAATGTGGTTGACGTGTTGATTCAAAGTGAGTCTGTTTGCAAGTTTTAATTGAAGTAATAAGGGATATTATTCTGACAATTTAAAATTCTTACAAGCAATGACATTTCAGTGGTTTCAGTTATACTCGCAAGATAATAATTAACAAATAGGTAAGTGCGATGCCAACCCTAACAAAAAAAAAATACATTAGTATTTTGAACCGTTTGACAGTGATACAACCCTACATGAAATAGTCAGCCGGAGAAATTAGACTATTGAACTAGCTATACCTATTCTGTGCTATAGATCGATTGAATGAAGCTGTCTTCAGATTTCGTACTGTTCTTTTTGTCTCGCGAATTTGATTTGTATTCGATTTTGTTTTTTGCGGTAACCTGAGATGGTACTGGAATGTAGAGAATTTAGATAAACTCCCTATGCGTGTCATCATCTTCCTACCCTTGTCCCACGCTAAGTGGGGTCGGTACAACATGTCTTCGTCTTCCACTCTCCTCTATCTGCCGTCATCTCGGTGTTCACTCCTTCCTTACTCATATGCGTGTGTAGTCACTATTAGCTAACATAATAATGTATATTAGGTACCTATAGGTAGAACTAGATTGACGTATTTATAAATATTATTAATATAAATTATAGTTGCCTCCCAGTGTCCGTCCGGGACCGGGACGGGACGAGACGGAACTGAATTAAGAAGTAAATCAGAGACAGCACTTTTAAATTGGAATTCCACAGGAGACAGTGGTTTGTAGCTTAATTACGGTAGTGGTTGCAAAACACCCTCGCAATTTAACAAAATAATGATTTAGCCGCCTGAAGAACCGTAAAATTTTGTATCAAATTTTGACTTTTTAAAACGTCTTTATAGTTTTAGATTGTTTAGCTCGTCGATATGAAAATCAATCACAAATCAATGTCAGCATTCAATATGGTAAATGTTGATTAATTTACCAAAAATCTGTTGATTGATTGGTGTAATGTGTAAGAATCCAATATTTATTTATTGTTTCAGGATTCCCACAAATCAAGTCACCATACAGCCCGACCTCACACCAACAGCAACTTTCTGGTAAGTGTACCTGCCTACTTTTTTAAGACACCTAGGTAACGTATAATTTAATGTCCATCGATTATTATACCTCGATGTGTTGGCTCACATATGTTAACATTCAGAAATTTCCTCCGAATATCGCACATATTAAATCGATCCATCACACTAGAAGCCACCAGCCAACTACAACAATACATTTGCCGGTGATTTAGGAAAGTGGCCGAGTAAGGGGAGCGTCCCCCCTCCCCGACCCCCCTCTCTTTGTCTCAGTAATGAATCCGCCAAACGCCAACCTTCGCGCAGTCGCCTAACTCAGCCAATACCACAAATCATAAACCAATACTCGCAACACGCGGAATTCAACCCTATTTTGTGGTGGATCGAGGTGGTTTTCGGTTGAAATAAACGAGGGTATGAAGACTTTTCAGTTGGCTGGGTGCGAGGAATTCGTTTTAGAGTTGACGCTTAGAAAATTTGTTACTCAAATTAGAAGTAGATAGAGATATTAGTGTAGAGGAACCCTTAATTTTCATCACCTCTAAGCGACAGTTCTGAAATGAAGAGTTGAATTTCTGCACAAAACTGTGTGCATGGTAATGAAAACCAGTAGGTACCAGGTCTTTTGCGGTGCACGTGTGTTTGTTCAGCCCTAGCGATGTCTATGAAAAGCTCCGCACAAAACAGACCACCTGACTGGAACCCCGAGCGGCAGCCATTTGTAAAAATTACCTCCGCCGCCATTTTTGCGCGGGAATTTCATATTTGGAATGCCGCGGGGTAGAAGTTGTAGATTTGACGTTTCGCCACAGCAGTGCGATCTTATTGTTTTCTAAAACAATGTGCGATGGCCTTATGATTGTATTGTTTAGTTTCAGACGCCATTTTTAACTTCAAAATTGGGGTCGTTGGGTAATGCCACCAATGTGTTGAAAATAAGTATACTTTGCCCTGATTGGTTGCGTGGCCTCATTGTAAGGTTATAAACCGATTTAAAAACCAATGGTTAAGTATAGAGGCCACAAATACTCACTTAATTTGTACTAAAAACGGAATATTCTATATTCAATTATGTGATTCTTTTGCTCTACAATTTTACAGTAGGTACGTAACGTAGTAAGGTACCTACGTTATGTAACGTACATCTATTAAAATCGTTCAACAAAACCACAGATAATTTATGGATGACAGACAACAAATTGTAACCATTCAATTGGAATCGTTAACAAATCTTGACACTTGTGATTCCCACTGAATAACAATGTTAACAAGACACTCACTCACCTACTTCAACACTTTGGGTGACGTATGAGTAGGTACGTAAAAGTAGATAATACAAATTAAAGATACAAAATCCTCACAATTCTTCTAATAATGCTCCTACACTAACGTAAACTAACATTCTGAAGTAACATTCTATGCTAATATAATATCTTCCGGTGCACCACAGGCCCAATCTAGGCGCCGACACAACGTTCTCAATTACCCGAAACATTCAGGAAACTTTTTTCTGACACCTAAGACAAGTAGCGCCTGTTAATATTGACACTTTCAAACCACAATCCAAACTCAACCTTACAACTACGACCTACCGTTCATTTTACGTTGACATAAATAACATGCGACATTTTAACACGCCTTGAAATTGTCAGCTCTAGTTTGAAGGAATAAGGTAGGTAATCGTTTGAAGGTAAGTGTAGGTGTCAAATGTCAGAGAAACCGATGTTTTCTCCGACTAAGTGGCGAAGTTGTAATAACAAGTAGTATATTAATGTGGTGATTGGGTATTGGGTTTCGGCGGTAAATTAATTTGGATACTCGGAGCTATTAATAGGCGAAGATGTTTTGAAAGGGAACGTTTCTGGGGTATTTTGTTACTTTTGTGCTTTTTATATGCGTACAATGTAACAAAAATTTCCAAAAACGTCTCCAAATCGACTTAGGGAAAAATACACTAAAGTTTGACAATAAAAAAAGATACGATTTTTTTTATGATTTTAAGATATCGATTGGAGGAGGCTTGACCCCACCCTCCCCTAAACAGGTAGGTACAAAAAAGCATTAGTTTATTAAACCAACGTATCATAGAGTATCTTGTTCTTTTTATACAAAATAGGGGAATATTATTAATAAAAAAAGTATTTAAACTAAATTAGCGAAAAGTACTTTTTAGTTAATGTGACTCCATAGTTACTTTCACTCTCACTCATCGCTATGAATTTAAATTTTTCAGATGTTATAATTTTTTAAAGGAGTAATTTCTTGTTAGTGTGCTTAGTTAGGGCGAGTTCACTGCCACACAGAACCACTGTGTCTTATTTAGTCTTTATTTTATTTATTATTTATGTCAGAATATCAAATGGCAAAATAAGCAGAATCAAGTGGACAGTGTTGTAGTCGTGTGGTGTTGTAAGTGGCAAGTCGCAACACTCTCACATAGTGAAGTGGCGACTAATTGTGCGTGTCCGGTTACCAGCGTGAGATATACCACGTGGTACACTCGCTGCTCTATCTGGGTACATGGTACCTACCTTGCATGCGGACTCTTGTCAAAAAAGAGATTTTAGATTTCTTCTTCTTCTTCTTTTATTTATGGCCTCTGCCCACCATTTCAATAGATAATTTGAATTTTATAAGGACCCTAAAAGGTTGAGATCAGGGTTAACTTTGTAGGGTCCCCTGATTCAGAGGCCATGCTCAGTTAGGTTTTATTCTATTAGGGATGATGTCGAAAGCTCGGCCTCGGCAGTAACGTCCATCGTATTAGATTAAAATTGTTGAACTAGGGCCCTATGCTCAGATCGGTAAAGATTTTACTCTAAAGAGATGACGTCACATGTCGGTCGAAAACTGATTTCATATACTGGTTAAACGCGTTTTCAACGTCATTTTAGCGTTATCTCTATTTAAGTAAAATCTTTGCTGAATTGAGCATAAGGCCCCTGAGCATAAGGCTCCTGAGTATAAGGACCCAGATTCAAGATATATGCCGTGAACGAAATAAAGATCGTCAAAAGAATTGACGATCTTTATTCCGTTCATGGCAATATGTTCAAAAGTTTTACCTTAGAAGCACTACCATCATCTCCGCACTACACCCAGGTTAGTTGGTAGGTAATGCTAAATAGCATTAAACTCGCCTCTGTACGATTTTTTAAAAGTGCAATAAAGAATTTTCTAATCTAATCTAATCTAAATATGGCCATATGGCACGTAGAAGGTTAAAAATTTCGTGACAAAACGGCACGCAATTTAACAAAATCCGACATTCAACTCAGCTGCATAACAGACCTAATAGCCATGAGCTTCTAATCCAGCTTCTAAAGCGAACCATTCACAAAAACCCCAGATAAATTGAATTTGCTTTCACACAACAATAACATTTTACGATTAGGAACCCACCACCCACCCCCTAGGCCACTGATCGCTTAATGAATATACCCTTACACCCTTACAAGGGGATTTAAGCCTTATTGTTATCAGAAATAGGGTTTGGTTTTGTTATTGAGCAGGATCCGAAATATCAAAGGCCCATTAGCAATTATAATAGGACCTGTCGTGGCCTGTAAGTGCCTGCTCATTAGAGGCCAGTCTTGGTCCCTTAGTAATTACTTGAGACGACGGTCCTCGATTAGGAGGCCATTGGAAAATACTGATGACAAAAGTGTTCGGATAGTGCTTGCGTTCTACTCGGCTGGATCCTGTTTGCACTGCGATTACATACGTGTATATGCGGTTTATGCTGACGACAGACTGTCTTACATTAAAATCTGTTCACAGTAGAGTGTGTGATCGATATGATCAATTCCAAAACACTAATTTTTTTGTACAACTAAATGATGAACCAAGCCGATGACCCATCTGATATACGTAAGGGACTCACGCAGGGGAAAACTGAAATGAGTCTAATAAACGTCTAATCTTGTATATCATAACTATATCTCGTGAGATATGCCTTTCTACCCAAAATTTAAATTCCATTTAATTTTCACAACACGGTTGCAAGTTTTACGTCCTAGGATGGCGTAAACCCTAGGCTATCACAGAAGAGCAACTAAGAAATCTCATGCTCTACCAAACCCTTAGATTATATCATGAACCTTTTACATATTTTCAACTAGGTATACTTAGTTTTTTATCACTCTCAGTAGAATCATCAAAGTTCTACTGAGAATTATTTTTCAGCCTGTCGCGATCCCCTCACAGTTTTCATGAGTTTCCTCCAATGGACTGGTAAAAGGAAGATTGTCGATCAAAGTAGCCAATTACGAGGCAGTTACAGTGTCCGAGGCTACGCCCACACCACCCCGTTCCATAGTACAGTACACAGTAAGAAAACTACACGCAAGTATTTTTTTTATAAGAAAAATTTACAGGACTTGCAAATATATCGTCAGTTAATAAGTACTACATTAGCAATACCACAGCAAAGCAAGTAACTAGAAAAGTTACTACTAACTACTACAAAATAAGTTCTGTTACTCGATGTACAACTGAAGACCATCAGAAAATGGACGGCGTTTTCAAGCTAATAAAAAACCTCAATCACAGCTTGACAACTGATAATATCTACCGTTTTTATTGCATACTAGATGCCGCCCGCGACTTCGTTCGCGTCGTGTTGGATCCCGTTGATTTTTCGGGATAAAAAGTAGCCTATGTGTTAATCCACGGACAATATATATTACAAATTTCATCGAAATCGGATCATTAGTTTTTACGTGAAAGAGTAACAAACATCCATCATACAAACTTTCACGTTTATAATATTAGAAGGATTACAAGTTAGTATTAATTAGCCTTCTAAATATCCAAATAGAATTGCATAGAGTATATTTTCATTGTTGAAAATAATGAGTCTTACAGTAGAATAGTCTTACAGTATATAGTATCACCACCCCTCTTAGTTGGAAATAAAATGTTACCTGCTAATGCGTTTCGCTTATTAATATAGTTTGCAAACTGAACACAATGTTCAATTCATGTTTCTTTCAAACTGACATAGACAAAATTCAAATTTTAAAAAATAACAAATCTGACTTTAGTCTATACTTAGGCTACTGCTTCCATAGTATACAATAGCAATAAAGAAGACGCAGTATCTAACAAACAATTATATTGGTCCGCCTGAGCGCGCATATCCATTCGGCTGTGCCAGTAATGATGCGGTTTTTTCCTTCGACACCCCTGAGTAAGATAATGTAACGATATTTTTTTCTATAAGCTTATTTTGCGAATTGGTGGTAAATTAAGGTAGCCACAGAATAAACCGTACCTAACAGTGATACATTATTTATAGAAATGTACTGTAGAAAATATAAATGAAATATTTTCTACAGTAAAAAAAAGTATAATAATAATCAAAAAAATATAATAATAATAATAAGTAAACTAAAATTACCTAACTTTAATAACTAATTCGATTATTACTAGATTAGTCACACACAGTTATAGGAGGCTAATAATAATATCAGTGATAAATACAGACAGATTTAATTTAGTGCCAAAATAGGATCCCTAAAACCCTAAAACTATTAGGACGAGTTGGTTTCTACCAACTCAAAAGATTATTAATTTATATTTATTCACTAACAGAATAAAACGACTACATCTCTCTCAACTTTTCCGTAGGTAGGTACTTGGTATATTCTTACGTCATTACTTCCCTCTCGAGGGCTCAACAATATCGTTTTCAAAAAATTGCAACCCCCACACCCCATAACGAGCCCCGAGGGGCTATTCCCCCAAAAATGATTTCTCGAAGGCTCTGGGCCCCGTGTAACGCCGTTATGCCGTTTAGCTCGTTAAATAGATGGCAATGTTATAATTTGCCAAGAATTTTATGGAACTTCATGCCATTTTAGCCGTGAAATGGCTGCTCTGAGCAGAATTAACGCCTCATCTTTTTTCTACCGAAGAGAAGCATAGTAAGTATAAGGCTAAATTCTACCGTATCTTAAGTTCCATTATACTATATTACGCACTATTGATTATTATTGGGCCTGAATGTGTTGGTGCATTTTTCTGAACTAAACTAATGACAGCACTAAAATGATAGTTTTGTCGTTTTAGTTCATGAGAAAGGGATGGCAACAATTTTAGTGCTGTCAAATAGTCAAGGAAAATTAAACAACAGAATTGGGGACACTGTAGCTCATACTACGATTGCATGCAGAGGTAAGTAAGCTCATATGAGTTAGTGGCCAACTCTGTTGACGAAGTTTTTAGGCCGCCTTAAGGCCTCCGTCGTGGCTTAACGACTGCTAGAGCCGGGACCGACAGTTTAACGTGCCCTCCGAAGCACGGAAGCGCTCAAATGTAACTAACGGTCACCCATAATATCCAAATAGTGACCGCACAGAACGTTGCTTAACTTAGATAATCAGTAAAGATTGGCTAAGCAAGCCTAGCCACGAGCGCTTCGCATGCAGAGATAAAAAATTATGTGGTTAGATGAACCAACTAGACTAAGAACTCTTTAGTACTCTTGAGCTGTGTATTATAAATACATCTCTACTACTTTTAAAGTCAAGTATTAGGCGCCACACACGCGAGCGAGTAGATCGCCGCGATATTATCTCCATGCCGCGTATTTTTACATTCACATATGAACGTGCCTCCGCATGACGATGTTATCACAACGATAGTTTGTATAGATAAACGTGGCATGACGATAATATCGCCGCGATCTACTCGCTCGTGTAGGTGGCGCCTTAATTTAATTGCATTGAAAACCTTTAGTAAATTAATCCTTAATATTATATTATTATACTTGCTAGCTACCATTATGTAAACAATTTTACTCACTTGTTTAAATAAAAAAATAAACAATACTCAATTAAATCGTGTCCTCTACGATTACGTAACTATGTTAGCAAATAAGTAAGAAACAACTTATAATTGAACTTATAATTGAACGGTTATTGTCTAGCTCTAATTGATACAGGTTTTTGCCTAAGAGATGGCGTTGACAATATTTGCTTTAAACAATGTTCTTAATTATTTATCAATTGTTTGAGAATGGTACATTGATAAACGACTATTTAAATTATATTCAGCTATTAGAATATGAAAACTAAGTACATAAATTATAAGTTCATACAAAGTTATTCAAATTGAATAGTAAAAAAGATTTTCAGCAAATTAGGACTTATTTTTAAGTTATGATCAAAGTGGGATATTTCAAATAACGTACAATAACCACAACAGTTTCTTAAACTATACTTCTAGAATCGGATTATTCCCATCGAACCCACCAGCTGGCCCACTGGTGGGGCCGATGGGAAATAAAATTCCCAACGAGCCCACTATGCAAATGAGTGGGCTCGATGGGTAAAAAATGTCTACATTGGTTCACATCAGATGTATCAATTCCTTTTTCCATCAGTCCTTCAGAAAACCAGTTCTTAACCACAAATGAAGATCATAATATCTCACAAAGAGAGCGCTATAGGCTTTTGTCTTAATCTTTGCTCGTTTTTCATTCACACCTGAGTCTGTGGGAACACTAGAGCGTAATGTGATATCGCGGATCTCGAATGGTTAAGTCACAGATTACATGTTAGTGCATCACCAAAAAGTTTTTAGGTTACGCACGCGATAGTCCTGTGTGGTCACGCCATCTCTTGGCAGAATAAAACAACTGACAGCTTCATAAAGTGAAATTGTTTGATTGTGGGAATAATCTGACTGTGTTTGATGTTGTGAAACAAATATCGTAAGGCCTGCGCTTATTCCTGCAAAAAAATGTATTATCTTCTAAAATATGTGTATGAGAACATATTTGCACGAATAAAAGAAGTTACAAAGGAATTTCTTTACTAAGTACAATTATTTTATTTTAGTAGCTGCTCTTCGCTTACCTATCTGATATTGTATTTTTGTTTGTTCCATGTACCCGTAGCGGTTCGACAGTTTTACTCAGGTAATGTTGCATTTCTTTATTTTATTATGTTTTAAGTTTCAACTCTGTGCCGCATGCATTAGCTTTTTGACTCGTAAATGTAGTAAAGGTTGACTTTCATAGCTTCATATTTAAATGCTTGAGAACCACTTTTATTTGAAACAAACTGGTTTTTATTAGTTTCACAAACAATTATTGACACTAGCGCATCCAAGTCTACGGAGCTGAAGCCCAAATACTCCGGGTCTAGTCAAGGGCGGACCAGGATTTGTCAGAAAAAGATCATAGCTAGATCAGCATTTTTGTGAATATTCTTTTAACACCTTGTATTTAACTTTTCCCGCGACTGCCTTCAAATCAAATCAGCAAGTGTGCGGCTGCCTCAATTGGCCTGACGTGAAAATTGCCAATTTCTTGTGCGCACACCTTAATTGCGCGTCTCGACGTATTCCTTACGGGATTTCTTTTTAATTCCGCATTTGGTATTTGACTCCGAGCTATTTTGGGCTGAAGATTACCATTTATGATTGTTTACGAATGGTTACGTTTTATATTATTGTCTGATTTAAAAATGTGTGCGTAGTTACAATCCTGTTAAGAAAAATACGGTTACCTATAAAAAAAGATAAAAAAAATTGTAGTAGTCACAAAAAACTCCAAGGTTTACGGCTAAAACTATGCTGGTTCATTGCTCAACCACTTATCCAGACTTAAGCATACATTTTTGTATGAAAAACTCTGCGCAAATGAATGCATGACTAAAGATTTCTGTATCGGCACACGGGCCTTACAAGTGAGATTACAAGCTAACGGCTTAGTTTAGGGATAGTTAGTGGCGCGCTGTGATATTCAGGGAAAAGAGGCTGCAAATATTCTAAAAAAGAATGAGATTCGTTGTGAATGTCCACTACTAATCTCACACGCCATGCAAAAATAGACGTTCCTATGCCTCTGAAGTATTAAACAAACTCCAATAAAGCACAAAAATGTGCAATCTCTTGATATTTCGTCACATAATAGGCAATTACCGTGGTTTCGTGGAAGTCACGTCGCGTCACATTTTGTCGGCGTATGCAGATTGGCCCGGAGCGTCGCGAACAAATCTAATCCTGCCCTGATGGAGTAAATTGGCCGAGGATTGCCAATTTGGCCCACACTCCTCGCGATTGGCCCAATATTATATCGAATATAGAATAAGTTGCCGTGAGGATATTGTTAGATTGGGTTTGCAAAGCTTTGTGAACGCTTCTAGACTGCGGGTTTTGTCAGTTTAGGTTATAAGTTTAGCGGAATTATCCTACTTAATATTATAAACGCGTAAGTTTGTAAGTATGGATGGATGGATGGATTTTTATTACTCTTTCACGTAAAAACTACTGATCCGATTTGGATGAAACTTGGAATATATATTGTCCGTGACCTGGGTTAACACATAGGCTACTTTTTATCTCGAAAAATCAACAGGATCCAACGGGACGCGAATGAAGTCATGGATGGCACCTAGTAGCTAATAATCTTATGAAGATCCTCTAAAGTAATCGAGGACAGTCCTTTGGTATTAGCATCGAGGTATTTAGCTTCGAGCACTGACAGAGACACAGATTAGAGAACCAATGCTGTTCCACTAAGAGTCTATAGATAACTAGGTGCTCTATGTGGAACCTTTAAATCCAGTAAGCAATATGACCTCCACCTTGCTTGTTCCATCATTTAGTTGTATAAAAAAACCAAAATTAGAATCGGTCATGACATCAGCGTTAAGATTATTCTTGTTATTTTATTTAATAAAAAAAACGGTATTTATTTAATTGTTTGTCAAATCAAGACAATAATCCCAGACTTAGTTATTCATTTTTCAATAAATTTATTTTTACTTTAAAAAGCAGCACATTTTAGCATTGCACCAAAATATGGACCATATTACGACGTAATAAAAGTCAAAAAATCTCGCAAACGCAAACCATCAAATTGAAGACTTTGTACGACCCAAAGACATGCGGCCAAAATAACCATTGTTAAAGCAGTATTTATAGTGTTTGGCCATACTATGACCACGTAAGTATGTACGATTATATTATTATGAGCAACACCAAAACAGAACTTAAAAGACACTTTTATAATGCATAGGATGTCAATTCTTTTTTCACAATACCGACAGTGCTTTCCACTAGAGATTTTATTGCGCTGCAGAGTTAGCGTGGACAGACTAACGTAAACATTAAAGTCTTTATAAAACTGCACACTATTTTCGAAGTTGCACTCTATATCTGAGACCGCACAGTATTTTCCAAAAACTGCACATTATTTAAATGTAACAATATTTACGGTACAACATTTGTCCGTCTGTAAGTGGCGGTTCTTGTGACGAGTAGCTCGCGACTTCCCCGCGCGGAGTACCCTTCCGCAAAATTATACCCTACACACCACCCCAAAGAATACTCAGCCTTATTTTCCTTGTTATAAAGATAAAAATCCTATAGTGAGGGTGGCGGTGTAATCGCTCAAATTGCCATGGGAAAATAAACTGTATGTCTAGAGGGGTGTGGTTGATATCAGGTTGTGGTAGTAAGTCGTGTAATGGCATACATTATTGGTTCGTAGCGGACTCGTAGCAGTGCTACGATAATATTGTAGAGGGAAATGGAAGTTTGAGTGTAAAATATGACGGGACCGAAAAACAGAATAATTTTACCACCAGCTTTGAACTACATGTAAGTAGCCATGTTAGTAGTACTACTATAATAATAGACGTTTTACGTAATGATTATGAAACATGTTGATTTCATTCATTTTTCTATTTTCATTCATATTAACTGTTTTTAAATTTATTTTGTCTTTAATCTTGCTGCTACTGATATTATTTAGTATCAGCTTGTCTTTAGTGGACGTGCTCCATGAGGCAATGCAATTGTTATGGGCAGGACGACTACGAGTACCAGTAATTCAGAGGCAAACTCTGTTTATTATTTCCATTGACTAATAGTTTCCAATTCCATTGGATTGAAAATACACAAGAGATAACTTTATTTAATTTTAGAACAATTGATCCCAAAACAGGGTTAATACAATAAATCCAGAAAACCATTACAAGCGTGTCAGATCGATGATTGGACAACACATCGGTCACGCCCGCGTGTGCTATTGTGCGGAACACTCGGACACATGTTACTGTGGACGGGTTATATTAGGGTTTCGTAGTTGAAATATTTGTTTACACCTTTGATGATGACGTATCTATATTACTATAAAAAATCATGTACTTCCTCTAGATGTCCAGTGGCGCCTTAGACTACTTTTATTTTTACATATTTGTCTACGAAAGAGCCGACATAGATTTTTTTATTAATTCTTAAAAAAAAACAAGCAGATAAGTAAACATCTTTCTTAATTTTTTCGAGCTTCATCAATAAGTACTTGCTCAAATAAACAAAGCAAAGTACTTCGAGAAACAAACACTCTACTAAATTGATGACAATGTTACTCCGATTATCTCCCTGTCCTCTGACCTCACATTACGTCACGCACCCCAAAAAACAACGATTCGTCTCGCGACCCGTCACGTCACCAAAACATTCCCATGTACATTACTGCATATCTTTAGGATGAAGAGATCACCCGCGGTAGTGGCCCAGAAATGTTCAGTATCTCAGTAGTCGAAACATTATCATAACTGAAAACTAGAGTCAAATCTGCGTAGAACTTTTCATTATCTATCATTTCTCACAAATCCTAACAACAGAAGCTTTTACTGATTTCAAACTGCATGGGACTTTTAAAATGTAAGTTTTCATTGCTGCATTTCTACGACTAAATAAAATCTACACAGCAACTCGCTATAGCCACCGAGGAATGTATACTACGTGCTTTATACCACCGCGGGGCGTTCTAAATTTAATAATTCATTGTCGTATTCATTGGCACCAAATTCAATTACCCGGGTGTCCCAGAGGTATCCCCCCCCCGTCCCAGGGGATCCCCCGTGTTTACTAATTCAGGCGGCAATCTCACGCGGTAATTATGTGACGAAACCGATAGTTGTTGGTAGATAGTTGCCCTTGCAGTAAGCTTGTTAGATTTGTACAAGTTTGTTGACAAGTATTCAAGACTACTTGAATCTGGTCAATAAACTCAGAACCCTATTGATAAAAATAAATGTGTGATATTTAGTTTAGACCAGAGGCATATAGTGGAAATGCGTGGACTTATTTGAATAGAAAATATTTTGATCGAACCGAGTTAATTATGTTCAGACCGAGACTTTTACAAAAAAATGGCGTCTGTTTTATTCTTATTTACTTTTTTCCGTTTAAACAATAGATCTTAAATAAATACTCTTTGAACTTTAATTCCATTCGAAATTCACAACCTTTTTTTTTCCTACTCAATATTTGTTATTATTTTTTGTTTTGTATGATTATTCCGTATACGCTTTGATCGCTTTGACGACACAGACATTTATGACAGAGTGTGTAATCTAAGTTTGCTGTACACTGCTTCAGAAACATACTAAATAGTTATTTTGTTTGCAGGTGTATCGTCGTTGGACGCGGCGAAAGATTTCACAGTAGACGGCCTCAATAGTTTCAATGGAAAGAAGAAGAAGAAAAAACGTAGACATAGGTAAGTAATGCAATTTGTTTCTAGTCTTCTCCTTCTTTTTTTCTACTCTTCTTGGAATTAGAATATAACTCTCGATTGTGATTCATTTTTATTTTTATTTTTTCTCAATTATACTGTGTATTTTAGTCTCCAGCGGGCCTAAGATGCGCACCGCGTGATATTTGTCGTGTCGTTCTGTCAAAATGTAAGCATTTTGTACCAGTTTAGGAACTATTGCATTATCTGTGGTAATGTTGTCGAGAAACTGCGCCTTTGAATTTTCAACTTTTGACATTTCTGCATGACTATTATCTCGTCCTCAGAGAGGTACGAGGACTAAGAAGTGTCAAAAGTGTACATTATGGCGCGTTTTGTCGACACCATTAGGTACCACAGATAATGCAATAGTTCCTAAACTGGTACAAAATGCTGACATTTTGACAGAACGACATGACAAATATCTCGCGGTGCGCATCTTAGGCCCGCTGGTTATGGAGTTATTCTAGTTTCGGACCAACGGTATCCCGTCATACTCTGGGACGAAACAATAACTTAAATTGTATGAATATTTCATTACGGTTATACCATGTTCATGTAAATTGTAGTACTACAAGAAAGTGTTTATCCTTCCCCAGTCGGACTATCTTCACATCGTACCAGCTGGACGAGTTGGAGAAGGCCTTCAAGGACGCGCATTACCCTGACGTGTACGCCAGAGAGATGCTGTCGCTGAAGACTGACCTGCCCGAAGACAGGATCCAGGTCAGACTACTCAGTAGATACCCTCGTCATCTAGATGATGTAAGGATGCTTACATCTATTTATTTAGGACTGCTTACAAAAGATACATAAAACTATGGAGTATAATATACAGTTCGTATGAGTTAGTGGCCATTGCTAGAAGATTATACGCTACTACAAACCAAATGGATTTGTCCGTAATAAAAAAGTTTGATTTGACTGCTGATGATTATGGAGAGTTTTTGTTTTATGAAAACTTTTAGATATATACTTTTTGACATGTTTTGTCTAAAAGTAGGTATATAAAAGTAAATTAAAAAGTTTGATATTAGAGTTAATAAACTTGTAAACTTGTTAGTAGAGTTCTTTGTGAAAGAGTTCATCCAGAAATGTAACCACCACCATATTTATGAAGTCAAAAAAACTCGCAGAATATTTGTGTCTAATAGATAATGACAACTGGGAATCACCTCGAAGACGTGACATTTACCTAGTTTTTGTGGCGATTCAAAGTGATTGTAGTGATTTTTTTGAATACCAATGTTGTAACGTGCAAGTTATAACAAATCTAGTTGTTAAATGTGGTCGTTCGGAATTGGTAGGTACGTATAGGTACCTACTACTCGTAAATGTACCTAATTACTTAAATATAAAAGAACTCCTATTCGTTTTACAACGCTACTCAGCCATATTAAACTTAAAATATCGAGTGCCTAATCGAGTAACTTAAACGCACATTTTTTTATCTAAGTGCCGCAAAAAATCGTATTGAAAAGTGTTGGATGTCGCAAAAAAACTCTACTATTATTATGTCGTTAGCACGTCAATTGGCATCGATTGGTGTCGTGTAACAAGACACGATTGAACAACTTTAGGATTTGATGCTGTAGTGAGCTGCTGACGAGACGTGATCTTAAATTGGGCAATTACCTACCTGCTTGATGTTTATGTAGACATTTCTAGGGTTTCTAGGTTCGTTAGACCGTTTGCGGTGTATATACGCACTAGGGGCCATACTTATTTCCTGAATAGTTAAATAGTTGAATTTATTTATTCACAAAGAAAATAACAACCAATACAGTATTTACAATATTTACAAAATACACATGAAACCGTTGAGCTATCTACAAACCGTTGCAAACGATTTATAGATAGCTCAAGTTGTCTAATTGTTGACAACAGTTGAACATCTAGATCTGTCACTGTTTGACTAATACCTGTTAGTAATTGACAGCAATGATTTAAGGCAAGCGTCCACAGGCCCGCATCGCACGGACGAGTTTTTATACAAGGCAAACTAAAATCCTTTGCGTGCGATGCGTCCGATGCGTGCGATGCGGGCCTGTGGACGCTAGCCATAAAACAGGTGAATAAAGTTATGCTACGATTCTAGGTAGAGTCCTTTTCATGAAAGAAGTCCCGCGGAAATTTCCGGAACTAAACTTTAAAACTAAATTTTAAATTAGTTGTCAGGTGCTGTTAATGTGTTCGGATGCTAGTGCGTTTTTATTTGGTTTCTGTGATCAAAGTCTTGTTTTCAATGCCTAAAGTTGTTAAAAGTGCTGCCCGAGAAATAATACTTAAGGTCGCTACAGCGCCGCGTCTGCGGGACTTCTTTCATGGAAAGGACTCTAAGCAGGTATTTAGTACGCAATACACTAAGAGACCTATAATGTGTTTAGGTATTTGTCAAGTATTCTTGAACCGGAACGACTAATTACTAGTTTCGAATTGACAGGCACGAAACAGTTTTTTTCTACTTTACTGGCTCTTTCGTTTACTTAAGAACACTCTGTAGAGTCCAGTAACATGATTGATAGAAGCCCGACAGCAAATTACTTCGGTAGACTTTGATGTGGACGAGTACAAGGTAATCAAAGACGGGAACTGGATAGGAAAAGCTTACGATAAATGCCAAAGCCCGCAGCTATAGAATCTTTAGTGATAAATGTGGAAAGATGCCTCTGACTGATCGTGAAGCAAAGGCTAATAATGTTATCTAGTTACTAGATTGTAAACTTGTAAACTTGATCAGATACCTACCTTTTCATTCCATTTCTAAATCAGCTGTCCTAAACAGATCGAGGCCTTTCTAATTCAATTAAAAAGGTTCATTTTTTGCGTCACCCCGTGTTCTTGTGGCCCAATAGTTCCCTCAACTGTCAAACCGCATCAATGCGCGTCAATGTTGCCGCGAACTTGACACCGACACCCGATATTTTGCGCAAACAATGCTATTCTTTAAGACTCGTGGTTTCGCGGAAGGAAGCTGTTTTTTTGACAATCGATTTAAACGATTTATTTGGATGTAGAAAGCTGGGAAAGAGACTTTATTGTTGTGTATTACTTGGCCAACTTCATCATCATCAACAACAGTATGTGGCTGGACGCAGCTCTCCCAAGGCACATCATTCGGAGCCATTTGAAGCAATTAATAAGATTAGTCAACTAAATGTAAAAGCACTTTTCATTAGGTATCAAATTGAAAGTTCAACATAAGATACAAGAAGGTAAGATGCTTAGTTGATTTTCAATTCATACGATGTAATGCTTTCTTAAAATACAGGAAGTGACATCACTTTTATATTCTGTGGTAGTTTAAGTATAGGTAGTCATAGGTAAGTCGTCGTACAATCCTCGCCTAGCGCCTAGGTACAAAAGTAATTGCTAGACTCATAATTATTATTAATAGTTTTCCGTCCGTCACAACGGGGGCTCAAGTATAGTAACTGCGGGGAAAACACAAATACAACCCTCCTCCCCTCTCCTCCCCCCCTTTGCCCGCGACCACCGCATTTATGAAAATTTCATTTCCAAACCCGCGGCCCTCGACAGTCTAAAATAAACCCTAATCTCACCGCGTAAAGTTTATTGCCACTTAATTTTGTACGAGCGGGAAACCCTCCCCTCTCAAACGAAAATGAAATTTATTTTCTTGCGTTCAAAGTTTCTTTTAGATAAAAATTGGGTAGTTATGAGTGATGGTAGTTGAATTTTCGGTATAATGGCTTACGGGGATTAGGTTTCCCCGGTTTTAGGGCGGTTTGTGAGACGCTGCAATAAATGGATTCACTTTTTATTATGCAATCACTTTTGTATAGGTATACCTAATGTCCGTAAGCTGATATTGGGGCAACTTTGAAATCCTCCCGAGGGTGATTATAAACTGCCTACAAAGGTTTACCTACGTCACAGATCATATTATACTCCTACGTACACACGCAACACAACAGCTTGCAAACGGTCTTAATTTTCAAGTCAGTTATTTCTCCAGTATCACTTGTAGAGATGAAGATCTACATTTTTCTAATTTTCTTTAGCAATTAATACAATTTGTTTAGTAACAACTCAATTTCGGATTTTATAAGATTTTTTTTTAGTACCTCTAAACATATAAAAAAATAAAATTTATTCAAAAAGGATTTTTGACTATATGTATACTACCTAGAGAGTATGAATGCAAAACAAAACTGAGAATTTATTCACACGAGCGCATTATTCTATTTCCAAATTCAATTTCAACGTGAGTGTTCCACGTCAAACCATACCGGTTTCAATAAATCAAGAAACTCTCTTAGTCGTGCCATCTATCGAACGCTCGCGCCAACTCGTCACTATGGCAACCGCGCGCTGATTGGCCACTTTTCCTTTACCCGCGTGAAACGAAACGCGCAAACCAACACTTGACATCACAGGAATTCAGACCGTGTTTCTATGTCGGTTAGGCTTATTTTCAAGGGTTTTGGTTGTGTGGGTTTTTACTATTTTGTTCGGTTTTTGAATCTGATTAGCTCCGCCCTTCTTAGCGGCATGGCGGACCGGCTGGATGTCTTTTTTTTACGTCGTGTTTTGTTTATGCCCCTCTACATACGTGTGTGTGTATGTAGATATGTTGTGTGGAGCGGATGTGTGTAGCCTTGATTTTTTGTTAATCAAAGGTAGTTCACGCTAATGTGATTAGTAGAGCCTGATTAAATAGATTGGTTTGTTGTTTAGTTTCTCACTTAATACGGTGTTTATGTCTTGTAACAGAGCGTTCGCTTTACTAGCACATAAGAGAAACAAGCACAAGCTTTGCTTAGTTTGGGACTAGAAGGCGTTGTGTTAAGTGTCCGTGAAAAAAAAAAAAAAAAAAAGCAAATTTATAATTTTATCAAATATAAATCGCCGTAAAGTAACAAATTTTAATACGTAAGTAAGTAAAGTATACCTACCATTTCAGGCACTAGCAACACAATACTGATGAAGCATAGACCGTATCATGTTATAATTACGCACCGGTAACCGAGCCGCGCCGGTCTCTTCACAGCGCCTATTAATTTGCACTGTAGATAACTAGATAGGCAGATATTATTGGTTCATCAACTGACACTGCGAGTTACACCGAGCCAGTAATTGGGTATGCCAATCATCTAACTGTAGGTGACACGGTTAGTGATCTATTTAGAATTACCTAGATATTAATCTTGGGTATATTGGGTTTAACATTTTGTACACCACCGTCTTAAGATTTTGTAATTCCTGTCCATCCAAAGGTTGTCTGGATGAGTTCGCTTTTAGCAATAAGGCCGCCCATTGTACTGTCTGTTTTATGTTATTTCCTGTGTTTATGTAATTTCTCTTTGTGTACAATGAAGTGTTTATCTATCTATCTATTTAATTAAAAAATATTGCCTGAAACCCAACTTTACTACTATGTTTGGCCTGCAAAACGTCGTTGCAAATATTAAAATTTCAAAACCATTTATGATTAATAGCTTGCTTTATTAATAATAATTATCTATCTCTCCAAGTAAAAATATACTTAGTAATTATACTAAGTTTACTTGTAGTACGCAAAAAACTCAGAGAGCCAGCTCCCAGAAGAGAAGCCGAAGCTTTGAAAACTCCTTATAATAGGAGTCATAAACGTGCCTTCTTTGTGCTAGTTTAAGCTCAATATCGTCGACACAACAAGCTAGGTATCGATTGATTTGAACGTCTCAGGGCAAGCAAAGTACAAGTTGGAGCTCAATATCGCGTGCACAACGGCAGCGGGGCCGATCGGATGCGATGATCGCGTTTCTCGGCAATTACTCCCGTTCAGCTGCAAACCGGCTATCTCGGTGTATGTCACAGACCGATGTGAGCCAGTCTGCTCTCTCAATACCTTCAACCCAATGAAGTCACTCACATAAACAATAAAAGCACTCTTCTCTCTTTTAATTTATTGTGCTCATCATAGAACTTAGTTGGTATAAGCTCTGTCGTCCGTGCTGTGGGTCGTGGGTTCGATCCCCACTAAGAACAAACATTTGTGCGTGGCAAACATAGATGTTTGTTCTATGCCTGGGTGTTACTATGTATTATAAGTAAGTATGTATATAAAAATGTATATAAGTATTCTATCAGCAATCTAGTTCCCATAATACAAGCTCTGCTTAGTTTGAGACTAGAGGGCGTTGTGTAAAATGTCCAAGAATATTTATTTATTTATTTAAGATGAACTCATTTCAAAACATTGTCTCAGTAAAATGGTTATAAGTCTCTAGCAAATACATCAGTCTTAAATATCTAGTAAGTAACGAAAAAGCTGAACTACAGCAGCTAAGCTCTATACAGGTAAATAAAATGAATGAGTGGTTCTTATTGAGCTGCAATAACCTCGGGTAGAGAGTCGGTACCGGTGTCTCTACAGCCGATAATGTGCTCGAGGAGGTATCGACGAGTCTGAAGGAAAGGTGGCAATGGATTGTCTGTTTTGTAGACTTGTTTGTCGGCCGCTAAGCGAGAGGTTTATATCCGAGTGCTTCTGTCAATAGGCCGTGAGGACTACTTACTTTATTGCTCCACTAGGCCACAGATCTCGCTCTTCTAATAATTTGAAATACTTGTATGTATTTGTGAGTAACTTTTACGCACTACTATTCTAATTCATATTGTATTTGATATGGAATACAGACTAGTTCAGGCTCTTACTATTGATAACTTACTGCTTAGTCTGCCATCATCGTATATACTTAAATAATGCATTATTTACCTATTGGTAGTGCAACGGGTTATAGCCAATTCGTACCTTCCATTGTGATGCTAATTTAAAATTTTCTTCCCAATTCGTACCTTAAGTAGTACTGATGTGTTATTCTATGGCACAACGCAGATCAGTACAGTCGAATCACTATCATAATAATTTGATATGATTTGGCTGCTTATTAATATTATGTCCTTTTAGCCCAATAAAGTAAAATTTTTAATTTTCTAATTCAAAAACAAGTCGATGGCGAACAAGAAAAACACAATCACAAAATGGAAATTATTACTTAATTCGTACACAAAATTTGAGCGTAATTTTCATAACAAACTCTCGCAACCCCGCGAGGACAATAAGCCCACCCCCTCCTCCTCTCACCGAGGCAGGGGAAAGGGGGGTTGTTCTGGGCGAATTTAGCAATTAGCGTGCGTGCGCACATTCCGGCGCGCCCGGACGTAATAGCCACCTAGCCGGACGCTGGCCAGGTGACGGCGGGATTGTGGACATTCCGAGTCACTCGGGAGATTTAATCATAGTATTCTTTTCTACGCTTTGGTATCCTATTTAATTAAATAAGAACATCACTTTTCGATGGTTATCTTTTTGATATCATTATGTAGCTAAATAACGATAAATTAGCCCATTCGGCATACATGCATACTAACTAATGCGTTATTTTTAGATTAAAAGATCTAACAAAATAAAATACTTGCTTTGCCAACTTCAAGACCTTAGAATAAAATAGATTTTCATCATAAAATAGCCAATAGTATTGTATTATAATATATTCAAGTGCTTGTACCATATTCGATATTCAATTAATTTTATTTTATATTATCTATAATGAGTGGTACTTATTGGTAGACGTGTGGTTTATTTGCAACTTTGCACATGTGGCGCCATCTAGCACGCTACATAAGAACTGCTGAAAACTGCGCCCGATAGATGGCGTTGTTGCTAGTCGACACAGAAAAATTATAGATCGCGCAAGCGAAGTTTTGCAAGGGAGAGGCACATCTTACAGTGTTTTTCTTACACACAATTTCAAAGGTGGGAACTGTCACATTTTTATAGGTCGTCATTTTAGTGTTAGAAGTGTAGATTGTCCTCAAAAGTCCCACCCGCATGGTGAGCCTACTTCCCACGCGCACTGCACCGCGCAGTCCAGAGACTCGCTATGATATTTCTAGAGCTTTTGTGTCAGATAATATTTACAATTTCTAAAATTACATTTCAACACTATGACAAATCCACCGCTAGAGGCGCTTATCGGGTTTTCATACAAAATATCTCGCAACTTTCATCGTTTCGATCAACAAAACAAAACTCAGACCGCGAGTTCTGCACTAAATGGCTCTCTGCAAATATCGTGAAAATGTCGTGTCGGTACTCGGTAGGTACTGTAAAAACAGTTATAACAGTGCATATGCATAAAGTTTGAGGTACAAAGACGAGTAGAGGGTAACACAGTGTACAAAGCGGTAACTGACCGCCTCCACTCGAGTCGGATTCATTAAAAACCCGTATGTTGCATTACAAGCAATATCTCTATTTTATTCGCTCTAAGTAAGCACCGTCGTATCTAAAACTGAGTCCGTAAAAAAATACAAGGTTCTAAACTTTTGTATTAAAAGTTTAGAAGGCTTGTATTTTTTAAATGAATACTTTTTTTACGGTTTGGCGTGTATAATGTGTATAAAGACATAGATTATGACGAGATAAATTGATATAATCCTTAGTTTTGGTTGGTCAACGTCAAACCGTGGAGTAGTTACCCTTCCACGTTTGTATGGAAAGGTGGGCGACTTGTTCACACTTAAAGGACAATTATATATGTAACATCATAAAGATAAAACTTACATCCAATAACGGATTAACTTTATATAAAAAATAGAGACTCGATTTAAAAAAAAAAATGTAATCATACCTATTCATACAAAACGTAATGACGATTCAAAGTGATCAGTGAGATTTTATTGAATAAATGATTTTTGACTTTGACTTTGCATGCTAAGTTTTGAATTATTTAGGTAATGCGTGGTAAAACTAAGGTATTATAAATTACCAATGAACGAGCGCAAGTCGAAAGAGAGGCTAAACAAAGGCTAAACAAAGTAGCACCCATAATTACACTCTTTTTTGTATATTCTTTAAAAATTAGCTTTTCTCTGTGTTGTTTTTTTTATTCTGTGTCTTGTTTTGTCATTTGTTTCATCGAAATAGATTTGTCTCTAATTTAGCAACTTTTAAATGTTGTACTTACCTGTATTTTGTGTGCTATAATATCTAATAAATAAGTCTAGCGTCTAACTGAGACCCAAGTGGTGTAGTTTCAAATCCCATAAACCTTTTCTCATCAAATTCATTTGTTGACTATAGAAATAACAAGCTAACTCGACCACCACAAGATTAATGGAACTTACGAAACTCATAACAAAGTTAAAATCAAATTAACATCGTCATAAAACTCGCAAATACTTATTCATGGCGCCACAAGTACACGTAATCCGATTTGCGTGATACACACGCTTCAACTGGCCACAGCTCTACGAAAACAGCTGATCTAGTACAATTTAGGATAGTGAACAAGCATATTATGAAATGCACATTTATTCTTGCAAGTAACTTACAACTTGTAAGTTACTTTCAAATACCCAATAGATTAAAAAAACGTGGTTTTACTATGTAACGAGTATTAAAAAGAATGAAAATAGTCAAGTGGTTGATCCGTCATTTATCAGTGTATAAAAAAAATTCATAGAATGGGTAAAAAATATCAGCACTATCATGGCACTATCCCACTAATATTATGAATGTCAAAGTCAAGACGTTTGAATGTTTGTGTTCCAATCACATTACAACTGCTGGTCCGATCTGGATGAAACTTGGAATATATGTATAGAAACTAGTTCTTTATATTTGTTTTAAATACACTAAAATAAAGTTGGAAGCCAAAGCGTCCACCATAATGTTGTTATGTATTTATGTCATATTGATGGTATGTCAAGTTACTATAATTTGTTCTCTGTAATGGACCAACCGTCGCGTTTATAAGCTGTGTTAAAAATAATCGATTATACGTAACACTAAAGACTATCATCACGCAACTTTAAAAGTTTCTCATTTCGTAGACTCTATCTCAATACAATAGAGATTATTATCGTCTACTTCTGTTTATATTTTATTTTATACACCCTTCACAATGTATTCGGGGGTGCTAACGTCCCCTAATCCCTAATAATGAACTGGTACAATGACTTAAAAGTTTTAATATTGATTGATAACATTGAATTTAATTCTAAAATGTCCTCTAAAGTGGTCAGACCTAAAATAAATACGTAACACTGTAAATACTGCATTAGTCGTAATTTCTGCAATACTGCATTAGTCGTAAAGTTATGACGGTCATAAGGAGTAAAACGTTAGGTTACCTATAGCTGTTACTTAACTATTGTTTTGTTTGTTTCTTGTAGGTATCTTTATGTTTGCTATATTTTCTACGTCCGTTCTGTATTTTTCTGTGTGTATGTCAAATAAACTATCTATCTATCTATCTATCTATCTAAAAAAAAGTCTTACAATAATATCATATGATCGGATTTTGTGGAGTTTTTGAGTTGTTGTAAAAATTATAAAATTGGCAAACCCACTATAACATGAGCTACCATTTCTTGGAGTTTCAATGATTTTGTAGTTTAAGTAAGACTGGTACTTAGCTAGAAGGCGATTTCGAAGCGATTTGCAAAGTTTATTACAACCAAAAAAAATTGTCAATAAAAATTGTTTGGGTTTTATTAACCTCCGACCATCGCGAGATCTCAGTTCGGGGCGAACTACTACTTTTTGTTTATGATTTGATTCTAAGTCCACTTTTTTTCCCCATCGAGCCCACTGGTGGGCCAGATGGGAAAAAAAATCCCATCGAGCCCACTCATTTGCATAGTGGGCTGGGTAATTTTTTTTCCCATCCAGCCCACCAGTGGGCCGGCCGGTGGGCTCGATGGGAATAAGCCGATCTTTCCAACGTTTAGCTTTTTTATAAAAAAAAAAATACGAACTCAAATACTAGAAATATTAGAGGCAATACCAGTAATTTGGTAAATACCATAAGTTGGTAAAAACCAAATAAGTGGGTCCACCACTTAGTAAAACTGAATTACTCAAACCTATTTTGGAAAACCGGAGCCCCCAGGTATACGTAGGTAGGTATACCACCTCTACTTAGTCTTGTTTTGAATCTACTCAACTGATAATTTAAAGTAAATCCGACACTGACTAATGACGTCCCCCGGGTCCGTTTGTGGGGCATAATGCTTAAACTTGGCACAAATTATGTGAGACTCTAAATGGGGTTGATTATAGCAGTATTGAATCATCCCTTGTAAAGTATTCATGTGAACGTTTATGTTGTTTTCATTTGATTAGGGTCGTGAGAGGGTAGTTTTTCTTAATGTTACAAGGTCACAAATTGAATTATATTGCACTTAATTTTGGATGATTTGATAAAAGAACCATAGACAATAGTTAGATAGTTTTTGTTTTGGTAACAAATGAAATCTGATTTACATAAAAACATTATTTTGGAAATCAATCGTAGGGCTAAATTTAGATGAGCGGGATGCGGGACGCTTTATGATTTAGATACAGTTGGCTTGCCCAGCACCTAGGTATACCATTTTCTCAGTCTACTCGACCTTATCCACAGGAAATACTTAGCCCTCGTGAGTCTAGTAAAAACAGTCGATACGTTTCGTGCAAAACTGCCTAAGCTCCAGGTATCCTCCAGATGTTTTTCTTCGCCGTTTATGATCATTTTCCACATTTTCCGAATATAAAAATCTAGGAAGACAGCCGGATGTTTAAAAGATGCAAATAAAGTTCTAAAATTTAAACAAAAAACCACACATCGTAGAAAAATTATATTTTTTCTTCAAAAAGACTATATTAAAAAATACAGTATTATTAGAAATAAACTATTTGTCCCCAACCGCAGGCTGGCGACAATGATGCGCGCGCGCCGGTAAGCGCACTAATTGCGCCCTAATGTGGGATAATGTGAAGTGATGGGGAATAATGGTGCAACATAATGGGATGCGTCCGACGGAGCTTTAAACGTGTTTATATATACATTTTGTATTTATTTATAACTATTTTAACAAGGTAGCTTTTTATAAGCTTTCTGTCTGGATTTTGGTAAGTAAATAACTAAAATAATCGACTGTATTTTTAGTAAATAGAAGAATGATCTACAATGCCTTGACGGACATATATGTACATTATATTAATATGAACAAACGTAGAGGTGATATACCGACAGTAAGACACAAATTCAATCCAATCACATCATAGTTTTAAAAGAACTCAAGAAGTCACTGGTGCAGATTCTGTTGAATGCTTTTTCCTAAACCAACTTAATATGATACCACTATAACACTTTGTTTTAGTTCATAAGTGCTGTCAAATTAGGCTAGTTTATGAAAATGAAACCATAAAATCGGCACAATTATCATTAAAATAAAAATACTATAATCTAAAAATGGAAAACAGAATGCATGTAGACAGTATCAAAACTGCAACAAGAAAACCTCATTGTTAAAAACTATAAACAATAACAAATGTAACACGCACATCGCAGCGGGTGTCCGGGAATCGCACTCGTTAGTCTGACCATCCGACCCCAGGACTCACCATCCCGGGATCCCCATCCCGGGGTCCGGGACACGCGCGGCCACGTGACGTCGCACTGATTATGACAAACGAGAGAACTAATACGTCGCTTGCGGCTATGATTTGGAAATGATGGGTTGATGTTGTAACTGGTTGTTAGTCAAATTGCCAATTTGTTTTAGCTGTGAAGTTCAATGAATTTCGTGTTTGTTTAAGCTGTGTAAGTTATCTGGGTAATATTATATTATTTAGATTGCTAAATACTCAAATTCAAAGATGATTTATTTGCTAAAATGTATAGCAAAATTCTTTTTTTATGGATGATTACGTTAGATTACGTTAGATGATTACATAGGTAGCACCTATGTCTATCGTCGCAAATAATCAAACGCAAACTCTTATTACTTAGGTTAAATACCTTAGAAATATCCATTATTTTTTATTTGTTAAAATAATCCATGCCTTTTATGCACAATTATCTTTTTGCCAATATGTCAATAATAATGGGTAAATATAAAATGAAAAACTTATATTAAAATGGGAAAATACCAACGCGTGATCATGGAGCTAAGCAAGTTGGTATAGGTACAAACTCTGGGCACAGAATATAAATCTTAATAAAATGGCTTCCCTTTTGTTTTCCGGTACCGGTCGACATTTTAAATTTATTCTTATTCTTTCTGGTTCATGTTATTGTTATTTACGACATGTGATCCGGCCGGTATTGTGCACGCCCACTTGTCCGCGAGTTTCTTCAATCGTGGTCACAATGCTCGCCTGATTCTATGGTTCGGTAGTTTGGTTTGCGTTACGAGAGGTAGCGTTTTAGAATAAGAATTAAGAATAAATAAGAACAAGAATTGATTTATTTGACAAACATTACATAATTTTCGAGTCGAGTTGAAAAAAACTTGAGCACCGCTTTCAAAATCAAAGCCCATGACCGTCGTCATATATTGCATTTTAGTATTTGATCGAGTGAGCGAAGCGAACGAGATCTTAGTGACAACTTGGACAAAAATGCTTTGTATGTTTGTTTGTCAAGATCTTTTGAACCGCTTATTCGATCTTCACAGAATTTGGTAGGTATGCGGATATTACTCTTAAGTTTTACTGGTTTGAAAAATAAAGTAAATCGGTCAAGGGGTTGGAAACTTATTAGGTTCCAAAGGGAGTAAAAAAAAGAAGTCGTACCAAAATATCAAATGGGGTGTCATATGATAGGGCTTTGCGTAGACATTCCAAAACCGTTTTTATTTTGATTCTAGGTCTAATAGTTTTTGAGTTGTTGTAAAAATTATAAAATTGGCAAACCCAGTGTAACGTGAGCTACCATTTCTTGAGTTTCAGTGATTTTATAGTTCAAGTAAGACAGGTACTTAGCTAGACGGCGATTTTGAAGCGATTCGCAAAGTTTATTACAACCTTTGGTCAATAAAAATTGTTTGGGTTTTGTTAACCTCCAACCAACACGAGATCTCAGTTCGGGGCGAACTACTAGTTATATAGGATACATTTAAACTTCGATACTGGCAGACAACTTAAAAGATGGTCGGATGACATAAAGCTAACTGCAGCCCCGCTGTGGACAATAACTGTTCGAGACTGACAACAGTAGAAAGAACTGGAATACCAACAACAGTTGAAAGAACTGGAGGAGACCTAATGTGTAAAAAGGACTTGCAAAACCACAGTAGTAAAGGCTCAGAAATCTGAAAGCACGAGCATAAGCTCTTCCCTTGCACCAGCCCCCAAATCCTCATACGAGTAATGCCTTCGGTTAGTTAATCGTCCGAATTGTCCACTAATGTAATAGTCGTTCGTCCGTCCGTCCGTCCGCTGACGTATCACGTTACTGATCGAATTACACAAATCAGAACTTACGGCTATTGTCGACATTTTGTGGGCTGATTCAATTTACTTAAGTTACTCCACTATTTATGATCGAAAATGTGGGGATAGGGGAAACTCTTATTGAGTTTCAGGCAGAGTACTTTTTTCAGGACAAAGAGGACGGATGGCTGGTACAAATAGAAATAATGACCCTAAAAACGGCTATTATGTGATCCTGTCAGAAATAATATCTTAAAAAATATTTACTGTACACGACGTTTCTGTACAACACCGATTTACACATTCATGTAGTTAACGTAGCGGTGGAGTTACACTACGCGGTAGTAGCGACTCTACGAGAGCGTTAGTGTTAAGGTGGATTTAGACCAAACGAACATAGAAATAGATTTGGGAATAAGAGCGTTATTTCTTAATCTTTAAGTGTAAATAAAAAATACCTTTTTGTTTACACTAAAAGATTAAGAAAAAAAAACGCTAAAATCTATGATTGTGTAATCTAGCCTAATTGATTACAGTATCAAACCGCTCATCTCTACTGTCTGTGAAACTACACAGATCTTAGATCTTTTAGAAATGTCTTAAGAATTAATTAAAACTCGGTAAAGCCGAACTCTAGGCAAAATAAATAGTGCTCGAGTACAAAGGTAGGTAAGTTTGAACTTAACTAGGTGCAGTTCAATTATAAAGTTTCGCCGCTTTCTAACTCTACATAACTCTATCACGGATCTGCTTATAGAGTGGCCTAAGGATGGCTGCACATGGAAAACTTGCCACGACCACAAGTAGCTATAGATTTTTTTTTCTATGGACTTCGCCGCTGTGGTAGACCAAAAAAGAAGTGGAGAGACGACCTAGATGTCGATAATAATGACTGACCAATAATGCGAGAGATAAAAACATAACAGGCTAATAAAAAAATGGTCTTATGTATACTTATGTACTCAAATTGTCTAAAATAATGGATGGAACGTAACAAGAGTAAAAAATAAACTACAATATTATGTACCTGCCTTTTTATAAATTATTTATATTATTTATGTATATAACCAGAACGGCCTGAGCCAATTACACTAGTTAAACTAATAATATTAACGAAACATAATTAATAGTAAAAAAATAGTAATAAATAGTAATATAAAAATACAGTCAGAGTCAGAAGCAAGTTAAATTAATTATAGACATTGTGAAAAAACTAGAGTAAAACTTAAATCTAGGAAAAAATAAATAATTATATTACTAATGTCAAGAATTTATATAGAGCAAACAAATAAAATACAAAAATAAAAATGTGTCCGAAAATAGTAACACAATAGAGTAACATTAAGTCAACACAAGGACGAATAAACAGATAGAGATCAGCTCTCACACTTTCTTCTCGCAGAACTCCAGGCACTCTGACAACACTGTTCTCCATCCATTTATTATTTAGGCTCGTGGTCAGTCGTGGTGGTATTCCATGACAAAATACTAAGTGGTCTAAATAGGAAACGTCGTGCAGTGTGACCGCACCTTAATACCTTAAACTTATAACAGGGTTCGTTCAGAACCGTGTTTGCAGTTTCTTTGCATCCTTGTTGGAAGGTTCCGTTTATGTCGTTTATTCCCACCTGTTCCGTTGAGTAGTTCTGTTGACAGAACTACTGGGATTTTTTTCCCATTAGTTCTGTCCACTAAACAATTGGGAATACAATTCTCACTTGTCCTGTTGAGTAGTTCTATTGTTTGTATAACAGTGGAAATAATGAAGCCTAATATAAAACAAGCCGATGTACTAATTACATAAGTTAAATTACTACATATGTAAATTTACAAACATAAATGTATATTTTTAATTATTGAACATACTTTTTAAAAGTGTTCTCAATAACAAAGTAAACCCCCCATTGATTTAGTCATTCAAAGTAAAAATCTTAATCTATTTTTATTTATTTATTTATTACCCTCGCACCTACCTGCTTATACTAATATTATATTATTGACTTACAAAATATAGATTCGAATTGGTTGACGAATAATGTAAAATAGATAGCTTTTAATATACCATAATAAAACTGTGAATCTTAGACTAATAAATAAATAAATAAATTTATTTATTTTTGGAAAACTTACAGCTCTTAAAAACACAATAGACAAACACTTAGAAACAAAAGGCTAATAACAAGTTTTCACTGATAGAAACATATTAGCGTTTAAAGCACTTAGAAAAAGGTACAAACTAACCTATTTGACACCAGCTAAATTGGTAGGTAAATTAGGTACTAACATTTTAAACAGAATGTAAAGTAAATAAATTAATCAAAGAATCAACCGACGCCTCATCCTTGGCACGCTGCAGCCGAACTGGTCAATTATAGCACTATGCTGTTTTTATATTTGACACACGCACGCAATAAGAATTGTTACGATAATTGGTACTCACAAAGTCAAGGCTGAAAGTGGGAATACATCTTCGGGATCTCTTTGGAATGTAGAAATGCAACCTGCTTAACAATTCTGGGCAATCTATTTGGCCAGTTACCAACTTGCCCAGATATAGTACGTCTGCTATGTCACGTCTAGTACCAAGAGGAAGTAAAAGATATGTTTTACAAGACAAGTCATAGTCGTGTAAGTACGTTTTAGTTCGGAAATTCAAATACCGTACAAATTTCTTTTGCAATTGTTCAATCCTGTGAATATAGGTAGTGTATGTAGGGTTCCAGATCTGTGAGGCGTACTCTAAAGTACTTCGCACATAGGTGCAGTATAAGATTTTTATCTACATTAAAACTAGTACTTATACGTAGGTACATTAAATTTGAAATATACACACAAGCATGTGATGTGTATTGTGTATACACGTACTATTTGTAAAATGATACTCAAAAATATAACAAAACATTTATCGAATTATGTAAAGCAGAATGGTAATGGCGCGTCTGTAAGTTGATAACGGCCCTTCTTATTATAAGACAAATGATACTGCGGAATGAAGTTGACGGGACTAGAGCCAATGTACCGACAAGTATTAAAATGTTTTAAAGTTTTATGGTGCATTATTTCTAAGCTCCCTCAAAGAATATGTAATACCTACGTACTCCCATTCTACCAAAATTACACACTGAAAATCTCGTTTTCTCATTGTTCGTTTTTCGAAAGCACGAGTTCTAGTTAGAGAGTTTCGTCAGTCTGGCTCCCTAAACTCTCTCTCTCTAAACTCTCTCTCTCTCTCTAAACTCTCTCTACGACCAGACTGAACGGCTAGTATAATCTCTAGCGATATCCATTGTATATGTCGGATATTTAATATTAGTTTTAGAAGTTTTTAAAAAGTTTTAGGTGGTAACACTGTTTTGCGTTTAGAGGTTAGGTTTTGGCAAGAAAAAAAGACGAAGATGTTTTGTTTTGTTTACGATTGATAAAAATAAAGAAAGTGGTCAAATAAAGTGTAGATTCGTTTCAAATAGTGTTCAAATCCCACAACTTTTGGGGGCTCGTCCGGGATCGACCTAAATTTGGAGCGAATCGAAGACTGAAGACTCAAAATTTTGTCGTAAAATTCGCAAGTCATTCTATGAAAAGTGCCGGTGTGCCGCCATTGTGTATTTTTTTTACCGAAGCTGATACGACTGAACATAGGCACAGATGTCTTGGTAAAAAATGTTGCCATCGATGATGTTGCATTCTACTATCCGGATGTCATGGTAAAAAATGTTGCCATCGATGTTGCACTCAACTTTTCGGATGTCATGGTAAAAAATGTTGCCAACTAAAGAAGAATTCTGCTGAAATGTTTGCTTGAGATTTGGATAAGAAGATTTATTTTTGAAGACTAAAGACTAAATGAATCCAAATAAGCCATCACTTTGTACGAGGACTAAAAGACGTAATTCCAAGAATTTGAAGATTAACACTAGTTTGACAACCACGATGCCGCCGAAAAAAGACGAAAAGGAGAGCGAAGATGAAGAACAAGACGTAGACGTACAAATTTCATTCAAGGACTTAGAGAAGTCGATGACCGTTTTTACGGGAGATGACACTTACCCTATCGAAGCGTTTATCGATGAATTTGAAGATACTGCCCAAATCATGAAGTGGACTAAAATTGAGAAGATGATTTATGCAAAGAGGCTTTTAGATGGAACTGCGAAGCTATTTTTACGATCTTTGGGTAAAGTAAAAGACTACGCCAATCTAAAGAAAGCACTCAAAGAAGAATTTGGCCCTAAGATTAATAGTGCAATCATACATAAGAAGCTTGCTTCTCGTAAGATGAAAAATGACGAGACCTACCAACAGTACTTTTTGTCTATGAAAGAGTTGGCACTTCATGGCAAAGTTGAGGACGCTGCACTGATGGAATATGTCATTGATGGTATCCGTGACCTGGAGATCAATAAAACTATGTTATACGGTGCTTCAGACATGAAAGATTTTCGAAAGAAGTTGGACATCTATAGTGACTTCAGAAAGAAGGTGCCCAATAAACCTGCACAGACTGGACAGTCATCTGGACATCAATCAACCCGTAAGACTCATGTGAAAAGATGCTACAACTGCGGTGAATTAGATCATCAATCACCCGCCTGTCCGAAGGGAATAAAATGTTTTAGATGTAATGGATTTGGCCACAAGTCTACTGAATGTCCAAACAACAAACCCAAAAAGACGCTGAATATTCAGAATGAAAATGAAGAAGAGAAAGTTCCCTATAAGAAGATAAAGATTAACGAACACGACTTTGTAACCTTAATAGATACTGGGAGCGATATTAACCTTATCACTAAATCAGAGTTTGAAAAGATAAAACAAAACATTAAAGATTATGAAACAGAATCAACGTGTATAACTGGAATAGCGAAGAATAAGGTTTATACTGAAGGAGTATTTACAGCGAATATAGAAATTGATGAATACTACACAGACGTTAAATTCCATGTTGTGCAAGATAGCGATATACCTGTAACGGTTCTAATTGGAAACCCTATTCTAAAAGACTTTGAAGTTTGTTTTACACCTGATGGTGTTTTCGTGGAAAAAATTATGCACCTTACACTTTTAATAGAAGAGAAAGACGATGAACAAGAGTATGATATTGAAGATTCTAAATACAAAGAAAAGATTCATAAGATGTGCGAAGAGTACAAGTGTAATGAGAAGAAGAAAGAAAGTAACGTTGAACTGAAAATAATACTTACTGATGAAGATCCAGTTTTCCAAAATCCACGACGCCTATCATCCTTAGAAATGACTGCTGTGAATACCCAGGTGAAAGAATGGTTGGACCAAGGAATAATCAAAACTAGTAAATCAGATTTTGCCTGCCCTGTAGTTCTGGCTGATAAGAAAGATGGATCACGTAGAATGTGTATGGATTATCGACGATTGAATAAAAAAGTGATTAAAGAAAGATTCCCTCTACCCATAATGGAAGATCAGATTGATAAGTTGAAGGAAGCAAAAGTGTTCACATCACTTGATCTGAAGAATGGTTTCTTACATGTGAGAGTACACAAAGACAGTCAAAAGTATACATTATTTGTAACAACGAAGTTCGACCGTCGCAAGAGAAGATTAATGCTGTAGCAAATTTTAAGATTCCCAACAACGTGAAAGCTGTTCAGTCATTCCTTGGACTGACAGGATACTTCAGAAAGTTTATTAAGAATTATTCCCTGATTGCGAAGCCTATGACTGATCTGTTAAAGAAAGATGCTTTATTTAATTTTGATGAAAGATGTGAGAAAGCCTTTATGGAATTAAAGCAAGTATTGTGTAGTTCACCAGTTCTCCGAATATACAATCCTGACTTAGAAACCGAACTGCACACTGACGCAAGCGCAGATGGGTATGGAGCTGTTCTTTTACAAAGAAGCCCTAAAGACAATCAACTTCATCCCGTCCACTATATGAGTAAGAAAACGACTCCAGCCGAAAGAAAATATCATAGCTACTACCTAGAGATTTTGGCTATTGTTGCGGCTATAAAGAAGTTTCGAGTGTACCTTCTGGGGATACATTTTAAAATAATCACAGATTGCTCAGCCCTAACTATGACACTGCAGAAGAAAGACTTACCTCCGAGAGTAGCTCGTTGGGCCCTGCTTTTAGAAGAGTACGACTATAAGATTGAGCACAGACCAGGAGCACGAATGCGACACGCTGACGCACTGAGCAGATATCCAACTTGCCTCATGCTTACCGAAACTACGGCTCGTATAAGAAAAGCTCAGAATGAAGATGACTTTGTAAGACTGATTAAGAAAATTTCAGAAAAACAGAGAGGTACCAAGACTACATTATACAGAACGAAATATTATACAAGAAGAAAGATGGAATTAATCTGATTGTTGTGCCTAAGAAGATGCAGACTGAAATAATTAGAAAAAATCATGAGAGAGGACATTTCGGAATCTTAAAAACTGAAGAACTGATTAATAGAGAATATTTTATTGAAAACTTAACAGAGAAGATAAGAAAAGTAATTAGTAATTGCGTTGAATGCATTCTAATATCGAACAAAAGAGGTAAAAAAGAAGGATTCCTACATCCGATTGACAAGGGAGACGTTCCACTGTCGACATACCATATCGATCATCTAGGACCAATGACTTCGACTCATAAGAATTACAAATACATCCTTACCGTCGTAGATGCTTATACGAAGTTTACGTGGATTTACCCCGTGAAGACTTTAACCACTGAAGAAACTTTAGAGAAGTTAAGACTGCAACAGCAAACTTTTGGTTCACCTGAAAGACTGATCACCGACCGAAACGCTGCTTTTACCGCTAATGACTTTCAAGACTATTGTAAGAATGAAAATATTGTGCACTATACGATTACCACTGGACAACCAAGAGGAAACGGCCAAGTTGAGCGTATCCACCAGATCATTATCGCCGTATTGAGCAAGTTAAGCGCTGATGACCCGACTAAATGGTACCGCCGTGTGTCCAAAGTACAAAGATGTCTGAACGGAACATACCAAAGAAGCATAGGAATGACACCTTTTGAGCTGCTTTTTGGCACTAAAATGAGAGATAAAGACGACGAACTACAAAAATTGATAGAAGAAGAAAATATAAAGAATTTTAATGATAAAAGAGAAGAGCTTAGAAAGAAAGCTAAAGAATCAATACAGAAAATACAAGAAGAGAACGTAAAGAACTATAATAAAAAACGAAAAGAAGCAAAGTCCTATAACATTGGTGACCTAGTAGCCATAAAAAAGACACAGTTTTCCCAAGGAAGTAAACTGTTTCCTAAATTCTTGGGACCCTACGAAATAGTAAAATGTAACAGAAACGATCGTTATGCCGTGAAAAAGATCGGTAATAGCGAAGGTCCGATTAACACGAGTACCTCAGCTGATCTCATGAAGCCGTGGATTTCACCGGAAGACAATTCATCTGGGACAGATGATTGATCAGGACGGCCGTGACGGATATTTAATATTAGTTTTAGAAGTTTTTAAAAAGTTTTAGGTGGTAACACTGTTTTGCGTTTAGAGGTTAGGTTTTGGCAAGAAAAAAAGACGAAGATGTTTTGTTTTGTTTACGATTGATAAAAATAAAGAAAGTGGTCAAATAAAGTGTAGATTCGTTTCAAATAGTGTCCAAATCCCACATATATATAGCATATCCATTGTATATTTGGCTTTCAAGTGCGCGCGCTTCACCCGCCAAGCGACATTATATTATTCTTCTTCTTCTTTTATTGATGGTCTCTGTCCGTCATTTCGACAGGACGTTATCTTATGAGAGCGGCCGAAAACGTTCGAGAAAATGTCATTAGAAGAAAGATGACTCTTGTCAATATTGACAAACATCACTCGATTGTCTGACGATGACGTCATATCCGTATGACATTTTGTTGAACGGTTCAAATAACGCAGTCTTTTATAAAACCCCGTTTAATTAAAATACTAAATCAAACAATACAAAAAGCATTAGTATCGCAAATCGATTGTTCCGCCTGTCAACCGACAATGGTTCCGCAATCCACGGAATCGATTATAACATTATGTTCACAAACGGAACACGCGATTCATTTGCTAATGTGGTCCGTTTGTCTGTCATGCGCTAGACAGAATTAATTACTTAATGAAGCTGACTTGGGTTTTTAAACTGAGTATACGTAAACTTCTTCCATAAAAAGTTGACATTATGACCATAGAAGCCAATGGAGCCCAATTCAGCTGGTGCAGTTTTCTAAAGTAAAATAATTTGACATAATAGTATGCAACTACAATGATTTCGTTTCATTTCATGAGAATGGCAACAATTTTAGTGCTGTCAAATTGGATTTGTTTAGGAAAATGAAACAACAGAATCAGGGACATCATGATCTTGTCTTGGTTATTGAACTGACGCTTGATTCATTACATTCAAACCGTTACAATAATGTAAAACAAAGCTAGTCTAGTAAGGTATCTAGCAATAGCTACCTTAATTTAGTGTCGAAGTTATAAATATAACCATGACCCCACAAAGTCATATGTAGCTACAGACAAAAACACCAGTGATGATGCCACTGGCCACAGCGCACACAACGAGCAGTACTTGCATTCTGAATAATTGACTAAACGCCAGCCATCTGCGCAAACATAATTAACTCCTCGTATGTTACAAAAACCTTCCACGCAACGTACACCTACTAAACAAGGGGATTAGCACGTATATTACTGACAGTCGCCGCGATGCGTAAACCTTTTCTTTTATACAATTAAAAATGAAACAAGCCTAATATCTAATGGATTAGAGTCATTAGTGCACGCCAACAACACAAACTCGATTGCTAAACGTTGTAGCGTCAACGCGCAGTGTATCTCGGATTCGCTACTGTTACGATACGTTTACGTTTATTCGTGCTGGGGCCCTCTGTTTACTCAGGCCGATTTACACACACATAAAGTACGGTGGTAGAATTAGCAGGTGCACTAAGCGTGATACCGCAGCGCTCTTTAGTCGAGGTCCATACACTCATTTTTTTTTTTCGCTCCTCGGAGCAGGTTATAGTTTTAAAACCATACCGCCTAGTCTTACGTTGTTACCCCATCCGTACACTCGTCGTCGCAGTGTAACTCTACAACTGCGGTACTTCTGAGTGTTTTTTTTGGTATTCTTTTTTCTTTTATTCCTTGATTTATAGTCTATATTATAGACTATATTATAGACTATAAATATGATGCATGCATACTCTATATCATAGTTTCTATAATTTCTTAGGTAGGTAATGCTCAGTGCCACATCTTGAGAAAGACATACATCTAGCAATGGATTGATCTGCTTTAAAGTCTCAGTATGAGCGTAGCTTTACTGAAAATAACGTCTTTTTTTTCTGTGAAAACGTACAGTTTGCGTTGTTTTCGTCATGGTACGAATAATTAATATCAATTATACCTTTACTTGTATGCAATTAATTATTCGAAGCCAATTGTGTTTGCTACCCGTCTGTTGTTAATTTACTTATTGTAAGTACGTGTCTGTTTTCTAGGAAGTGTACACCTACTTACTTTACCTGTTGTGTTGGTATGTAGGTGAGTACCTACTTAGTATCACAATATCAAGTACTTATTAACCATTTATCACACCAACAAACTTGTACCTATAGAATAGATTTTAAAAACACAGATTTTAATATACTTCTAATAACTTCCACACACAGCTGCTGCCAGACACCCAATGTTACTTACGATAAAATATCACAATTTAATTCAGAACCAGTGATGAAGAATAAACCACTGGATAACAAAATTAACAGAAAATGAAGCCGTTTCTGTCCAGAGAAAATAGAAAAGGACATTCAGCGGTAAATAATAAGTATCGTTACTTGATTACACGAAGGAGTGTGGTTACAATAATACGGATTTGGTATTTCTTTTTCTATAAGATAACTCTAGAACTGTAAAGGAAAACATCGTGTCGGTTGAATATATTTACGATCAATATCGTTCAGTAAGATCTCAATTTTGAACCGTAGGTATACGTTCTCAGAAGATGATACAAACAGTTCTGAGGTTCCTCTAGGTGAAGTCTAACATGCCTATGGGACTCTGTAGTCTCTAAGCACGGTGGGCATCTGTTGGTAAGGCTTGAATTTCTCGAGGTTTATTCCTTACACTGTTGCTTGCCCAAAAAGTTCTCAGCAATAAACTAAGTAAGCCAAAACAGATGCAAAACGTGTTCCAACAAAAGAAACATTTACCTTTCAATTGACCATCTGCTCTCCTCAAGGCTCTGAAGCGTTCTGGAAGCTAGTAAAGTCAACAACAAATTGGACCTCCAGGCACCGCAGAGCCTCTCGTACCAATTTACAGGACGGTCTAGTAGCCAAACAAACTACGACTGAAAAATGTAAAGGGATCCTCTAGTTTGTTGATTGTAGGGTATAGTGGGGTCCAAATTGGACGGGTAGGTGAAGGGTTGTGGAACCACAAAACTATTCCAAGTGAACCCTTGACGGTACTCTCATTATTCTATTTGTCGAGCTGGCTTTTGGTGATCGATTTGAAAAGTTTCAAGACTTGTTTATGCTCACAAGCTGATGCTAGAATCGTGATACTTCAAGCCCCTCTTTCAATACCTGTAGGAAATACTTAGCATATTATGTATTTTTTTGACAAAAAAAACATTTAGACAAGTACAACAGTGCTGTAGGTAACAACGTAATAATTGACGTCATGATAGTTTTTGAGCGCAAATATAATATTATATCTGCAGTGTGTTATAAAAACATTTCGAGTACCTACCTAATTTAAAGAATTTCAAAAACTTCTTCATTTCATCAGTTTATTTACCTTATGATTTTTATGGAGATATCTCTATGACATTGTACTGGCCCACTAGTGGGCCGGCCGGTTGGCTCGATGGGAATAACCCAATTATTACCATAAGCCAAAACATCTCATAACGACAGTCATATTATGTTTATTATAAGCCCGTTTACACGGTAAATTAAATACTCCAACTCGAATTACCGATACAAAAGAATCTCTTCAACCCAATTTAATTTCGAAATGCTCTATAATTTGTTGAGTAAACAGCCATCGTGTCGAATCCTAAGAAAATAATCCACACCGACAACATCTTGAGTTGGTGTTGTTGCTGGAATAATCTATGAGGCCGACACTCGGCGTCGGTCAACACTTGAGACCAGTTGGTGTAGCCTATAGCTAAGCCAATTACACCAAAAAATATAGTTTATTTTGTGAATTTTACTACAGAAAGTACTTACCATTTAGTTTAGAAGGTAATCTACTTATGTAAAATATCAAAAAATATTTTTCGTACCACTTGCTCAAAAAAGTGACATTCTATGCCACAAAAAGCGAACATAACAATAGTCATTTTTAATCTCTTAAAAACAGGGAGAAAAAATTGTACTGGATTTCTTTCATCCTCTAGGTGGGAGAAAGTGATTTAAATTCGGAATACAATTTATACTGAACTACATCTGTGTTTACACCATTGAGTTTGTATATAAAGCATTATACATCTTTTTGAAAAAGGAATACGCATTTATTATGCAGGCCGTATGAGCTTGATGCCTTTGCTTTTCCGACAAAAAAATATTAGTCTAGGAAAATGCCGCGTTTTTGTTTTCTTCAAATACATAAACGTTAAGTTTATTTTAATTTATTTTTATAAATAAGTTAATGTTCTAAAATGCTATCTCATATTATTATTGTGTTAATTTTTTCGCAAATGGTACGAAAAGTAGAGTATTTTCCTCGGTGATAAAGCTGTCTTAGTCTTGGGTGAACTTAAATCCCTCGCTATACTCAGGACTCGTGTTAAATCCCTCGCTTCGCTCGTGATTTAAGTTTCTAACACCCTCGCTACGCTCGGGAGTAAACCTCGAGTCCTTCATTACGCTCGCGACAGAAGACACTGCTTTATCCCCTTGTTAATTAATCTACTATTACGCTAAGGAAGCTTGCGATAAATACCGTCATCTATTTTTGATGTCGTGAAAGTCACAGTTGCTCCAATTCTGTTGTTTCATTTTCCTACGTTCTAGTGATGTCAAATAATTTAGTTTAGAAAATTACACCAACTAAATCGGGCCCAATGAATATATTTTATAGAGTTGCTATAAATAACGCTGGGATACTATTGTGGACTTTTTTCTTAGTCGGTTCTTTGAATGAACAACTCTCGCTAAGATTCTCAGACAATACCGTGACTCGTTTTAGATTTCAACAAAAAAAACTTTCATTATTGATTTAATAATAATTTGTTATCTCGTCATATCACAAAGCGCTATTATGCGTTATTTTTTGAATATTGTTGCTTCCAACAATACTCAATGCTATTTGTATTGCCCCTAATGAGCGTGTAGGCACCTCATTTTGAAACCAATATACATTTTCACTGTGATCTCCACATTCATAGCAATATCAACCTTATTTCTACACTGTTATAGCTGGATTGATTTTTCTTTGTTGTACATTTGTTTGTTTTAGACACAAAGAGATGACATGGGTTACATCTCGAAGTGTCAAATCGCGTTTTGAATGAAAATAAACGCGTAAAATTGTAGAAGTAAAGGTGTGTGGTCACTCTCGTCTCGAGTGCTATTTTATTGGTTCGCCTGAGGTGCCTAATTGGCAGGCACCTACCTAATTGATGACGTTACATTTTAAATATTTCGAAATAAGGGTAAAAAGTTGTTATTTTTTTTAGTTTTAACAAAGCTAAATATGCCACGGTCGCTTGTAAGAGTTATTCGTCGAGTGGGATTACGAGTCGATGCCGTAGTTGATTAACGCATCCCAGTATCAAGGAAAAGGCTGCGGGTTCAACTCCCGTTCGCACTCACATGAATTTGAATGATCAGCAGGTCCCATGCAGGTCTATTGAAATAGAACGTTGTGACCCAGTACTCTACCAACTTACATAACAAAAAATTTCGATACAGAAATATCGATAGTTTTTATTTTAAATCTGTTTTAAAAGTGCCACTCTACTTGTAACCTCCAAAAAACATTAGCTCAATATACAATGGTACTGATTATGTTGGCACAAGTGGTTTGTTACATAACAGAGCCAAGAGGCTCTGTTACTTGCTCAACCAATATTTGGTTATCGTTACGTGTGGCGCTCCTGGAGAACGCATTTTACTACTCTACTCAGTGATAGTTCAAATATTGCTTTGCACTCGACGTTTTTTTTTATATTTTCTAGATGAGTACTGTTCTCATCGGGTTTTTTTGAACGATAAGTCACTGGTATCGGTTTAACAAACGGTTTTAGGCTGCGTTTTCAGTTTTCACCAGAGATAAAGTGGTATACGAAGAAAAATTCACTACTTTAGGTACGTGACAAATTATTATTATTGCCTTCCAAGTTCCTCTATCCTGTGCTATTGATGGCCACTCATTCATAAACGTGGTCTATAACGTGACAAATGAAGTGATCATATTTTCCTTGCACACCGCACATTTTCTAGCACACTTTTGGTGAAAAGCAGACTAATTCAGAAATGTTGGTAGATAACAGTAACAAATATAATATTATATAGATTGGCATATCCGCGTTCTCTTGTTCATAATATCCGGATATTCCGGATTCGTGTACCGCGATACCGATTCGCTTGTAAAATGATATCCGGCAGTCCCGATTGGAGGTTCGTAAGATTAATTTGTATAATTTGAAATGAGGGTAATGAAATGTGAAAATAAGCTTCTGAAAATTTCTGATTTAGCTGACGATTGTAAATCAATGCACAACACGGTTTACCTTTACGAAAAAAACATGGTCATATTCAAAATACTCTTTTACGTATTCTGCTCGAGCACTGATCCGGACTTAGACCTAGACCCAACACGCACTGGAGCACAAGGCGCCAGGCACTTTACCTACACCAATATTATAATACACAAGACTCTTACTAGGCCCTCTGTAGGTTATTTTCTCCGTGGCCAGAATGACCAGCGACAAATCTGGCGAATCGCCAATGCGATTAATTAAAAAACATATTAGGGAGCCCGCTCTAATCCCGCTCAAGTACCTCTCAAGGAGATTGCGGACATGCTGAGTGGCCAAGTTTATGAAATGTGCCTTTAAATTGTACATCTGTGCACTTTTGAAGTAGGATGTTATGTATAAAGATTATTTTTAAACAGGATCTAAGATTTCGTAAGAACGTACGCCTACAATATTTACAAAATAAACATGAAACAGTTGAGCTATCAACAAACCGTTGCAAACGATTTATAGATAGCTCAACTGACCAATCGGAAGCGTGCTCAAGACACTTGCAAATAAGATTTGGTAATAAATCGTGTATATTTAAACCTTTATACAAAGCGACTCAGTGATAATCAGTATATTATCACAAACACATCAGTGGGGATAAGTACAGTCATCTACCAGTGTTCAAACGCTCTAATAAGAAATAAGAAATAAGAAATATTTATTATAGAACTGTGTACAGGAGATCTTATCATAAAATAGTTTCAACAGTCTACCCATTCCGGGCGTACAATATCTTAACCAATAATACTATCTTAACTATCTAATAGTAACGTATTAGAGTACTCTTCCAAAGTATAATGTGCTTTACTGATAAGCCATCTTCTTAGCCTAAGTTTAAAAAGGTTTCCATTTAGTTCTTTGAGATCTGTTGGTAATTTGTTATATATCTTTATAACACATTTGCTCGTAAAGGGTCTCTTATTCCACCAATTTCAGTATCGTAATGTATGTCATTACGCACTCGTGCGTTATGGTAATGTAAAACGCACGGTTTATCAAGATGCTCCGCGCGGGCGGGGGGCGCGCGCCGCGCTCTACGATAAAAAATAAGCATTTAATTCTTTTACAAATTGTTCAAATTTTTCTAACTGCTTCAACAAGTGAATAAAGATTTATTTTTTTAAGAAAGTCAGAGTTTTATTTATTTCCTCGCAAATGTGTTATAAAACGTCGTATGACATACGTGCGCTTTGAAAATTACAGCCTCTGCTTTCTTGTAGCCCTCGCCTACGGCTCGGGCTGGCAATATCGCCTCGGCTGTAATTTTCAACTCACCGCACTCGTATCATAATGTACTAATATAGCTGTATAATATGTACTTTTATAAAATATTGTGTTATTTATTTGCGGGATAGGAATATTAAATTTGTGTTTACTACGTAGGTTATCAGATCGACTAGATTTTTTCTAAAGTATATTGGATTGTTTTTAACAAAAAGACAGATTTCTAAAATAAATATACCAGTTTAAGTAAGCAAGTTGTTCTGTTTAAATATAGGTCGAAGTGATTCCGTATTTTTCATGTTTTAAATGGCCCTAATACATTTTTTTTTCATTATAAAGACAGTCTTTGCATTAACAGAATATTTTACTCTAAGCCATAGTAGACATCTTCTTTAATCCCTTATAGTAGTTCTATATTTTCAACTCAGGCGAGCTTTGTATGGTGTAGTTTGAGGCACATAGAAACATTAAATGTTACACATACTAAACAATTTACATACAATTTTCCGTAGAACACAATAACCGTCGTTTATATCCAAACAAACAGCGTCAAGTTGATTAGACGTGAAGGGACGTCATCAGGCAAATTGTCGAGTTATTATAGCAATTATGGATCGGCCATTGCCTGAAACTGCCTGTTCACGGCCGCTAGTTGCCTGGTTAGTGCAGCTGTCAGTTTGGTGCAAGCACAGATAATATTTTAGTATCGACTACAAATGCAAGGTAATGTCAGAGAGCGGAGCGTACTCTGAAAGCGTGTACCTAAGCCAAGGAGACATTCTACAGTAGAATATCGAAAACGTCAATAATAATGATTGATAATTAGTTTCACTCCTTTTAAATAAGTTGCCTATCCAATCTCATTATTTTTAAGGGTTTTGACGTTCAAACGGAACGTTTTTGGTGTTAGTATAGATTTTAGACTACTTAGTACACATAATTGTAGAAGGCCACTAAAATCGTTTCACTAAAGTGTACCTAGACGTCTATATTCTGATATGACGATGATGATTATCCTGGTACTATCAGCATTATCAACGCTTATCAGCTAATAATCGCTATCCGCCCCGCTTCCTCCCCTGGTCAAGGCCTTCAACGGTCCGCGACCGCGACATCTTGTTTTCCACAGTGTCGGAAGTCGCCATCTCTCGTTACCACTATTTTCATTAGCAGCCCCATTGCGCAGCGTGACTGGCCACACCGGACCACTTTCAATAACAGTGGCTCTTTTACTAGGTAATTTGACTTCCGTTTTGTTACAAATTGACAGGTAACCGATGTTTGAGTATTTTTGTTAATTTACGTCATTTTGAAATAACAAGGCTTATAATAAGGGTCTATTCGAGTTATTTCCTTCGACGGCTTATTTATTTTATGACGTGTTAGAAATACAAGATCTTTGGCGAGGTTGGGTGAGGCTGAAGTTGGCATCGGTGGAGTTGGCTTTTTGTTATTAGGTTCAAGCTAAAATTTTTATGCGTCTATACTATTATAAAACTGTAAAAAAGCCAAAAACTAAATATGCTTTTTATGATCTACTAAATAAACGATTCTGACTCCGAATATCGAGTTTGTCTGTTTGTTTGTTCGCGGATCACGCCTTAACTACTGGACCAATTTCAATGAAACTTATACCAATCAGAAGCCCTTTTTCCGGATTGAAACATAGGCTATATTTAATTAAAATCAAAGACTGGAATTCTTAGATACAGCTTGAACTCCCTAAACCAGAAGCAGCCTTTGACACGAGGTTCATTGTATGCTGGTTGACATATATTTTAGTGGAATGTTTTGCACGCGCACGATGTCGCGGGTATCAGCTAGTTTCCCAATAAAAATGACAAAAAGCACTAGTTCTACATGAAAACTACGAGTCAGTCTGAAGAAGCCAGCAGCACCACCCTCAATTACACGACAATAGTATTGCGACCGCGCATTATCCCATCAACTAATCAAAAAGTGTCCGTCGCACAAATTGAATAACAACCTGTTACTGTGACACGGCAGGCGACGCGGCTTTGTCCCGTAGATTGCCACCAAATTGCCACCAGACGCAATCCCAACTCCATTTTATCCAACGCCTGCACCTGATTGGTCGACACGCCTCCCCCCCTTGCTTCATTCAACCTGAGTGTTGAAGAAATGAAATTATGCACTCCGTAAATAGGAACCTTTGTTCGATTATTTAACGTGTTTTAGCTTAATGATACCGCTGTCCAGTTGACGGCATCCAAGTGGCTTTGTATGAAACGCTTTCACGTGTAATGATGTTTGTTATTCAGTTTTGATGAACATCATACATTCCATATAGTGACGTACCTGCGCAAATGTAACATTGAGAGATATCTAACATGGTACTGCCTCATGGTGTGAACTGACCAATGTCATTTCCAATGTTATCATTGATTGAGTGATTGGTCAAATTTAATGTCATGTTTGACATTTTACAGTGAGTCTTGCTTCTGACTTTTATGGAAGACCCCTCCCACAGATTATACCTTGGAAGGTATACATATTAGTAGTAGGATTTTTTGACACTTCGTTGCACTGTTTTAATAAAGTCACATAAAGTAATAATTATTTAGACCAGTGATCTTTTAAGTAGGGAAATCACAGTTTCAGTACAGACTTTTGCCATCAAAGTGTGGCGCACGAGCAAACAAAAATAAATTAACCTCTGTAAGGTCAAAACATCCGAAACCCCAAAAGTAATTAGTAAAACAAAACAGAATTAGGTGCTCGCGAGCTCAAAATCTGCCGACACCGACAAATTGTTTCAGAAGCTACCTACATTACAAAATTTACAACCCGAAAGTAATGCGTCCACTTAACTTGGCCCCTCATGTGCGCTCTGTTTTGGCTTCTAATCATTATTGGGCGGATGTTTTAGCGTAAGCTGGGAGTTTAGACAACAGATACAAATTAAAAAAAAAAATAGTTTTGAAAATAATAATTAAAATATCGAAGAAATTTTCTAGCTCTGCCCACCAACTTGGATGTCTGTCTGTTTTTCTAAGATTATTCATAGCTTCATGCATGACATGACTCATGAACATAGTTTTAGTAATTTAACTGGCTATAATTTACAGATGGTGAATATGAATACCCAGTTTTTTGACAAAATAATGTTAAAACAAAGCCTGTCTCTTAGCCCGTCACTCGCCGAGCTCAGGATACGTTGGGGTTCCTCTCATACGAGTAATAAATTGTCTGGCGTAATACTCTCCGCGTCATTAGCACGCGTGAATGTGCCAAATTAACAATTACACCGGGTTCCGCAGATAATTAGTACTCGCGTCAGGCCCGCACTGACATATTGCATTCCGGGAGTTACAACGCCGGATTCTAATTGTGAAATTACTTTGCCTACGCTTTCGGGTTAAAATTAAAGGTAAACAGACAATTGAATTTACGGAAAAAATTACGGATAAAAAAATAATAAAGAAAACTTACGTATTGATTCATTCCATAGCCTTGGTAGAGACTCCTTAGTTACCAAGATATTTCAAAGTCAAAGTCAAAGTCAAAGTATATTTATTTGCAGAATTACATGTGTGTAGAGATATTATAAAGTAGCATTGTATCAATGTAAAACTACCCTACAGGGTGTGCAAAACACAAAAATAATTAATACAAAATTGAAAATTAATTAGAATTATAAAATAAGCATTAATAGGTACGATAGGAATTATAGAATAGAAATTACATTGAGAATATTTAAATTGTTAACTTTATTTGTTCCTTTTTTTAGACGATAAGAACTTCATTTATTCACAAAGAAAATTACAATTAATACAGCATTTACAATATTTACTAAATACATATGAAACATATTAATATATTATTACCTATTCTTTTACTTAAGCATTCTGTTTTAGGGGGCATTTTTAAAGATCCTTACATTTTTAAAGATCCTAAGAACACGTTTCAATAGTACCAACCTCTAAAAAAGTATCACAAACACTAATAAAATCAAACTATGCTAAGGGTGTGTTTGTTATATTACCCACAAGGAAGTATGAATAGTTACAAGTTCTGTAAGCACTTGTATCCCGATAATTCCCCAATGTAATAAAAAACGCGATAAACAAACAATAACTTAACACTTTCCCCCAATGTAATCCATTGTAAGCGCATAACGCGTTCACACTGTCCGTGTCCGACACAGAAAAGGTTAAAGAAATACAGTAGGTTCACTACCATCGTCGTTTCATTTGTCATTATACCAATAAATGAAGTGGATGGCATGAGATCACTTAGGACGTGAGGGCATAAAAAAACTTGCTTAAGAATGACATATCACACTCTTTTACTAGCTATTTGGCTAGTTTTTTGTAGAAATGAAAATTAAAACCGTTAAAAACCCGTAATTTCTAAATTAGGGGTTTTTAACGGTTTGAAATTTCATCAAAAAATGAAAATTAAATTATTTTATTAATGAATGTAAATTACAAAAAATGTTTATTTAATTACGATTTCAATTATAAAATTGATAGTAGTAACGCAGATGAATAACGTGTTCTACTTGGTAGAATTTTACTTCGGACTTTGTTATAAAAAACTAAAACTCATCCGTTAGTGTAGCATCGCTACTGTTCACCAGTAACAATACTGTGATGTCCGGTATAATCGAGGGCGCAGATACAGGGGCCCAGGGGCCTAGGGGCCAGGGGCCAGGGCCCCAGGGGACGGCTAGTGTTGCCGAGGGCGATGTTCGCATTTGTTTATTAAATTGCGTGGGCAATGAGATGATTATGCAGCGCTTAAGTGCTTGTTGGTGAATCATGGTGTAAGATGTTTGATAAATTACATTATTTGTATAGATAATCGCTCGGGAATAAACGGAGTCGTGAGCTTTGGAAGATGTAGACAGGCTCTAGTAAATATCTACTGTGGTACTAGTGATACTATAAGACAGAGTAGGTACATTGTTATCTTAGATGCTCATAAACGAATGAAGATGGATCCTTTTCAATTATTAATAGACATTTCACACGTTTAAAAGTTCTTATTATGTACCACTTCACGCAAATAAATAAATCATTCATTCAATCAATCGTTCATTCATTCGTTCATTCAAACGCCCTCTAGTCCCAAAATTAGCAAAGTTTTTACCTACTATTTGAACTAAATTGCTGATAAAATCTTTTCACCTTAGTATTGTATAACAAAAGTTTACTCGTAATTAAATAAATAATAAATATTCACGGACACTTCACATATAATATTCAAAAAGACCTCAAGCACGTTTGATACATCATTTCATAGGAGTATTTATTTCCAAAATATAATTAGTAAAAAGTAAAACTTGAAAAACATCAATTCATTTCAATGATATGCCATCACTTGCAATCGTTGAAATATTGATCAACATTTAGATTTATTTAATAAATACTTATCTCAGTTAAGCTTGTGTGTTAAGTTTATTGTGAAAATGACCCTGAAATAGCTTATACAAAATTTATAGAATTACTAATTCTCATTTATAATCTTTGTGTACCACTAGATAGGTATAAAATAACATATAAAAAGAAAGTTAATTGGAAATCGAAGGGAATAATAGCTTCTAGTAAAAAAAGCGTCAAATATATTTACAATACATAAAAAACAATGATCAAGCTAAATATGATTTATATAATAAATATTGCAAAAATCTTAAAAAAGTAATAAGAGTTTCTAAAAAAAATTCTAATATAAATTATATAAAAAATAGTACAAATAAAACTAAAGCCACGTGGGGTATAATTAAGCAATATACTGATACTACAAATCACATACAAACTACAATAGATTGCATTAAAATAAATGATCAAAAAGTTACTAAACCTTTTGAAATTGCCCAATCTTTTAACAGTTATTTCATAAATTTAAATAAAAATAATCAATTAAATTTGAAGAGCCAAAATAATACATCAAAAACAAGTTGCAATAGTATGTTCCTTACCCCAGTCAGTTCTGATGAAATTATAGCTATAGTAACAAAGTTAAAAAACACAAAAAGTTCAGGCTATGACGAAATACCAATCCAAATAATTAAAAATAGTATAAAATTGTTAGTGCACCCATTAGTCCATATTATTAATTTAACATTTGAACACGGATGTTTCCCCTCCAATTTAAAAAAAGCACTTATCAAACCATTGCATAAAAAAGGTACAAAAACTGATATGGGACATTACAGACCAATAGCAATTCTTCCCAGTATCTCGAAAATCTTCGAAAAAGCTATTTACAATAGGATGTTTTCATTTCTAGAATCTAACAATATTATAAATCCAAATCAATTTGGATTCCAAAAAGGGAAAAACACCACTCTAGCAATCTTTAAAACTCTACGACAGGTATGGGAGGAAATAAACAACAGTAAGCCTGGAATAGCATTGTTCCTAGACTTATCCAAAGCATTCGACTGTGTAGTCCATGACATTCTTCTTGACAAACTGGAAGAAGTCGGTATTAGGGGTACTGCACTGTCACTAATAAAGTCCTATCTAAATGGTAGAAGTCAATCCACTATAATAGATACATATAATAAAAAGACAAAAACCATTGAACGCATTGAGTCTGGTTTTGAAAATATTTGGCTTGGAGTACCACAAGGTAGTATACTCGGACCGCTGCTTTTCCTTATTTATATAAATAACTTACCAGAAATAGCTAAACATACATGTGTCATGTTTGCAGATGATGCAACCATCTTTATACCACAAGAAAACCACAGCCTAATTCAATTCGAAAATGAAATAAACAATACACTCGGTTCCATAGTAGACTGGTTAGGTTTAATAAATCTCAAAGTAAACATTGATAAAACAAAACTTTTAAGATTCAGACACCACAAGACACCCTCTATAGCTTTAAATATTGCTCACAATAATAATACTGTCGACGAGGTCGATTAAATTAACTTCCTTGGTATAAAAATTGATAAAAACTTGAATTGGAAATCTCACATTAATAAGGTAAACAACAAAATTTCTAAATATTGCTATGCAATCTCGACTCTGAGACATGTTTCCTCTACATCTATAGCAAAGAACACCTACTATGGTCATGTTTATCCTCATTTATGCTATGGGGTAATATTTTGGGGAAATTCAGTAAATGTTAAAAGTGTATTTCTCATGCAAAAAAAGTGTATTAGGGCCATATATAATATGAAAAGCACGGAATCCCTTCGATCTGTTTTTAAAGAAAATAACATACTTACTCTTACTAGCATATTTATTTTAGAAATTTGTCTGTTTGTTAAAAATAATATAACATATTTTAATAAAAAATCTAGTCGTTCTGAAAATCTTCGTAATAGGCATAAATATAACATCTGTATTCCTCAAATAAATAACACAATGTTTTACAAAAGCACTTATTATACAGCCATAAAAATATATAATAATTTGCCAACCGACTTAAAAGAACTTGAGGGAAATTTATTTAAACTTAGATTAAAAAAATGGCTTGTGAACAAGGTATACTATAGCTTAGAAGAGTATTATGATTCCTACTAAATATTAAGTTTTTATTCGTTAATTGTATAATATCTATAAAAATAGCATTAGGTGAGTAGGTACCTACTTATAATAAAATTATAAGATTTACTTACTATGTAAAGTATTGTACGCCCGGCATGGGTAAACTGTTGAAACTCTAGGTACATAATATCTATAAGATCTCTTTTTACACAGTTTCACAATAAATGATTCTTATTCTTGTTCTTATTCTTATTCGTTTGCAACATCAAATTGCAATATGAAATGAAAATTGATAAAACGGGTAACTGGGTGTTAGCAACGATATCTCGGTAATGAGTCATCCGGCGCCGCATCCGATCAATTTACCGGACCGACTCCGGACTGCCGGGACCCTATCCCATCTGAAGCTATCAGCGTATGTGTAGCAAAGAGTTTAATGAAGTATGTGATTTTCACTGTTTTATTTTTTGTCAGAGCAAATAATCTTATGATAAGTTTATGTTTGGATAAGCTTTTATTGCTATACCATTTATCATGATTTTTCAGGGTTTTTGGTTATGAAAAAGATATCTATTTTGAATGACTTACGTGCGAAGCGAGCCATAATACAAAATATAGAGACGAATTTGTAATGAAACATGTCAATGAAACATGACAAGTTGTGAATCAGTGTACCCAATAAAGGAATAGGTTGTCTGGAAGAGACCGCTTTTAGCGATAAGGCCGCATGTTCTGCTTTATGTTTTTCTTGTTTCCTGTACCTGTATTTTGTTTTTATCTATCTATCAATAGTGAATATTGTAAATACTGTATTAGTTGTAATTTTCTTTGTGAATCAATAGTCAATCAGAAGCAAAACTACGGTTATGAACGCATGTTACGTAATCTATATCGACTACGTCTAAGAACAAAACTAGCCGTTGCGAAGTCTCGAGCCTACAATATTGATTGTCCCCAACACTCGACCGACAGTAATCCCATGGCTTACTCACCGCTGGGTCAAACAGACCCGCCGGGGTCGTGTGGACCGCACGGCAATTGTGCCCGAATTAACCCTTAATTCGCTTCTCTGGCGTTGATTCACGGATAGGCGGATTAGTCGACAGTTGCTGGTTAAGTGGATAAGTTTTTCATTAGGCGGTGGCTAATGCTGGGGTAATCTTGATTGATTCTGTGTTCATGTTCTTTGTATACAATCTTTTTATGTATTTATTGAAAAATGTAGGTAAATTATGCTGATATAGCTCGGCTCTGGGTGAGAGGAGCCATATTGAGATTTTATATTATATTCTCGATTCTAGATAATTAGGTACTCTTTAGATGTAGTAACGACTTTATAATTTTTCAGGAGAACCAATATAATAAACAATAGAAAAAAATAGCTCTAGTTATTTGCACATTTATTTTGTTTCCCATAAAAGTTTTGACTGAAATTGTATTTTATATTTTGTAACTAATAGGTAATTAGTAGATAGATACACATAAAGAAGCATACACATAAAGAAGCATATCGACTGAAGCGAAGCATAATTGATATTAATTAATCCCTCAAACATAATATCTGGTGCTCAGTGTAACTACGTAACTTTATACTAGAGTTGTATTAATTAAGCAGGGAGAGCTCGGATCGAGTTTAATTAACAAATTTAATTAGAAATTAACTGTTTTGTTGAGATGCCTGTGTGGTCGGCAGGCACAACATCCATAGGGTTGTCACGAGAATAGACAACTCGACGCTGAAAAAATATTACCGAAGTTTGAAGACTCGTATACCTACAGCTGGGCTTGTTTAGATAAAAAGATGCACTTCACACTAAAACTATTTTCTTACTAGTACCTAACATGTATACGTCTTTACAATTTACCTGTAGTTAACGCCACGATGGAGGCCTTGAGGCGGCCCTAAAACTTTGTCACTAGATTGGTTACTCAGCGGAAGTTTATGTAAAACCAGTTAGAATTAGAAAATAGAATTCCTTTGTCTTCGGTTCAATGCACACAATATTAGTATGTGTTTGCTAAATATTGATCAGCATTCACAGTTTATAATCCAAATTGTTAAAATAAATGGAACATATAAATGTCATTGAAACCAACATCACTTCCGGCATGTTGACAAGCTCTGTAGCTGGGCACAGCCCTGCAGCGAGAGGAGGGCAAACACGCCGCAGCGGCGAATTTGAAAATTTAATTTAGTTGCGTTTTGTTCCTGCTAATTGGTTTGTTTTCAGCGTTTAGTTACTATCGGAGCGCGGAGTGACAGTGTGGCGTTTCAATCGGGGTTTTTAGGAGGAAATTGGCTTGAAAATTACATTTTATTTTACTAAATAACTTTATTCTTACAATACTATTTAATATAGCTGAATACGGGCTTTCTGCATACCTCACATTTTTTATGTTATTTATAAAAGGACTTAGACAATACTAGCTGTCGCCCGCGGCATTGCTCGCGTTTTAAATAGACCCTTTAAGAGTGTGACTTTTCAAAATTCCTTTCTTAGTGCACCCCTACACTATATACCCTCCAAATTTCATACCTATAAGACTTATGGTTCACTGTGCGTTGATTATCAGTCAGTTTTATATATTATATTGATTGATAATGATTTTGGAAGCTCTTACTTACTGCTAAATCAAGAACTTATTTCCTAGACAAAACCAGTTTATTTCCACTTCTAGGTCTGGTTCCAAAACCGCCGAGCGAAGTGGCGTAAAACAGAGAAGTGCTGGGGCCGGTCCACCATCATGGCGGAGTACGGCCTCTACGGCGCCATGGTGCGGCACTCCCTACCACTGCCGGAGACCATCCTCAAGAGTGCCAAGGAGAACGAGGCCGTCGCCCCCTGGCTGCTAGGTGAGTTCGGTGAGATTCTTGTTCCGTAGCTCTAACTTCCTCTGATTCTACACCACGAGATTCCATTTACCAAATCATTTAAATACATAGTTCACAAAAAAACAGAGTGGTTTCAAAAATTGTTCCGGTCAACACTTCCGAAAAAAAAACAAAAATCATAGCTCGAAATATACAAAAAACTGACGAACGTACATAGGTTATTTTAGATACCCCCGGTGTGGGGAATTTAGTTTTGTCTAATAACGGTAGTCGTCACATTTATCGGACGATGGAATGTGCTGTGGAGTCAGAGTTCTGTCAGAGTTTCTAAGGGTTATGTTAAAGTACTGCTTGGGATATCACAAAAGGCTTCTCTTCGATCCTCATCTCGATCTACTCAGTAAAATATATTATACATTTCTGCCGAGAAATCTGAAAGGACTTTGAAAATGACTTGGAAGCTACAAATCTGCATAAGAGTAGCACACGGCCGTCGACACAAACTAAGGGAACCTCTACTACTGCTGGGTTTAGGCCTACTGGTGTCCACACAAACAGCAGATATCATACATTCTCATCCTCAAATCACACATCCAGTCAGTCTTCACTCCCATTCTTCAGGCCACCTAGGGCATTTGTGTGAAGCTGGCCGAAGATGATGAGATGGCTGAATGTATGACTGGACCTCGTAGTGTGTACGGGAATATGGACGGTACGAGCAGGTAAGTCTCCTAATTTTTGTGTGAAGCTGGCCGAAGATGATGAGATGGCTGAATGTATGACTGGACCTCGTAGTGTGTACGGGAATATGGACGGTACGAGCAGGTAAGTCTCCTAATTTTTGTGTTGCTAATGAACGAAGTCTTAGTACGAGCATATGATAGCCATGTTGTACTTACTACATGATCTAAACATAGACTTCACCTACTAAAGCCCGTAAGATCAATAGTGGTTTAAACCACGAAATAGAGTTTAACCTCCAGTCTCCGATTATTTCATAAGATCAATGGTTTAATCGACCATCGGTAGCTTAAACTGACAGAGATGACAGTAGATTAATCCATCGATCAAATGTAATCGTAGTTCACGAAACCCATAGTTTAAACTGCTTTTGATCTTACGGCCCTAAGGCATAAGGTGTTGAGTGTTTGGGTGTAGATCGTATTTTGTTCGTATATTTTTCTGATGTGTGAAAGAAGATATGAGTAACATACAAACAAGTGAACACTGAGATCAGAGCTGATAGGGGAAAGTGGACGAAGACATGTTGTACCGATCCCATATAACGTGAGATAAGGCTAGGAAGATGATGATGATTTCTGTAATATAACAGCATAAGAGCCTTGCTGACTCATTTACGTTAAAGCATGAGATTGCATTGGAAAACAGTAAAGCAAGGTTCCAATCCGTCCATTATCTTTCACTTATTATTGAGAGATCCAACCAGACAAGCACCAAGTAATAGATTTAAAGGCAGTGCCTCATCAGCGGCGCAAAGCCAAGATAACAAAGTTAGGCTCTATTCTCACCTCGGTAATTTTGTTCAAGAGTCGAGCGCAGTGTCGGGGGCTCCGTAGCGGCACCCCCCCCTGCCGTCCCCTCCCCCCCGCGACCACCAACCACCGGTGAGTCCGCCCAACAACACCATTGGCACTGATTAGCTTCGAACTTGAACAAACTTGCATGAGACTTATTCATCAAACTAAATCACAGATCATATAATACTATATACTAACTAAAAGTATACTTAATGGTATTTACAGTTATTAGTCAATTTAAAGTCAATAATCTAAGTAAGTAGTCGGAGAATGCCAACTCTGCAGCACGAATATTACTCAGTAGAGTGATACCATTGTACAAAGATATTTGGAGTTTTGTATTCCAGTATACAAGTTATTTATTTATTTATTTATTTGAACATATTTAGCACATAAAGATATCTACCTACTTACCTACTTGTTTACATTACAATTAGTTTGGTTAGGTTAGTCATATTCAATAAAAAAAGTTATCTAAAAAATCAAATCAATCTTAACTATCTAGGTTAGGTTCTGTACAGTAAGTGTGGTCCAGAATCGTTCAGGATATTTTTCACAAATTCTTTTTTAATCTAATGGTAGGTACTGTCTCGGGTCACAAAACATTCTCACTGTGGTTTTATCTACATTACATTTTATTTTAAACAAAGCACCTCAATTTTCCAAGAAGAATAAACTAAAAAAAGTAACAACAAAAGACAATTCGAAAGCCACAATCAAAGTTTACAGTAACTGAAAGACAAAGTCACCACATAAAGTGTCTTTATTCCTGAAACGGCTCTCAACAAAACAAAGTATAATTTTTAATCCCAACAAAGGAGATGTTCATTTTTCACGAGGAAGCTTTTACCTTCTACCCTTTTTATCGCGCTAAAATGAACTCTACATTCATACAAATAAAAAGTTAGATAGAGGATGGTAGTCTTGTTTACGAAAACAAGAATTTGTTGACTGCTTATGAGCAGTTTTGCTTCAGTGGAGTTTATGTGGGAATATATAAATGTACTTGTTTTGTACTTATTTTTCTACGGAGCTATCTTTATTTAAAAAATAAAGTGATATGTATGGAGTCTATAAGTACACCTCTACGGCTACTCATTATCATATTAGCCTGTAAAAGTCCACTGCTGGACAAAGCTACCTAATAATCGTATTCAAACATAGCCGTGATTTTTTTTTTGTATAAAAGAATGAAATTAACTTTTGCTAGTTATCCAAAACTAATATTACTAAAGGTAATCTTTCAACAAGCCTTATTTTATGGACGTTGCTTTGTTTAATGTTGCTTTCAACATGTTGCTTTCCACAAAATTGCCTGTTGTTGAAGAGATGTAACCTTTATAATGATATATTCCACAAAACCCCACTAATAAATCTCTACCAGTGGGGATTTCAGTTTAAATCGACTGATAAGCAGAAGTAGTAATTTCGTAGATGCTCGTAGGCACTTCGTAGCACCTCTACAGAATCTACACTCTACGTTAAAACAGTAAATGGTTCTTTTTATTTTAATTGCTGTAATCTGGCTTAGGCTAACACAAAAACACCTGTAAGTACACACAAATTCCCACTCACACATGTGCATAAAATTGAATACGCAAACGAGTTCTGCCAGATATGAATTAATAAAGGCTAAGTTCTCCCCTTAAGCCTGCGCCCCCTCCCGTGGGGCGAGGGGGGAGTGCTGTGGTGGTGGGAGGGGTGGGGGAGCCAAGATGGCGGCCGCATTGTCTAAGGCTTGATTAACGCAGATTTGAGGGCTGCGAGCGTACATATTAATTATGTACTTAAATGCACTCGGTCGGGTTTTTGTGCGGAGTGTTTAGGTACTGTTTGTAGGTATTTATTGTGCTTACATTACTGTTGAGCTGTGTTGCCGGTGGAATTATTTGTTTTGGAATCGTGTCTTCATAATTATAGTATTACTTACTGGAGTGTGATTGGAATTTGTGTGTTATTTAAAAAAGGATACCTAATAAGGATTCTGTTTAAAATAATTAGAACGCAGTTAAAATATTTAAATTAAATTCAGTACTTACCAATATTTAAAAATAATAATTTTAAAATAAGTATTTAATTTTCTTCGTGATTTTTTAGTAAACAGTTTCATTAGTCATCTAAGTAATATTTCAATTAAGTTTGTAAATATTAGTTTACTAAAGTTTTGAATGGTTTTCAAATTCAGTTTTTAATATAATATAAATATTTTAGATTTAGAATTTTAATTATTTTTCAAAACCTTCAATAGAAATATTTATTCCATCATTTAAATAATTATCTACCCTAGCGAGGAGAAGCAGTATAATTATCCAATATTTTATTTAAATTAATTCACCTCAAAAACTCAAAAACCTTTATAACTTCAAACAAAATCAAAGAGTAGTTAGCGCACAGAAGCGACTCTCCAAAGTCTTTTGCAAATGGATTCTAATGCACGCAGAGAGCAAGTTATAGAATTATCTGCCTATTATCCACTTGCTTTGTGCCATCCTTTCATCTCAGAATGAATGGAATACACCTCCATTATCTAGAGTGAAAAATATGACTTTGCATAGTTAGAAGTACCTACTGAACACTCACGTCAAAGGAATTTACACTTTGTGATTTAAACATTGAGAAAATAAGAGTTTTAAAGGCATTTAAAACTAAAGTATTGCTTGATAGGCAAGTTCCTCTTTGTGCAAGAACGGAAATGGTAATCATAGTTTTTGAGATACGTTTTTTGAAAATAGCGTTTGTTCCATCCAGTCTTACTAGTACTTCGATTATCTAACTGTTTGGACAAAAATATTCCAAATAGTTAGACTGACTTATTGATCATTTTGAATAAAATGTGTAACTTTAATCACCCTAAAGAGAACGCACCTAAATAAATTCTCTGCAATACGCTTTTTTAAATAAGTCAAATTATATTATAATATGATACTTACTAGCGATAAATAGTTTAGATTATAATTCCAAATTAAAAAAAATCGTACTGTGTAGATGTACTGTGAATATTTACAAAAATGCCAAAATTATGTAGAGCGCTAAAAAAATATAATATGCATTAAATAGATTCTTGCTAATCTCTTTTTAAATGCACACAATAAAGATTAAACTGAGTTAAATTACTGCAGAACGGCTTAGATCAAAATTACCCCCGAAATATATCACAAAACTAAAGTCTCGTTACCTATATCATGTAGATTTATCCCCTACTAATGGGCGAACTTGCGAACTGTGCTAATGTACAGACTGACGGAGGCGCGCTAATCACCAATCTGATGAAGATTTATATTGATGGGAGTCAGACCTGCTGAGGAATTAGCAGGCTATTTTATATTTGTAAGACTAGAAGCTAAAATAGAGGTAACTATACCCAAGTCATGTTTAGCAGCATGGTTGAAATGTGGAATATAATTTGCCTAGTATAACTCCGATAAATCAATAGTTAATTGTAAAACTTAGCGTTAGAATATCAATGTCTGAGAACTAATTAAAAAGATTGGCAGTGAGCAAACTCTTACTTCACTAAAAATAACTCTACTAGTATAAAAAATCTAGAAATTTTTAGCTTCTGCTAGCTGACTGACAGTGATTTATACTCGTCTGCCACGCGAACAAAGTCACAGTACGTGGACTGATGTGTCATAAACATGCGCCGAGGGTTTCCAGCGACATGATAATGAAGGACCACGTCGTATGTAGATTTTGCTTTGCATCGGAACTTCTGGTACTGTGGAGTAATTGGAAAAGGCAGATTACGTTCGCGAGAATACAGAGTTTCATTCTCATTTCCCAAAGCGAATATTAGGTTTTGGTAAACTAACTACTAAAACACCAATAAAACGTCCAAGTGGACGTATTCAAATCTCCTCTTCTTTACACGTATACCATACTTACCGTATTAGTGATGGCTAATATCTTGCTACCGCAGCATCACATTTAGGTGCTCGTGAACCAACCTCATTTGAAAACGTGTACTTTTTAACATTTCATCCCGCTAGTTTTAAACTCTGCCCATGGCTACTTGGTTTCTTTAATTCAACATTTTGTTTTCTATCTTGCACAATTCTCCAACTAATCTAACCGGAATATGCAGCGAGAAATAAAAGCGTCCTTTTCCAGCGTCTCCCCAGACAATAAACCCCGGGGCCCACATGAAGGAGCCACGTTTAATATCTCAACTTGTAGTATTTTACGAGATTTTTACTGCGGCGCAGTCAGCGGCCACGCATACCTAATCAGTCACTGCAGGCGTGCGGCGTACACTCACACTGAATAATAGTCATAGTCATAGATATTTATTCACCATTTGGAACACAACATGGAACACTTGGCTTTGTTTATAACATTGTTCTTTAGCGGCTGTACATGGGCCTTGTCATATTATTTTTAAATGATATATGTAATTGTGAAGCGGCTGTAAAGAGGCCTGGTCATCTACAGTATAAAAATAAAACAGTAAATCTAAAGTAAATAAGGTGGATGTCATTGACATCATGAATACACGCTCTTCATCACTGTAGACTCGAAATATTTCCAAAACTAGTCATTTAAGTACTCTACGTATATCGTACGTCTACTTCAAATCGCGATTTGAAATAGTCTTTGAAATCACACGTGTAAAAGCTACTCTACATTTTTGTCTATTCGTAAACTAAACTTGCAGATTAAAATATCTTGTGATATTTTTTTCTACCAGGATTTGACAAATTAGATAATAAATTTCTCGAAAAAATCGGAGCTAGTTCACTCCCAGACTCTTATCATCTAGGAATAATGAAATACGTTCAATAAGCTTTGGAAAGTTTCAGTTTTTCATGTATCACGTATTTACAGTGTGACTGCAGCAGACTAGTATCTCCAGCATGAGTAATGCGGAGTGTATTACAAGTGGTCACCGCCTCCGCCTCGCTCTGCATGTCATGGATTAATGGCAAAGACGTGGAATGCAACTGGCGGAGATGACTAACGGTTCTCTAGGACACGTCTGCAATACTACCCAGTTTTAATATTAATTTGCAGAGACTTTGTTGAAAAGAATAATGAACACAAATTTCAATATATCGCGTATAAATCGCGTACAGCGATAAGACTGCCTACTGTACAATAATGTACATTAACAGAATAAGTTTCCTCAATAAAGATTTTTTATAATATTAGTGGGGTGTGTTTAGTACATCCTTGTTCACCATGTCCTTTTAAACTCATAAGTAATTTTGCGAAGTATTCTACCTTACTATTCTGCTATCCCTTTTCACAACTACATATATGACGAAACAAGCCAACTGCCTACCTGTTATGTGGTAACCACTGCCTGTAACGATGCATTGCTTCACAGAGCACGCCCACTGAGTGTAAGCGTGCTGTAAGAAATAATGAAAGTATGCTAACAATAAATGAAAATTTGCAGCACTCCGCAGCACTCACGTGCAATTTTGATGTCTTTATATCGATTCAGAGATTTCTTTGATTTGCTAAGCTTACTGAAGGCTAACCTTGTTCCAGGCATGCACCGGAAGTCCCTCGAGGCAGCCCAGCACCTCAAGGAGTCAGGGTCGGAGCGGGAAGGCTCGGAGGCGGAGCCGGAACGAGCCACGTCAGCGTCACCGCCGCATCATCATGATAATCATGATAACCAGGTAATTACGACACACTTCACTGCTGGAACCACCTTGCTCATGAACCCAAAACTAAATCAATATAATCTCTCTTTTGAAGCTGACTGATAATCAACGCACAGCCTAAACCATAAGTCGTTGAGATATAAAATTTAGAGGGTAGTATCCTTATATAGTGTAAGGGTGCACTAAGAAAGGAATTTTGAAAAGTCGCACCCTAAAAGATCTAAAATTAGGATTTTAGACCCTTTAGGGTGCGAATATCCTTGGGCATTACACACATCGCCCTCTAGTCGCAAACTAAGTGGAGTTTGTACTATGGGGAGTAGATTGCTATTAGAATATACTTATAAACATTTCTTTTTAAAATAAATACTTACACATAATAACACCCAGACCACACCCAGACATAGAACAAGCATCAATGTTATCGGTGGGGGTCGAACCCACGACCACGGAAGGCAGAGCTACTACCAACTGAGGCGTCTTTGTGATTTGCTAAATATTTTATTTATATCTGTTCCTCCGCCAGGCTCAAAGCTCTCCCGCCAGCAGCACGACCGCGTCATCATCAGCGAAGGGGCGCGCCTCGCCGGACGCGCGCGAGTACGACGACCCCGAGGCCTTCCGGAACAACAGCATCGCGTGTCTGCGGGCCAAGGCGCAGGAGCACCAGGCCAGGCTGCTGTCCAACAACCTACTGCTTCAGGTAAAAAAAGGTCATTTAATTTATAAAAGCTGCTGCTGAGTAACCAGAGTCTCAATTCTTTATTAAATTTATTGAGCGGAAGGCATCTAATGGTACGAGGTAAAATATTAAGACGTATGTATAAGGCAGACAACCCTTTCGAACGCACATTTCAACATTTTTGAAGATATAATATAACTAAATGTAATTATATGAAATTGCAGAGCTTCAGGGTCGAGAGAATAACAATGCAAAGGTTCAGTAAAAATATCACATTGATCCAAACAAGTTTTCTAACCAAAAAACATGAACTTGAATTTATCGCATTGGTATAAGTTTTTTACCTAATAATACCTCTATACCTGTGAGCTTCATCATAATATATATCCCTCTATGAAATGCCTTATTTTATTCATTACCTATGAGTTTTTCACTATAATCCAGTAATCCGAACATTCCAACAATCCGGCACCCTAGGGTTTTTAATAGGGCCGGATTAGTGAGATTTCACTGTAATTAATTAGAATTTTTTTTTAAAGGTATTTGTTGACTGTCATTCGTTTCAATGGACGTTTTATATATTTCCAGGTGAGGGGTCTAACCCGCACTCCAGCAGGAACTCCCATCGGCGAAGACGACGGTCCGGGGGACATTGACGTGGGCACTGAACCTCCGCCTTTAGACCCCGCGGTCAACCATCATCATCCAGCGCACATGTACTGACTAGCGCGCCAGTACGCGTCAGGAAACTACTAAAAGAACTAAAACTAGTGCGATGTGTGATTGGCATTCAAAAATAAACTGTTTTACTGTGAAGTCGACGCCATCTCTTGCCAGGATAAGGAATCTTGAAGCCGGCAGTGATTATAAGTGATGCCTACGGTGATTGGCTGCATTGACGACGCCGCAATTTGATTGGCTAATTCAAAATTTCGTACGTTAAAACTGAAACGTCATTGGTTGGATGTGTCGCGTGAACTGTTATTGATAAGTGTAATTATGTACATTGTTAATGAGTATTTATATCCAAGTTTTCGTGCAATACCCTTAGTTAAGTATTTATGTAGCCCTGTGTAGAGATATTGTATAAAGATTCCCGAACACTAAAGTAAGAGTTGATCGTATTTAAGTCAGCTGAGTTTAAAATAAATCTATTTACTTACATACCTATTTACAGTAGGTGCAGTTGATAAAGTATTTTCGAACCAAATTGTGTTGGCGCATCACAAATGGTCACTTCATAATTGCCAAGATCCGCTGACCGTTTTAACTTCTGTGGACGATGGAGACGAATGACTAAATGTCATCGTAACAAGTGCTCAGCCCTTCCAGACAAGTTGATATTCTACAAAATGCTGAGTAGGTAATGATATATGTATGGAAATTATTTATGTACGATCAACTGTGTGTTTTTTTTATTTTATCGCGATTGTAGAACTTGACTAGAGAAGAGAGCCCTTCTGAAATGTAAAAACCTGCCTGAAAGTAGTATTTTTTTTAAATTTAACAATGATGCTGACTTAAATTCCTTCTAAATATTGTAATTTACTTATAGTAAAAAATATAATAGTAAATAAATTATGCCCGCTGTAGAATATTATTTACAATACGCAAGGAATAGATTTTAAATATGATTGAAAATTACGCATCTTTTTTGACTATATTTTGAAAAATTAAAAGGCCTATTACTGTATTTAACAACGAAATCATTGAAATTTAACTGTTATTTAAACGAAAACACATCGAAAGCATTCCATTGGTACTTTTAAATTGACATTTGCTATTTAAGTCATAATTATTATAACAGAATTTGTTCAGAAAACACGTATTATAACTTTTATAAGTATTACTTTGAGGTATTTTTTCGATTGCAACTCAAAATCGAAAAAGAAACAAGAGACTATCTACAAAATTTTTCAACACCTGTTTCACAATAGTTATGATTGCTTATACAATAGTAGGTAAATGTTAAAGTGATAAATAAGTACTTATTTGACCCCTGTACTTAAGCATAGAGCTGTATTATATTTATTGAATGTACACGAGTATGGACTTCATCGTACCTACATAAATATTAAGATTATGATGAATTAAATCGTGTAAAACTTAAATAAAACTATTTTTATTGTAACGTAAACCCGGAATTATTACCTACAGAAAAAACTGTCAAAAATCTGGTTTATTCCACTAATCCCTGTCGACAATTCCCGTCAACGGGGATTAGTGAACTTTTTGTTCACTCTGATTGAGTTTCGGTTTTCCACATTTCGTCAGCTTACCTACTAGCTATGAAAAAACTACTGAGTTTTTGATAAGCAAAAAAAAAATACGAACTCGATGTAAAATTTAAACAGTTACACCGTGTTTTGTCTCTTTCGATCGAATTAAAATCGGCTTGTCAATCCAAAAGACAGATCTAAAAACATAGAATTTATTAATAACAGGACTTTTATTTAAATAATCTCACGAATGTATACATTGAAGAAAAAATCTAAACAGATTATTTTCCATCATATAATTATCCAGTTTTCACCATATTTAGAGTTTTTTAATAGTTCTTCTGGCTGTGGAATACTTGGAACCAATTTGCACCTTCAGCGGGCTGTTCCTTTGAGATCAGTAAAGGATAGAAACTGTAATATCTAATCATGGCACTATTGTAATCCTTCTGTACTTTGGTGTCTAAAAACGGGTAACCAATAACTTGGTGTTTAATCTGGATAACTTGGTGTCTTGGTGTTTCTAACTTTTCTTCATAATCTACGTAGATGTTCGGCAAGCAATTACTCTGATTCTCTGCATCCAAATGATCTTGATAATTATGTAGATTTGCTAGCAGCCATAATTGGTGAATGTGTACGCATAATACGCAGCACCAATATACTCCTGGAAACAAGGTAAAACAAACAATAAAAACCCTTGAATCTGAAAGATGCCCTAAATTATCTTTATAAGATGACTAATGCATCCGACTCCGGTTCTGTCAAATAAGAATTTGATGCAAGCTTGTCAGCTGGGACAGTTATGTCTTCTGCATTGACAAGCAGATTCAAATTCGATCGAAAGAGACTAAACACAATGTAACTACTCCAAGCTGCCATGACAGGGTTCGAGATTAGCGAAACATTTTAAACTGCATATGCCTGCGAAACCTCAAAGCTAAAAATATTAACTCTTCCGTGTCTCTACGTATATGAAACTGCATGTTTTGTGAAGCGGCATAACTATCTATACAAAACAGCAAACGATGTTTGCTTGCGTAATACAAGAAATGCTGAACGTCTCGTGAGCGAGTTTACTGCAAGAACTTCTCTCTATCAAAGAAACTGCTATAACATGAGCATAAAAATTTTCAATAAAATACCACACATTATAAAGGAACAGCCCCTTAAAAAGTTTAAGAGCGTATTACGCACCTGGTTGCTGGATCATGGGTTTTACACGGTTCGTGAATTCATGGAGTTAAAGTAAAATTGTATAGTTGCTATTAGACCTACCTAACTAATATAGAAAAATGTTTTGCATGCTATAATTTTAAAATAGCGAAATAATGGATCCTGTTATAATTTTGTTTACCACCTGTTGTGTACCTATTTCAAGCAAATAAAGAAACTCTAACTCTAACTCTAACTCTCAAAATTGGGTTTCAGATCTGTTGACTAACCTCATAACATGGAAATGACTTCTTCAATTTCCACCAACACAATATTACTAAAAACCATGCGAGATAAATCAGCTGTCTTAAACCGCATTTAAATCGGAGCCCAATGTTCAGAGCTTGGAGACCACAGACATACAGACAAACTTATAACACCCCTTCTTTTTTCGGCCGGGGCTAAAAAGATAGTTGGAATGCCATAGTTTATAAACAGTTTATATAATTCTTCATTTATAAGTCACTCGTCTGCCTCGCTACTATGCCCATTCTAAACCATATAAATAGGAATATAGAACAGGTGGATTACCTATAGCTAAGCGTGCACCACCTTAGGCTGCAGCTACACTTACCACCAGGTGTGCTGGCAGCCAAATGTTTAGTTATAGCTCATAAAAAAAATTATAATCTTACTTAATATTAAAAACGCGAAAGTTTGTAAGTATGGATGGATGAATGAATGGATGGATGTTTGTTACTCTTTCACGTAAAAACTACAGATCCAATTTGGATGAAACTTGGAATATAATATTTTCCGTGACCTGGATTAACACATAGGCTACTTTTTATCACGAAAAATCTACGGGATCCAACGGGACGCGAACGAAGTCGCGGGCGGCACCTAGTAAGTAATATTTAATATATCCTAAGTAGGTATAATGATGATAAAGATTTTTGCAAAATATTTACCAAAATACAACAGCCAAGCCCCATAGTGATCGCGCAGTAGATAAGTCACTTTTCTAACAGGCTCCTGGGAAAGAGATATCCTCCACCTATCCAGCTCCACCGTCGGAATGGCTGGCACTAGTTGGGGGCAGGTTTCCCGTGGACACGTCCACAGTTCACGCAGTACTGCCATTGGCACGACCAATATCATCAACGCTTGTGCGACGCACACTATCACCATGCCACGCACCCAAGCAATCAAGGCAGAGTGGCTAGGCTGAAATCGACAAACAATTTGTTTAAAAATGACTTTTTTCTTTTCTTTTATATGATATTCTGCGCTATACCAACGTCATAACAGCAAGTACCTTCCAAAGGCCACAGACAAACAGACATATGGACAGACAGACGAACAACGCCGTTAAACTAACACCCCTTTTTCGTTAGGTGTTAAAAACTGTTGTAGATATCACTATAACACTCATTTTCAGAGAGATTTTTTTTATAACTTTACCCACGCATTTGCCTTTTTGGCTCGTTGGGAATTTTCATCTGGCCCAACAGTGGGTGAGCCGGTGGGTTCGATGACAATGACCCTTTTCATTCACTAATTTGGTAATTTTAGAAACTATGTATATCGTCTGTAGCCTCGGTTTATTACGAGTTTCCTTGTATTGAATTTTACCACCAAATTCAAATATAGCTATAGGTATTTAGTATACATATAAGTTGGTTTACCTTATTATTAGCGTATATGTATAGGACGTCTAAAGCAATCAGCGCGATACTGATTATAGTGACGCCAACGCAGATGAAGTACCACGTGACATACGTGTTCTCCAGATCCTTGGCGATGAACTGAAGGAAGCCCTCCGCCAGCATCGAGGCTACCACTGCGGTTTGAAGACAGCCTACCTGGATTAAACGGACTTTAAATAAATATTCGTGGATATTTTACACAACGCCCTCTATTCCCAAACTAAGCAAAGCTTGTACTATGAAAACTGGATTGCTGATAGAATATTGCCTCATTCCAGTTTTGCCCTGCGTGAGTCCCCTGCGTGATTTCTGAAACTTTCGTCCAATAATCCCCTTAGCTACCCCAGCGTCTGCCGATAGGAGAAAACTTATACTTTTTTGTCTTTTTTTGTAACGTATACTTTTTTTTTTACTTATAATAAATATAAGTAATAGGTACTACTTTTTATTATTTTTAAAATCTTACAATCTGTGGGATTCCTAGAAGTAATACCAAACAGCTCGGTTCAGTGAACTTTCTCTCCATTTTCACTGACTCTCAGTAACTCACTGAAAAAATAACCATGCACCATGTTAACCATACAAGCATGTTATATTATAGAGATAGATACCAGCCTTACTTAGGTAAGGTAGGTACTACGCAAGTCCATAGAATATCAAACGGCACCAAAAATTATTCAAGATTTTTTTATTGCGATTCATGACTTAGTAGGTCCGTAGTAGTGTAAATATTTAGAAAACTCACCTATTTAAGTAGGCAGGTACAGGAAGTGGTCCATTTACAATAGTAAAATACAAAATAAAACGAACCACTCTCGAAGGGAATTTTATAACGAATGATCATAGCATTCTTTACAAAATATTAGGTACGTACCTATGGAGGAGCCCGTAAAAAGGAAAAAAACTGGAAAAACCTGGCAGGAAAAAACTCAAAATAATTGTAATCCCAATCACTCCCTGATTAAGATTACAATTATTTTGAGTTTTTTCCTGCCTCCTAAACAATAAAGCTAAGGATACACTAGGGGACAAATGTCCCACGACATGTATCGGCGACATGTCAAGCGAAGCCGGCCGATTTCACCTGACATATTATATGGCGACAGCGCGCGACTTATGTCCGCAGCGACGTCAGACGAAGTCGTGCGACTTCGCGAAACTTCGCCTGACATATATGGCGACAACGCGCGACTTAATATGTCCGTAGCGACGCGACGTCAGGCGAAGTCGTGCGCCTTCGCGAAACTTCGCGAAACTTTGCCTGACATAATGCGACATCACGAAGTTTGTTTCACAAGGCAGTCGATATCATGACACCCACCGAGGTAGTCATGTCGAGGTTACCGAGGTAGTGTAAGGTAGCGATGTCGCGCGTCGCGCTACTTCACTCAATGGAGTTGGCGACACGTGTCGCGTGATGTTGCCAGACATGTCGAGCGATGTCCGGCAACGTCGCGCTACTTCACCCAACGTCGCTGGCGACACGTGTCGCAGGATATTTGTCCCCAAGTGTAATCCTTGGCTTTAATGCTCGCAGCTCGCACAATTCGCACATACCTACGTACCTACCGCGAAATAGTATATTTCATTACAAGTGCGGAAAAGCTGTCATTGCAAAGAGTTCCGACAAATGTCTACCCGAGCCGAGGCGCAGCCGAAGGCGAGGGTTGACAGTTGGAACAAGTTGCAATGACGGTTCCGCACGTGTACTGAACGACTATTTTTAATACAGTTGCGAAAAAATGAAGCAATTTAATAAAATATTTTGTGCACAGACAACTAAACTTGCTAAGGAAATTTCTGAAAAATGGCGCCAACCGTAGAATATAAGCAGTTTTTTTTTCTTCACCCATTCTGGTAGGCAAAGGGAACTACGTCCATCCAGCCAAGTCTTCAGTAGAATTTTTTTATTGATATGAAATGAAAATGAAATTTAATGAGATGAAATGAAATGAAACCTAACCTAACTCATTCAATCAAATCATTAAATCTGATATTTAGTAGCTTCTTTTTAGAAATATACGTATTTGCATGAATCATAAAAACTTCTATGAATTTTTTTAGTTAAAACTTCATGGTTGGTTTTTCTTTTTAATATACATTATTTTGACAGTTGGGAAAGAGAACGCACGAGTGCGGGAAAGGTAAAAAAAAGCACGAGTGTGTAATAGCCCACATCCCGAACGCTATACGTCCCTGCAATACGCCATTTTTTGAGCAACTATATTAAAAATATTTTTTTTATTACTGTATTACCACACTATTACCTACTAATGCTATTATGGGGCTCATCTAACAGAGAGGATATAAAAATGAAATAAAACAATATTATAAAGTTCGGCCAAAACAAAGCCTCGTAAATAGCAGTTTTATAATAAAAAAATCAGCCAAAAATATATAAACATTTTACATCGAAACAACGTCCAAAACAAGATAAAGTTTAGCACAAATTTTCATTTGGAGTAGTACTGAGGGCCTAGTACGAGTTTTCAGTGTATAGTGTGGGTGTGAAACGTCTGACGCCTAGCACACCAGTGGGCGCTGATTTGTATGGAGACACTGAGCGGATTCTTTGAGAAGCTCGATTTGCGAGTACGGGCTTGGTGTAGACCAAGCTTCTAAAAAAAACCGCTCAGTGTCTCCGTACAAATCAGCGCCCACTGGTGTGCTGGGCGTTAGACGTTTCACACCAGATTTACACACCATAACTCGTACTAGGCCCTCTGAGGCCCTAGTACGAGTTTTGGTGTGTAAATCTTGGTGTGAAACGTTGACGCCCAGCACACCAGTGGGCGCTGATTTGTATGGAAACAATGAGCGGATTCTTTGAGAAGCTTGGTCTACACCAAGCCCGTACTCGTATTTCGAGCTTCTCAAAGAATCCGCTCAGTGTCTCCATACAAATCAGCGCCCAATGGTGTGCTGGGCGTCAGACGTTTCACACCCACACTATACACTGAAAACTCGTACTAGGCCCTCTGTACAGGCACAGTATTTAAGGAACAAAATTGTTTTAACTTTTTTATGTATTTTTCAATTATTAATAATTAGGTACACAACTCGATTGAGTAATTCAGTTTAGTAAACCTGGAACCTTTATTTTCGAACAGTCATAACTTTGTTTAATCACATCGCTCTGAACGAAGTGTGACTTCCAAAAAGAATTTAAATTAGGGCGTGCGTTGATAGATAAGTCAGGTCATTCTTATAACTAGACTTTGCCCGGGTGTTACTCAGCACTTCAGTTATTAAGAGGGTGAAGTTGTGAAAACAGCAAAACGCAACGTTAGCGCGTTCTAATCGACTAGTGGCGACATCTAGTTCTGTTTACAGTAAACTTCATTCCACGGCCCAAATCTGACATAGTTTGAAACTCTGCTTACAAACGGTGATGTTATAAGTATAACCTATTTGAATTTTGCACTAGTTACCTATATTCAGATAAGCTGTTTAGCCTAAAATAGTTTAATTTATATAAGCCGCCACAAATTAATGTAGAAGTAGGTAAAAGTAAACTGTATAACTCCAGCCTTATCGTTATAGTTACTATTGCAATAAGCGCCATCTATGCGAAATCCGAAACTACATTAAAAACATACATTTTGTGGGTATGGTAAAATTTAAGGCGCTGAAGGCACAGTCATCATGGCACTTAATTTTATTTTATAGTTATACACACATGTATCTAAATCCAATGTTAAAATAAGAAAAAATACACAATGTTTATAATTTATGCAATAGTATTATTTTCAGTTTTATAGAGTTTTATATCTAAATTATTTAGGTACTATTGTATCTCTAAGAACTCACTACTATTGGTAAATAAGTATATGAGCTTAAGTAAATATCATTTCAAGTCTTATTTATATTTATACATTAATAAATAGAAGGTAGGTATAGTTTCAATTCTGAATGTTAAGTATTTTCCTCATTGCTAGAGCTAAGTACTTATAGAGCTGTTTCATAATACTTAATCGTAAATAAATGCCCATTATTGAGTTTTAGACTAAAAACCAGACGAGGTATTTGAACCGAAATTCCTAGTTTCCTCGCAATGAATAAAAGCGGTCTCATATCTTTATTCGAGGGCATTGTAAATGCATGGCTGGGCATTAACTCGTTAACCCGTAAATCGTTAATTAACGAAGTTAACATTAACCGATTAACTTTTAAGTTAACTTTTAAAAATTTTAACGGACAAGTTAACTTCCGTTAATGTACAGAAGTCCGTTAATCGTTAATCCAATGCCTAATAAATAGTTACCGCACGGCACCGCGTCGCGGCGCGGAAAACGGGTTCAGACAAGTATGAAACGACAAGTGCCGGGCGGCGCGTGGCAGCGAGTGATACAAAAACAAAACTAGATATACATTGCCGGCGCGTGCGAGTGAGAAAAAAAACTGCGAAGAGATTTGTGCTTAGAGTGACGAGTGTTTTATTTGTTTGTTGTTATTATAAATTACTGTCAGTGATCATTTGCGTGTTGATAATTGATAACGAGCCTCGCTTTCAGACGAGAACTTCAACGTGTTAATGTTCATGAAGGGGAATATGAACCTTATGCCCGACGATTAAATTACACATTTGAATTATACAAGTATTTTGTTTTGTTCCTAACCTGTTAACTTCCAGAACCTAAACCAACAGGTTTTATAAGTTCACTAACGCAACGATATAAAGATGCAATTTTACACATATTAACTGATTAACGATTAACGTTAACTTGGGTTAATTCCTCCGAAATGTAACGCTATAACGTTTAACGAAGCTAACTTTTTTGTAGCGGATTAACGATTAACGAAATTAACTATTTGATTAACGGTGCTCAGCTATATGTGCATGTAAATGCTGGACGCTACTTAGCAGACAACCTTAGGTCCCTGCATGTCTTCAGAGCTGCGAAGCATCAGGTAGTAACTGTAGACACACAGGATGCTGTAGAAAACTACGCCTGCAATTAAAAAAGTATTATCAGGGACTCAAACGTCACCAGTGTGTAGAGGTTCATGTTAGTAGTGTTAAGAAAAATCTAGTGACGTCAATGAAATTCTGGCGACTTGAAAAAATAATGTCTGCTCAGATTAACCAATAGTCAGTATTCTGAGCCAGTCTTTTCCGCAATCCTAACAAAAATCGGAATAGGGTAAACTAATCTTGGCACCCCCACCAATTGTTGGCACTTCTCTGATTTATACTATTTACTAAGAAAAAGCCAGACCTCACGATGTTGTTATAAACAATAACTTAACATAATAATAAACATCGTGAGGTCTGGCTTTTTCTTAGTAAATAGGATAAATCAGAGAAGTGCCAACAATAGGTGAGGGTGCCAAGATTAGGGTAGTTTAGTTTACCCTACTTTATTCATTTTACCAAAAAAAGTTTACTTTCTTAAAAATATCTATAGTCCATGTTTGAGGTCTATAGTAGGTGCCAAATAACACCGCAATACAGGTCATTCACCCACCTTCACCACGATGTCGCAAAATTCAATTTATGAATGGCTAATTCTGTCGCTTTTCATACAAACCTGTCGCTATGACGGTAATCGCTCAAATCTCGTAGTACTGTTAGTTTACCATACATAAATTGAATTTTGCGACATCGTGGTGAAGGTGGGTGAATGACCTGTATTGCGGTGTTATTTGACACCTACTATAGCTCTTGTCACGAAAGGCTGAGAACATAAAATACCTAATATCATCGGTCCAAGGGGACCCGATGGCGTACTTGACTTTCGATTCGTGGTCTACATTCATGAACCTTTGTTTCTCAGCGTTTGTCATAGCGCGATCACACTATGCCCATGCCGCCGCCGGAATGATTGCCGCGATTAATTCCGGAATGATTGCCACAGCAACATCGCCTTTATTCTCACTAAGGAGCTAGGGCATGAACTTGGGCAGGGAGACGGGACAGCGGTATGTTCGTGTTCACACCACTTCCCTGCCCACTTCCCTGCCCAAGTCCCTGCCCAAGTCCCTGCCCAATTCGGCATAGTGTGATCGCGCTAGCATATGTGCGAGCTGTGCATTTGCATTCTGAGAGTTATGTTGGCTACCTTGATTCTTCATAATCATTATCTTTATTTGCAAAAAATGTATGTACAATACCTAGTTGTTATACATTTTTTTTTTTTTGTTTGCCCATCTGTGATCAGCCTGCTGGCGTGCAGGGCTGTACTCCAGTGAGTTTAGCCCCATTTTTATTCAGTTTTGTACATTTGGCTCTAGTATATTCCGGCGCTTCAGTCTTTTTTGCGTATTTGGCTCCAGCAGTTTTACAGCCAACGGATTGAGGTGTTTTGTCAGTCTGGTTTTGTATGAGTTTTCTAGGAGCTGTATTTCTTCCTTGACTGTGGTAATTTTTAGGTTCTCATGGAGCTCTTCAGTTGTCATGAACCATGGTGCATTTGATATTGACTTCAGGATAGATTTCTGCAGACGCTGAACGATGCTTATGTTTGAGTTAGCAGCAGTACCCCAGAGTTGTTATAAATAGATTAGGATTAGTGCCGTTCCTTACATTCTACCTCGTCAAGGCGTGCAAAATTTCACTTCTTCTTCTTCTTCCTACCCTTATCCCACTAAGTGGGGTCGGCACAACATATTCTTTTCTCCCATTCTCCCCTATCATTCGTCATCTCAGTGTTCACTCCTCTCCTATGCATATCATCTTTTACACAATCCATCCATCTTTTCTTAGGCCTACCTCTTCCTCTATATCCATCCACATTCATACTTAGCACTCTCCTCGGTACATGACCTTACATGTTGGCTACCTTAATTATTCTACGGAATTCTTCATTTCTGTTCATCATGTAATGAAACTCCCAGGCTAGGGAGGTATGAGTCCCAGCTTTTTTCATAACCCATTTCGCAGTAGCTTACCGAAAAATGCGACGCCTTCGAGGAAAGAGAGGAAGATGTCGGAGCCGGTGCCGGAGACGCCGTGCAGACAGATCTCCACCAGGATGAAGAGTATCGCCGCGCTGCACAGCACACCCATCACCCACACCCACGCCTTTAGACCCCAAGTCACACGCTGGAATAATAAAAAAACTAATTTAAAGCAAAAGTCAAAGTCAATAGTACATTACTGCAGCGGCCCGCAACAGAGGCAATGAGCAAGTAAATGTGGGCCGAGTCGAGGACGAGGCACACATACGTTAGTCCATCATTGCCTAGTTGTGGCCAAGGCTCTGTAGTCTTTTCTCAAATAATGCGCGGAAATTAAAACTAAATACCTATGCAAAACTTTTTACTGAAAATACAATTACTTTTCAAAACCAATAACGAACAACGAAGTTACAGTATTCATTTATTCATTTGTTTTTTTTTCAATACCTAATCAACTTTCTATTTGAAAGCCCGTTCGAAATTTGAATAAAACCTTTGATAAGTTACCTCCTTGGTTGCCATGTTAAGGAGTAAAAGATCGTTCCATTTTAAAATTTCACGCCAGCAATGGATTTTCATACATTTTTATCTGGCCGCTGCTTGCATGTATTTGGCCAGTACTGCATTTTCGATTTATCTCGAAGAAGGTTGTCAAAATAATGCTGTAATTTCCAAGCATGTTTGAGAAAAATGCTTTTATTCGATTAAATCTCACTGATCACTTTGAATCGTCGTCATTAGGTTTGGTTAGGTTAGGTTAACTACAATCAGTGGCAGTAAGTTAGAAAGTGACAAAAGATGAAGGAAGAGACAGTGAGAAGGAGTAGGCTGTTCTGAAAACGACGATTAAAATTCATTTATTTCTCAGATGTCTCTCATATTTCTTAGATAATGTACACCTGTTTTGCACTTTACAGTTAGACCGTGCCATTATTCTCACTGGCTGTAGTCCAAGACTACTTCAGAAAACCTATGTAACTTTTGAAGATACAAGATACGTATATTTGCATAAATCCTTTCCACGATCGTTCATTTTTTATGGAGTTCGTGAGGCTTCGCTCTAAGACGTACTCACAGGTGTTACTGCTGGCTTTCCACTTTACGTTCGCCGAGCGCTATTAAACCACGACGGGATAATAGGTACGTTTCATTGCACCGCCTCTATACTTATGGTTCAATGGAAGCATCACTACCTACTTGGCGGTAGAATTGTATTACATCCCCGGACCAACTCTTTCAAGAGCTCTACAAACATTTTCTTTATTTTTAACCGACTTCAAATAGGAGGAGGTTCTCAATTGGGTTATTTTTTTTTCGTTTTTTACCTCAGAACTCCGTCATTTATGAACCGATTTAAAAAAAAAAATTATCTGAAAGATTATGCTTCCAGATTGGTCCCATAACATTTTTATCAAAATCAGTTCAGTAGTTAAATAAGAACTCGAAAAACACCTCATACACGTAATTGCGTATTTTGCTTTCCTGTGACTCGTCATCCACGTACTCGACATTGATGCTTTTCTGTGATGTTTACGGTTAAAAGAACTCCCAATGAACTATCGTCATTGGTATGAAATTGAAGTCGGATTTGCAAGTTTTAAAAACTTATAAATTTTGTTTTTACCTTAAATGCGGAGATGATTAGCGTCAGCGCCATCAGCACATGCACAACAGTGATGACAGCCACGGTAACGGCCACCTTGTACCACTTTGTGTAGAGATGGTCTCCTGCGTCCTCCACTGTGCCGATGTTAGAGCGAGCGCTCTCCGCGAAGATCGAACACATTATTATCAGGGTTATTGACACCGCCTGGAGGAGAAACAGAAGAATTGGACCAAAGCGTTCTACAAGTTGAGACGATTGCCCTACTAACTAATCTAAGAACTAAGAAAAGTTATAACGTAGCTCAAAGAAATAAGGTTCTGAGGTTTTGAGTGATGACGGAAGCCTCTGTAGGGGGGCGAGCAAAAGTCCTAAAGTTTCAAACGTTAATGTGGGAACACAAGCGAGTCCACACTTTTCTTATTTGTAAAATTTATGTAAAATCTCACGAGATGAACAAATCCGATGAACTTTGAACCCATCTCCAAGCCCATGCACCAACAGAACGACGTTACGTGTGGCAGTCCCATGTCGTCGACGGCTTCTGTAGTCTGCCTGAAAGAGAATAAAATAATTTCAATTAAACAATCATTTATATGCGCAGGGTATAAGCGTGGTTGGACTATAGAATAAACCATATAATTATATACCTAATGTACTAGCGTAGTTGGACTGAGTCAATTGATTTGTAAATGTATATGCTTGATTCATAAACGATTATCGCTGCATTGTGTCGCTGTTTCGTCTGTTACTCAGATAAACAGAAATAAACACCCGCATCGAGAACTCTTTGTGGTAGAACTCTTCCAGGGCTTCCCCTAGAACAACACAGGTATTTCCGCCGTATTTCTGCTTTCCGCCGACAAGCATTGATGCTCGCATTGCATGAAAAAGTACGTCTCAGAGTGATGGGCGTGAGTTGTTTGCCAGAAACGTCCGGCGGCGTAGACGTCGATGTGAGGCAGAAACTTTCACTTTTTCAAAAAATACCAAGCGAACACTTCGCTTTTCTAACGTAAAAAATTAGGAGTGTTACACCGATCCTACTCGTAAAAAAAGTAGATAAGTAGGTATTAATAGATCAAGCGCTGTATCATGAAGGTCAAATACAAAAATAGATATTTAACTATTCAATCAGTTTTTCTAGCGTTTAATTTTATAAATACTGCGAACTTACTGGTAGTTTTTAAGCTCCATCGTCTTTGATCTTCGGACCACGAATGGCTGAAGTCTAGATCGATCTCATCCCAATACATCGAACAAAGCCTAATTGAGGCAGGTGGGTAAAAAAGGGCTTGTCGTTTTACAAGCAATTTATTACTCTATGTGGATCTAAGTAACAAGCGGACAGCGATTTTTGTCTATTGCAAAGGGTTTTTATGTCTCAAACATCATTGAATTTGATCAATCGTCAATAATTTGTTAAATAGGCACCTATTACATATTCAAATTCCGCTTATTTAAACTCGGATGACTTCGGATGACTTTATAATATTTGCCCAACGACAGTGATTTTAAAAACATTTGTATCCATAGATTAAAGCCATACATTAGTCTAAGGATTCTAGATTCAAGTGATTTGATCAAAACAACCTGTACGACTGTTTGCCTGCTAATAGCTTATCCCACAAGGTAGCAGTCCGTTAGCGACAGTAACCTTATCAAGGACGTCAATGATTGCTAGTTCAGCGCCGAACCTGTTGTAGGCAACTAGGCAATGCAAGTACCTGTTCTGTAGGTACAAGATCCGCTGAAAGCATAATCACTTGTCTAGAATCGATTTACACACTCATAAGTACAGTGGCGTGTAAAGTAGCTTGCGGTAGAGCAAAGCCCGGTATTGAGGCAGTAGCGCTCCACAATCGAGTAACCGTCGCGGTGCATTGTGGGCCAACACTATGAATGTGTCTGAATTGACCAATAATTTTATTTATAACACATTTGCTCGTAAAGCGTCTCTTATTTCACCAATTTCAGTATCGTGATGTATGTCATTACGCACTCGTGCGTTATGGTAATGTAAAACGTACGGTTTATCAAGATGCTTCCACTAAAACGAACGGAACTTTTTTTAAATCTTAGCAAAGAGTTTTTATGTCATTAAAGTGGTCAACATTTTATGAATAAAATTGACTTTGGGAGATAAAAAATTAGCAATTCTTTTACAAATTGTTAAAATTTTTCTAACTACTTTAACAAGTGATTTATTCGTATTAGAAAGTAAGGTAAAACGTAAGGTTTATCAAGATACTCCGTCTAAAACGAACGAACCTTTTTTAAATCTTAGCAAAGAGTTTTTATAGCGCTGATGCGCGCGCATCGCTAATTTGTGATCAAGTAAAAATTATTCCCGCGCTTTTTACTTTTATAAAATTAATAAGTTAATTTTACTTTGAAACATCTTTTATAACGAGTTTTATTTATTTCCTCGCAAATGTGTTATAAAACGTCGCATGACATACCTACGTGCGCTTTGAAAATTACAGCCTCTGCTTTCTTGTAGCCCTCGCCTACGGCTCGGGCTGGCAATATCGCCTCGGCTGTAATTTTCAACTTACCGCACTCATATCATAATGTACTATTATCTATCTAATCAGCCTATGCTGCAGCAGTCGTTACGCCATGACGGAGGCCTTAAGGTAGCCTAAAAACTCCGTCACCAGAGTTGGCCACTAACTCATACCTACGAGCTTGTTTTGCTAGCCTATGCTCACTCGTCATGCTATTCTTTCCGATCATGCGCCAATCGAATCCAGTGTCACTGGCCAATAAATACAGTGAAGAAATCACTGAGCGGCAATTATAATGACTCGACCTCGTAAAATCTCAAATGTAAACCAAACAGGAAAACGTCGAATTGCAAGTGCCCAAAATGATGTCTCACAATAATAGATTTAAAAGTAGTTTTAAGATAAAGACCGGGCTCAGTGGCGCGTCTTTGACCTACGTCCAGCACTGGACTTATATTATATCAGTCCGCTCAGTGATTTCTTCACTGTATTTATTGGCCAGTGACACTGGATTCGATTGGAATCTATTATTCATCATCATCATCATCAACCTATAATAGGTTGATGATGATGATGAATAATTAAATTCTACACACAACTTTGAACTTCTAATGAAAGACATAACATTCAAATTAGGTTGGTACCGATTCAGTGTCAGTTCTATTCTATGTAATGTAATCAGTAGGTTAATGTTATCTCTAAGTTCAGACAAATAATCCAGACCTTTTGTATTAAACAGTGTCAGGGGTCTTATGGGGTCACTTTACACCCATACCTACCGTATGGGTGTAAATTGACCCCATAAGAACAACACTCCAACGCTAAGTAAAAAATTAATGGAATTCGAAAAAATAAATAAATTCGAAAATAGATTTTCACTAATATTGTAAAATTGGTAATCAAAGCCTTGAATTCCGCTACCATTTCACAACAGGGCGCTGTAGTGCCTGTGACCTACATTAACTACATAAACACCTGAGCGACCTACTCCTAGGACTTTTTTTCAAGGATGCAGACACCTGAGTAAATAACGTGAACAACTACTAAAAAATCGGCTCTGTTATCCAGATAAAAAGTAAAAAAATGTATGTAAACACTTACGTACGAAAATTCCACTCAACACTTGTTTTGTTTAACACACGAACACACACTGCACAAAATATTGTTAAACTTGTTTGTTCCTTCTTGTGTCCGTCTTATTCAACTTAACTTGAGATAAGGAAATATCTCAAATCTCAGCAGAACAAATTAATTAAATGTGGTTTCCCCACAGACTCATAACAGTGTTTCCCAGAATGTTTAGATTTATTAACAAAATCAAAACACAACACTCTCCTTCGCCTCGCCCGTCGGATTGAGAAGAAAGACCAAGACAGTCCATGCCAAACGTTTTAGAGTGAAAGAGAGCGAGCATTTTTCTGACGTTTAGTCTGATGACGTAAATAGGGCGTGACGTCAGAGACCGTTCCGTCAACAACTCTATCGTTCTGTTTCACGCAGAATAAAAAGGGGATACACATGAACAAATCTGAGAGTCGCCGCGTTACGTAAACATATTCGAGTTATATCACGCGTCAACGCTAGCTCGACTACTGAACGTTGTAGCGTCACCGCGCAGTGTATCTCGAATATGTTACTGTTACGGTACATTTGCGATTGTCATGTTTATTTGTGTTGAAGCGGGTGCGTCCTCTATCGACTTTACCGCTTGGACTGTAGGAACTAGTTAGTATTCTGTTATTGTACCTACCTAACATCGACACCGGCAATTTGGCGCCACATTGCCTTGTCTAGCCCAGTAAATGCAAAGCAAACAAACATTAGCGAATGTCTAGCATTGAAACGATAATGTTGTATTTGTCTTTAATTTGAAGGATTTTAAATGCAGATATGTAATGCATTGATTCGACTACTGAATAAAATTTGTTTTTTTTTTCAGTAGATAAGTTTTTTATTATTAGTTATTTACAAAAATACAGACAGTCTAAGAAAAAATATCTTTATTCACCCATACAAAACTACACACTAGGTAACATCATAAAAATTACATAATGTAGGAAGCTACCTACGTAGAATATCTACACTTATTAGGCAGCTTAGATACCTACTCATACTATTCACAGCGTATAACTCGCCTACCTAATATCTAGGCCTCTACTGACAGCTAGTAATGAACTATTGAAAAAAATACATAACATGGTTCCAATATTACATAGTAGTTCCAGTCTTCCAGTGCAGAGTTTCCCTACTTGGCTTACACACTGGTTTGCTGCTCTACATTGCTGGCAGTGTGATCCAACATAGACAAAATGACGCATATTGCAGACTCTATACTCTACGTCGTAGTGTCCTACGTCGTAGCGCGTAGAAGTACGCGTAGCACTACGCGCGACTGGATGTTGTAGTAGCAAAGTCTAGTCTAGTGACGTACCTATTCCGCCAAATTATGTTTCCAGATTTATCTTCCAGATTTATTTGATTTGGCTTATGCTTGAAATCGCAAAGCTAGAAATTTTGTTGGGAATTGCACATTTCCCAAATCTCCCGCTAGAGGCGCTTATCCGGGAGAATGAGTCTAAGCATTTGTTTTAATTTTCGACTCGAGTATAGCACACGCAAACGCATTCGCAAAGCGAGAAATTTTGTTGGGAATCGCACAATTACCAAATCTCCCGCTAGAGGCGCTTATCCGGGTTTCATACACAATTTCTCGCTTTGCGAATGCGTTTGCGTGTGCTATAATCGAGTCGAAACTCAAAACAAATGCACAAATATGGGGCTCTGTACCTCTGCCTTCCGTGATGTGGATCGTGCGTTCCATATCCACTGAGAACAAAACACTGATTGTCTCTGTTTACATTTTGCAGAAGCCATACCAAGAAGTTGAAGTCTCTGTTTATATTAAAGCGAGGGCAACATCGGCACTCTTCTGCACTTTGCTCCTGACAGGCTGGTAGAGCCTGGCCGAGCGCTGGAACCGATCTGCATCTTCCTCGTACATTATCTGCTTGTGTCTGCTGTGTACCACCACAATGCAGTACACTGATATACCTGAAGATGAAGGAAGATAGAACTTTACATGGTTTTGTTTTGTGAACTCTACATCGAATTTCTGCTGTGAGTTTTTACCTCAAAAGGAAGGAACAATGACCATGAAATACATGCATTCTTTATGGCGGCAAACACAAAAGTAGCAACAGCATTGTATTAGGTCTAAGATCTTTTATTCAGTAAAATTACTAGAATATCTTACAATTACTACATAGTACAAAGCAAAGTCGCTTCCCGCGTCTGTCCTAATGTCTGTATGTATGTATGCTTAGATCTTAAAACAACACAACGGATTTTGATGCAGTTTTTTTTAATAGATAGAGTAGTTCAAGAGAAAAGTTTATATGTATAATACATCATCATCATCACTGCATTGCACCCGTGCGAAGCCGAGGCGGGTCGCTAGTTGTCTTATATAATAAGTACGTGATTCTAGATGCCAGTTCCTCGCAGCCAGAGAATGGCAAACAACTTGCATTGTTTAGCAGTTAGAGATGTGAGCAGTACAATCATCAATTCCATCAAAATGTCAGGGTGGAAGACAACCCTCGAATCTATGCTTTGAGATGTTCAAGGAATAGAAAATACTCACAAGCCCGTACAAGGTGTACGCAGATGATGATGGACTCCACCTCCAGCATCTCGCCGGAGTCCTGCAGCACCAGACTGACGCCGGTGAGGGACATCACGAAGAACAATGCCGTCAGGATGCCCGTCACTATCGTCCAGGGCAGTGTTAGCGATGCTAGTTTCTAAAGTAAAAAAGATAATGGTCATGTTCATAAACTCGTACAATTTTGAAGCTCTATTTATGGAATTTTTGGTTATTGTCTTACCTCAGATACTATAGTGTGCTTCAGATTATCAAAATAGGCTTCAATATTCTGAGTGTATTACATTTCAGGGAAAAGAAACGGCAACCCTAAGTTTTACCAATATATTCCAGAAATCCCCACTAAGAAATCCCACCAGCGGGGATTTCACTTATTTTTTCCCGAAATCCTATTTTGAATTGATACGATGTTGCATATCTACGACGTAGGAGTGGGGATTTCTGATTTTTTTTCCAGAAATCCCCACCAAGTATGTGTAAACCAATGTTAATTGGACCAAAATAATTTATGAATCAAAAACGCTCTAAGCCTCTGAGGTAGAATGGCAGTAACTATGAATGCTTTTCTTTGTAACAGGTCTCTCTACCTTCTAGCTAGATAAATTAACGTCAAAGGGTCTCAGAATATGGAAGAGGCCTGGAAACAGTGGATTGTAGTATCACACTAAGGTGATGATGAATTTATTTTTACGAAGGAAAGAAACAAGCGAAACTTAAGTAGGTACCTACCTTATAAGCAGCCACAATCAGAAGTAGTGAACAGAGGAGGTGCGTGCCACTGACCACCGCAGCAGTGACGTAGAGTGCAAACTTGTGGGAGGACACATTTCCCGTCTTCCCGAGAGGCATCAGAGTCACCAGGAGGCTGTAACCTGTCAGCTCCAGGAGTGCCCATACCTGGAATCGTCAGCATTATATTTTCAGTATCCAAAACCAAAATTGCTAAAGTTTTTGTTTCAAAAGCTCGAAGGTTTTTTATCATCAGACAAATGACGGTTTCGAACTTACTTTTGGAATCAATGATCTTCTATATAGTACAAGAGCCAGTGAACCCCAAACCTTCGTTATTTTATAAAGGCTGAAAGTTTGCCAGTGCATGCTCCCAACACAAGTATAAGACCCGATGGACCATCATGAAGTTTGGCTTATCGTGGCTTTGGCAGGCAAGCGGTATAATAACACCTACATATAAAAATCATTGTTTGGAATGATAATCTGCCGTCACTTGTTTTGGTCGTCGTTAGAAGTTAGAACTGCAAGAGCTCAGTAAGTAGAGTCGTTGTTCCTACTACATTACCACAGCAAAACATTTACTAGTGAGTTGCTATCAAAACTACACCAGGCGTATCACTTTCTGCAAACACTTTTGGACTGTATTTTTGCATTATCTCAATTCAAGGCTCATAAATAAACAAACCATGAAAAATTTGCATTGTACTATAGCTTTATACATTGACCAAGCCATTTCTAAATACGTAGGATTGGCATACAAATTTTTTTCCAAGATGACCACGAAAGAGCAATTCAACAGTGACCTTGGCCACACAAATAGAAATTCAATAGAAATTGTACACATACCGTATAAATGTATCCTATAATAAGGGTCCCGGAATGCAACGATGCGCAGAAGCAACATTTATTCACTATAGGTACTCCCATTCTCACCCTTCTCACTTAGAAAATACCAACTAAACTAGTGTGACTAGATAATTATTGTACCTAAACAAACTAACTCTAGATTACATGGTGCGTGTGTACGCCACTAGTGATCAGTTATCACTAAGATTATTTTCAGTTTCGCTACAATGATCAACTGTATTTCTCTTTATCAAACAACTTGAAGGACGGTTGGTTTGATAGCTTAGTGGCAAAATGTGTTTTCATAGTGATGTCACTTCGATATGATAGTACAAAAAACATAGTAGAGTAAGTAGGTATGCAAATGGCTACTGAGTATCATCATAAAACTTATTTATAGGTTAACAGATGAGAGAAACAAAGTGCTTTGAGAACGAATCACTAGCTCAAAAAGAAACTATAGTTCTACTCACTAAGTTTCCACAGTAATAAGTGAAATGAGTAGAAATAGAGTTACCTACTTGTATCTGTAATCCTGAAGGTATTATTAGGGGCATACCCAACTTAGCAAAATTCTAACAAATATCAATACTGATGACGTAGCAGGTAATACGGAGAACGAGGCTTATCTGTGGAATGCGATTGTTATTCCTAAATCAGCTTAATTGCACCTTTAAAGGTGCCTTATTGTAGGTACATGTAGGTAAGTAATCCAATCTTTTTGCAGCCAGTTAGCTATGGGAGCTTAGTTTAGCTTTTAAACTACTGCTAATTAATAGTAAGTAAGCTATATGATATACAAACTATGCTGTTTCTACTATTCTAACCACAATTTATTGACAGATGATTTACGAGGCTATGAGACGAGATTAGAAATAGATGCTCTACGAGAATCTCTGCTTACCATTCATTCAAAATCTGTCTCTCCTGCGAGGATATCTGCTATGCCTGGTCAAAACAGCCTTTTTTTTCTATGGAACAAATTCAAAATGCTTTATTTGCCATTAAATGGTTTTGTTGGTTTTCTTTAAACCTGACGCGTTCCTCAAACATAGATAAAACCTACATATTGATCAGTAACCGAATAAACGATAGTTCTGTGCTGTTATCAAATGAAATTATTGTCTACCGATAAATGATTAAGGTATATTTATTAGGCGCCTGGCGAGTCAAGTGCATGAGTCGATTCATATCAGTTTTAATTGTAAAATTGTACGTGCAAATTGCGGACAAACCTTGTATTTAAATTCTGAAACTTTGATTTACGGACGAAGCTTTGAAGTGAAAATGTGTCTTTCTGTTAATAACTGTTGTTGCTGCTTCACCCTCGATGTGGGGACAAAAATCATCAGTGTATTAGGAACGGTAAGTTGGAAGGGTATGAGGAAAATCAAAGTTTTGCCATTTATTGAATCTGGCTCGCTCGTATGTAGAAATCGTTACTCAAGTATAGATTTGAGAATAGATTTTTATACAAAAATTTGTGCTTGAGTCCAGATCAGTGCAGTACAAGCGAATACAGGCTACAGAGCCCCCAAGGCACCTCGCTATAAAAATCTAAAGCCCTTGAACTAACACTTGCGCTGAAGTCGTCAAGCACCAGCATAATCCATTTGACCAAAATCATTATCTAGTATGCCTTTATAGGTTCACATGTAACAGGTGGAATGAGAAGATTTAGTGCGTCTTTCTCATTTCAGCTTTCCTCATTGATATCCTCGCTCCTCTATGGGAGCTCAGCGTTCCTCGGCAGCGATCTGCCCGCCAGCAGGGTGTTATTCTACTCATCGATGGCAGTGGTCGCCTGCGTGCAGGGTATCTTCGGATGCTTTCTTATTTACGGAGCTTTCACTGTAAGTGTTAATTAGGTGAGATAGTGATCAATACCTATATGTATTCAGGAATAATTTTATGAATGGCGTTTGGCGATCACTCAGCATGGTGGGAGGAGGGGGGGCAAAGTAGGTCATACTATGATGCTTTTCACTTTGCTTGAGTAGTTACTGAGGTGTGTAAACAAATAAGTAGATTAGATAAATATGTGTGACAAAAGTCTCTGTCTCCTATCAGAAAGTACGTTGCGACAATTACCGCTGCACCTAGAAACCAACTGATACTTTTGTTCCATTTTGCAGATAGCAATATTTTCCACTAATATTTTTGTTAAAAACATTACATTATAAACATTATTTGAAAACGATATCTGGAAAAGGTGAATAAGTTCTATAAAGTGCCTCTTACAGTTAAGACCAAATTGCAACACTTATTTATGCAAATAAACATCTATCTTGATTTATAATAATATTTACAAGAATTTGATGAATTTATTCCAGCACAAGCCCCAGTACACAGTTCCATGGATGGTCCTCACGTGGAGCAAGTCGGTGACACTCCTGGCGCTAGCGGTGACCGGCACCGTGCTGATCAGCTACAACCGGAAGGCAGAGACCACGGCTGAGATCAGCACAGTCATATCCGTCTACTTTTTATACTCTCGTGAGTATTATTTACTTCTGTACCTGCTATAATAGGCTAGGTAAGCCTCAAAAACATAAGGCCTCCGTCGTGGCCGAGTAACTTAGGCATAGGACCAATCAAGATCATTTATCAATCATTTATTTGTTTGTCCCCAGTGATATTATTCTACTTCGCGTCGGTGGTAAACAGCCGGCGCCAGCAGATGCTGACGGAGGACCGCACCGAGGCATCCAAGAGGCTGATGCGGGTTCGAGTCATGCCGAACTACTACGCCTAGTTGTGCCCTCAGAACTCAGGAAAAAGATCTCACAGTTTGTATTTTAAGCTTGTAAATTTCCGTGTTTTCTTAATTTATTTTGATGGTTATATTAAACTCTTGTAGTGTAATCAGTGTACACTTACTGCAGAGTTATTCTTCTTCCTAGCTCTACCAATCCCGGTGGCTAGAATAGAAACTATTGCACCATAGTTCTTCTATGGACTTCCTATGAAGTCAGTTAATTATTTAGTTTTTTATAAGTTCTCTAATTACTCTATTTTAGTCAGTTATTCCAAACTATGGGATATCTTTGACTAATATAGTATTATATAATCTGTGCCACAGATTATATAATATAGTATTATATAATCTGTGCCACAGATTATATAATACTATATTAGTACAGATACCTCATCTAATACAACAAAACGCGATTGCCCTTACTCGGGCTATTCTTCGGGCTATTCAGCTAGGCACATGAAAAATGCTAGATAACGCTATCTAGCGTTATCCATTAACATTATAGTTAATGTTTACATTATAAGGAGCTAGATGGCAGTGTACTCTCGGGATTTTTTGCATGACGCTAGATGGTGTTGTACGAGGTCTATTTATTATTTTATTTATATTATGCGTGGAATAGTAGCAAACTTTTGTTTCAAATAAAATGAAACAAGCGTTGGTTATACAATTATACTAACTTCCGCCCATAGTTCTTGCATTGCACCATAGTTCTTCTATGGACTTTCTATAAAGTCAGTTAATTATTTAGTTTTTTATAAGTTTTCTAAATTCTCTATTTAGTTAGGTTATTCCAAACTATGGGATATCTTTGAGCTACGACGCCTCTGTCAGCAAGCCAGACGTTTCTTATATTCCATTCTGACGGCCGCCGATCTCTTTGCCAAAGAAGGCTTCAAAACTTGACTCTTTAAAACAAAAGACTCATTAGCCCTAGTTACGCATAACATGGAAGCGATTATACCACAATGAGAAGCGCACGCGCATGTCTCAGTGCGGAAAATCACCGTTTTCACCACCAACCCAACAATGCCAGTTATTATAATAGAGATTTTATAAATATGACGGCGCGGGTGATAGGCCGACAGTTTGTGAGCACAGTGTGACGTTCATGGGTGAACTACGGGAAGCATGGTGAGTAACATAACATAAAATACAACTTAATGGTGCATACTGCAGGTTTCAGTCGTAGTTGAGGTAAGTGGAAATTAACTCAAATATTTTAATTAGATGTGTCTGGGGTTTCATATCAAAGCCTTGAACGGACCATTGGGTGGTTACCATGGTTACCATTGGGATGACAGCTAGTGACACTTTCATCTGCGCTTCAGAATGTTCAGCTTCTGAACATGACGTTGCTTTTGACTCGTAACACCTAAAAACTCCTTCACCATAATCTTCCCATGGCCAGCTTACAAGCAAAAACTTGGCACTCCAAAACTGTGCAAGCTTACAAACGGAAACCGTGCACATAATTGATGTTCCACTTCTTTGATAATTGGCAAGATATTGCATAAGACGGTCCGTCTGAATTCATAGATTTTAATGAATGGTCAACATGCGATTTCCTCCAGTGCCTACACTAAGCTTCTGTTTTCAAAATGCTACCTCTTACTATCGAATTTATAAACTCTGTAGGTAGAGGCTTCTCTAGAGGCAACTTCAAGCGCAGAGCTAAACAATATTGGTTGAAACGGTCCAGCGAACTTTTAAGCCTTTGTTTACTTTGTGGGTTGGAAATTAATCAGTTTAGTAATAGTTATTACTCGACCTACATGTAAAGATATAGAAAATACTTGATGGTGGATAGAGCCTTACGTATAAAGTTAAAGTATTGTTTTCATTCAATGTATTTATCAGCTTACTAATCTGTGCACACCTAAAAATGTAGAGCTTTAAAAACTACTTATTAAAAAAATCCATTTAAAACTTCTATGGGAGATATTTTACAAGTCCGGAGCCTGTTTTAACAGAATCAATGGACGATTCCATCTAAGTTATGACACCGTATGATCTAGAATGAACGATTAGTTACGTAACTAAACCATGTTACAGGCACCCGTGGAATGTTCGACACACCCAAAGTTGCTGGCCTACTGACTTTGCTACACTAGACTTCTGAGCTTTTATATTCCCTTGGTCTAAACTACATACCTATACCTACGATACGACCCCGTATTAATAAACAGAAGCTGAACAGTCCATCAGACCTCCAGCATTCTCCTAGAGTAGCAACTGAATCAGCATCTAGATAGAGTAGCCTTCACATTGTTGTGGGATGAGCTCCATTACGATCAATATTTAGGTTAAGGTATATATATCAAGGGGCTGTATTAAAGCTTTAAAGTTACTATAGTGATCTGTGACATTGTTTATGAATCCGAAGGCAAGTCTTAATGTTCTTGTGGTAACTTTTTTTACAAATTTCGAGACTTTCAAAACTTCCCATTTTTCAATCCATCAGCAACGTAACATTAAATAATATTAATGATTTAATCAAGCAAATCATTGGTATTCCCACGACAGGCCAAGGGGGAGTAAGGGGGGGGGAGCCTCGTGCCATCACTTTCACTAACCATAGACCACACCTGCTGCGGACACAGGTTACCTAGCTGTTACTATGAGTTCTGATGAGGTTGGAAGTCACAAGAGCTTTTTTGTCACAAAGATTCAACTATGAAAGTGTACTGGGAGAAGTTGGGTACCAGGATACACGAGGAACTGTCGTCGTGGAAGTTCATAGAGAAGGCCTACGAACACTAGTGCAGGGGACTGCAAACGTCCCACGGATACTAGCGATCATGTAGGTAGTTATTTTGCTGCCTTCAAGGTACCCAGGGTTTTTGTGGGTAATGTGAAGAGAATTATAAATGCAGTTTTTGCTACAAAACTTAACGTGTCCTGCATGCAGACCATTCTTGATCGATTATCCATCTCGAATACTATTCCTGCAACGATAGTGGTAGTGCGAAACTAGATAACTCAATTGAGGGCAGTGCTTCGGCTAAGTATACCTCTACGGGAAGCAACTCAAGCGTTTATCAAAACCTCTAGTATAGTAAGTTACTTCAGAGGACATAATTTTAAAACAGTCATAATCTGAACTTCCATAAAGTTATATTTAGTTCCTGTTTGTATAAAAAGTAGAAGAGTTGTGCACGCAGCTCCCAGTTCCAAGGAGTTGACTTTTACACCTGAGAGTGCTAAGAGCTGAAGTCAAACTTCCAGTGACCCTGACTACGTCGGTTACATGTTCGCTTACATAACTAACTTTCACCCAAACAGTAAGTCACTGACCGGCTGGACGGACGGACGTATGGTCTGATGGATGCTGGGACTACTCAGCAAAACGATAAACTAATGCTCGTTGATGATATTCGAGTTACACTGCACGTTACCCTGGCACTTCCACACGCGGCCGCGTAAAATACCTAGAGACATTAGAGAGCTACCAATAAAGCAGTTCAAGACAAAGCTTTACTTGTGGCTAGTAGATAAATGTTTTTATTGTATTAAAGATCTTCTATTATGAATTTAATTATTTTAATGATTTTAATCTATTGAATTTATTTTGACATTTGTATTTTATTATTTTAATCTGTAATTTGTTCTCTTTTATTTTATACATTTATTAGTTTGGTTAAATTGAAACAATTTGCATGTCGGTCTCCGATGAAGTATGTGACACTAAATTAAAATTATGAACATCTTGTAATTTGACCATACTTCTTGCGAATAAATACATTTCATTTCATTTCATTAAGCTCAAGCTGACCACGCAATGTAGCTAAAATGTCAAACGAGTGTGATTTTATCGTTTTGCAGAATAGACCATCTGAATTCATTAGTGAGTTAGTTTTATTTGAAGGTGACGCGGCATTCTGCAGTTTTCTTCAAGATAATATCACTTAGAAGTCTCTTGATGCAAAGGATAATTGTAAACTACACATCGGACGAGTTGATTTTAGATACAGGGTTTAAGAAAAATCTTTCAAAAACATAGCTAAATGGGAGGATGGATTTGGTATATAGTTCGAGGTTGGTATACGTACTTAGTTGCTGATAAAAAAAATATGAAGAAGACAAGTCAGTCACAGCAATATTCAGCGTTTCCATTCAGTAAGAAATGGTCTTTATTACCAACGGACTGAGCCTGCCGGTCTCCATGAGACAATGCGATAGGTATCGAGAAAGCAAACCCCTGGGTATGAGGTGAAGGCTAAAGGGCACAGGCCACACTGTCTCTTTCAGCATTACGAATACTACCTACTGTACGTACCTACAACCATCATGAGAATGTAACGGGTCAAAAACCTTACAATAGAGTAGTTCTAGTTTTTCGATTTTATGATCTTAAAAATTGCATTAAAAACATTTCTTGTTTGCATTAGTACGAAACACATGATACAGACCTACTTATAGCTGGGTAGGAACTTGTAAAAATATGTTTTCCCAGACTTTTTTATTTGTAAATAACTCATATCATTGTGCTGTTGTTACTTGTTAATGCCTACGCCTTTCAGCTTTTGTAATAAAAATAATTAAATAATTTTCAGAGAATACTATGGAGTTTACTCCTGACTGTTGCAGCATCAGCTCATAAGGTCGTTGAGAGCACAGAAGACATCGGACCTGAAGCATTCTTCAATGTAACAACTCTCTATCCAGTAGCCAATCAGAACACAAGCAACACGCACAATGAAAACACAACTAACAAAGAAACTGAAGAACCAAGGAAAGAAGAAAAACCAAAAAAAGAAGCAACATCTTGGAAAATAGAAGCAGCTTACGCTGAATCTAATTTAGACAAAGATAATGCAACAACAACTGCTGCAGAAGTGGAACAGAAGAATGAGACAAAGGAGTTCAGGCCTAGTCAGCATCTTGGCAATTTTTTGGAAGAGCATAGGGCTCCTTCGAGGGAAACTTTAGATTCCTTTACGCCGATTATCAAAAAACCTGCTTCAGGTTTTGTTAGGTAAAGATTTTCTATTACTTTTTCAGTGCAAGACTGAAACTTGTGATACTCCGCCAGAGCCAATCATAAAGTGCTAAATTTATTTCAGCTCCAAGGAAGTATATCGCTCTAACAACAAGATTCCAAACGAGTTATTCCGCACCCATAAGGAGTACCCTTACAAATTTGAAAACAGCCTTTTCACTAAAGCCAAGGACAGCTGGAGACCAGACCAGCACCGACCCTGGCCAACAAGGATAGCAGGTTTTGAAGGGTTAGAAGATCAACCTGAAAAAGGGTGGAGTTTCGGAAGCTCAGGAATCGATAGCTTCGAAAGACCTGGAAACAGCAATAAGGGAACTTCAGGGTTCGAAGGCTTTGGGGGTAGTCCTGGACAAGCGTGGGATGCAAACTTTGATGTAACAGGAGACAGGCCCAAAAACTGGGGTCTGGATAACCACGAACCCAAACCAACAATGGCATCCCCAGTGAAGGTCCCAGCAGGTGGACTTTATAAATATTCTGACCCATTTAAGGAGAAGCCAGGGAATAATGGCGAGGACTTTGGCTTGGAGTTCAATAATGACGCAAAGGAGAATGCTGTTAAGAAACGGTGAGAATCTAATTTTATTGTGAAAGTCTCAGACTGGTTCGAAGCTTTTGTAACAGAAGTCATAAAGTAGATGATGATATTTTACTTTTACCATCGCGAGTTCGCGACTAACGAGTTTCAAGATCTTGCGAAAAAGAATGCCATTACATATCTCCGATGTAATCAACTCAAAACCTGTTAAAAACTAGATCCACCGGTAGAAGGTATGTAGTCGAAAATTACGTGATTCATGAGTTATTTCCAAAAAATATAAGACCTGTCGCATAAAATAATTACAAACGCAAACATACAATTAAACTTAAATAAGGCAATTTGGAAAGTAAAATGTGTGGTGTGTAATTACTACTATACGGTAGGTAGGTAATGTAGGTAATATCCTTTCACTGGTTGCCGGACGTGCGCGGGCGCATGCTAAAGTGGCAACCATTATTTATATAAAGTCGATTACTAGCGACACGCCTGGCTCTGCTTGGAACTTCGCCAAGGATTACCCAACCTCATCGAGACATGTGTCAAAGTATATGTTGTCCTCAGATTTTTCAAGGGTTCCAGATCTTAGGGAACTACTGCCATTTCCAAAGGGAATATTACTGGTAACTCTGGTAAGCCTTTCATTTACTGTTTCATGGCACAAAGGTGAAAGTCCAACATCTGATAATCATGACCAAAACAAATAAACACAGCGCATTACTAGCGATGTTTATCGTTATCTTGTTATGGATTAGATGGTAAATTGGCTTCGGTAGATGGTAGATTGGAGTTATGAAGATCGATGTATGGGAACTCGATGCGTGATTGATGGAATAAAGAAATACTCGAATAACTACGATTTGTAATGACTTTTAGCTGTAATCTATTTGCATGTTATTAGCATCTAAAAACGATTATTGATGTCAATAATAGATATCTTGGCTTACGATGATGATTATATCGTTATAAACCATAAACCGGAAGTTCTGAAGCTCTATAATAACTTTGAATCAAACAGTGATTTCCAAAAAGCTCTACTTGTCTACATCTACAGCCATTTTAAATAATGTTGATATTTGTCGGTTATTTATCGCTTAGTATCAATCTGCATCAATGTGAAATAAAACATTTAATCGAGCTTTTGAGATTCACACCCAGCAGCATTTATCAAAATCTATATTGTAATTTTTCAGAGACAATCCCTGGGAAGGAATCCTGAGGATGTTGACGGCGTTCATTCCGGTGGGAATCATCATTTCCGCCCTGACTCCCAGCATCATCACTATAGAGAACACTGCTCCTGGTAACCCGTAAGTAATATGCAAAATGCTTCATATGATTTAACATAATTTCCGGTCATCTCACATTGTTATCACTCAACATTTATTTCTAATCGAAATGTCATAGAAAGTGATGATTAAGCAAACATTTTGAATATCACGATTCTATTCATGATATTTTAATCAAGTTTCACCATTTAAAATAATAGGATTAGGTAAGTTACTGCTGATTTTATGGACTCCTATTCAAAAAAAACTCTGGTGTCATCGTTATCAGTACCACTTTATGCTCGGTAAAACTTGCATGCACAGGTAGTATCTTACTTACTCGTAGAAGATTACTGACTTTATAAAACGAATATATGCGAATATAACCCTTAACCAATGCTGTATTTTCCGTGTGAGCTTACAAATAAATGTTTTTTTCTTTCTTTCAATGTACTTACGAAGCGAATATCTGTTACAAGGCTTAAATTATCAGGATTGACCACCGACTCATACTTATAACACTCATAGGTACGCAGTTATTTAACTGTGCACGAACTTCCGCTGTTGTTACACAAGAAAGTTTACTAGGCAAATAGAAATTATACTTTTCACTCTGTAATATTAAATGTTACGGTTGTGAGGGAAAACTATTGACATCCTAAAGAGGGCCATTACCAAGCTTTACGCGATGACATGGTATTTCTAAAACTGTCGTAGTTGGAGCTATGCTTTTACTTAAAAGTGGTGTTTTAAATTATCTACCGACCAAGCTTTAGAAATTTAAATAATTTCACTTTACAAAAGTTTTGCCAGTTAACACAACTGGCAAAACTTTTGTAAAGTGAAATTATTCGTTCAACCTACAGACCATGGCTATTCAGCGCGGCAATACAGCCAGTGGCATGGGCACGCTTCCGATTGGTACTGATTTGGAACAGTTGAACTATCTATAAATAGTTTGCAACGGCTTGTAGATAGCTCAACTGTTTCATGTGTATTTTGTAAATAGTCTAATTTTCTTTGACACAACAAATGCTGAGTTGGACGCCTATTCATTGCTATTAGATGGGCGATGCAGGAAGATACACATTTTTTTTATGTTTTGTGTTGTCTTTGTGTTTTACTTGCTCTGTGTATTTCATGTTTTTGCCCGTTTGTGTGTCATAAATAAATGTTTTTTTTTTCTTTCTTTCTTTGTGAATAATGATGTTTATACCTACGAAACGAAGCTCATTTTCTTGATGAAAGCAATCCTTTTTAGTTGCTGATTCTATTTACTTTGACGATGTATTTTCAGATATGCACCGAACATCTATCGTAGAACCGATACAAATATATCAGAGCTGCCCGCCATCAGCGAAAGCTGTAGGAGAAGATTACTTTGCGAGCTGCACAATGAGAAGAACTACAGCACTTCACAAAGGTTATACAACGTTTATAATACTTTTATTGCGCTCACGGGTCACTTACCGCTGATACTGTGGCCAGATGGTGATCAGCAAATGCCCCATTCATACATTTATTTGCTTCCACTAGCGTGTGAGAAAAGCCGACACAATATAATATGACCATATTATATTGTGAAGATCATGGAATGTCAGTAAGATAACATTATTTACTGCGCTGTGTTGAAAGGCATGGTCTCAGCGTCCCAGGTTCTAGGTAATCAAGGAAGGCATAAACTCCTACACCAGCTTCTTTTGACTTTATTTTCTTTTGACAGTTCCCCATCGAACCCTCGTAAGTGGAAGCAGTGCTATAGGATCCGCTGCGAGAACACAGAAGCACTGACGAAGACCCTTGGATGGCTGCTGGAAAGACAGACTAACCGACCACACAATGGATTATATTAAACACTCGAATTTGGTGAAGAAACTCGTTAGTTCAAGACTGAATTTTTAACGTTTGCTACTGTTGACTGATTTCTTATTAAAAATTGATTGATTTTTCCACCTCTTTACTTTTCTACTAGTAAGTACAGACATTCGAACCCGTCAAAACGAGTAAAGTAAGTGATGTTGAACTAAATTCATAAAATGTACATTACTGAACAATCTAGTCTGTGTCTCAATGAAGCTGTCAGTCTCAACCAAATAAGTTTACAGTAGCATAGGTATATTTCTTTTCCATGACTATACCAGGCATTACATATCCTACCTACAGTATGCCTACGCCTGTGTAACCTGCCCTAGACATACAAAAAAACGATGCTAATCATAGTAATTGCATGCAATAAGCAGAATCGGAAGCCCCAGGCCTCCGTGGCACGTCCGACCCCGATCGGCGGCTCACGAGAAATCTATAGAAAGATGCTTTACTTAATGCGGGCTAAGTAATCAGAATCATTACTAATAAATCATTACGATCAAGTGTATGATTCAGAATAATTACTGTGAGTTTATAAGGAACATAAAGGCGCCGACTCAGACCATGCTTATAACTTGAAATCATTCGAGAAAATGGCATTAAATGAGATGACGTCACTACTTGTACTTGTTTGTAATCGTGAAGTAAAGTGTAGAGCTTATTCGAGATGTCTAGCTTATGTAGGAAGTTGTGATTGTGACGTTTAGAGCTTGCTTTTTGAGAGTTGGAGTTTGGTCGGCAATTACCTACTCGCAGTAAGAAAGTAACTTGGACATTTTTACCAGGGTCACGTATTATCAAAAGCTGTGACGTCATCATTTTTTTTTCTTTTTTACCTCTTCAATAGCTGGCGATCAAAAATATAAAAACGCATTGATGATATAAACAAAAGACTACGCAAGATGTTCAAAACCGCAAGCATTTGTTTGCGAAACAAATACATCTCGACATCGCGGTATGCGAAATGCTTTCACCAATTAGGTACTTACAATATTTTATCAGTCTGCTCAACTCTACTGTGACTATATTTTTACCACCCATTTATGGTTCATTTGAGACTTTTTAGGACCTGCTTGACGGGCGTGTTTTTGGAGAAAAAGATCCAAATATCCCCATTGCAACACCGAAGCATGCTACAAGGTATGCCGAGAAGACATCTGAAAAAGAAAAATGCCCACTGATGGGGATCTTTCAGTGACAAATCCTGGTCCACCCTTGAGTAGACTTGGAGTTTTAGGTTTGGGGCAGAACTTCAAACCCTAGTCCCAGCCTGTTTACTGATACCGGATTCTGGATTAACAATTATAAAACGCTTGTACTAGTAGTGCATAGAGTCATAGAGCCACATTCCATTAAAAGTAAATATTAGACTAGCAGAATATTTTCATATGAATAACATCCGCGTACAAAATGAAAGTAAGCTGAGTGCATTTGTCACCGCACTTGTTCATTGTTGGTTTAATGTCTAATTAATTATGCATGTGATAAAACTGATTGACAAGTTGTTATTTAATTGAGCTGGCAACAGTGATATAGTTGGTGCCAAATAACACCGCAATACAGGTCATTCACCCACCTTCACCACGATGTCGCAAAATTTATGAATGGCTAATTCTGTCGCTTTCTATACAAACCAGTCGCTAAGACGGTATCGCTCGAATTTCGTAGTACTGTTTGTTTACCATACATAAATTGAATTTTGTGACATCGTGGTGAAGGTGGGTGAATGACCTGTATTGCGGTGTTATTTGGCACCTACTATAGTGACTAAACGCAGAAGAAGTATCTTACCTAACAACGTGTCGAAAAAAGAGGGAGAGAACGACTTCATAGAACTCTCGAAAAAAAATTAGCTAGATAGTTTTTTTACTATTGTACGACAAATCTCGATAGTAGCGAGATGAACTTTAGAATGATTATACAAATACTAATCAAACAAACGCCTCAGGGTCTTAACTCTACATTAATGTCCAGTCTCGTGGGTAGTTATCAGAAACTAATACGAGCTACATAATTAACTGTAGTCCTTGTTATTTGTATACCAATTGAATTTGACTCTTTTGCACCATCGAATCAGATCATATTTGTTCCACATGTAATAATTTAAGAGCTAATGTCACAAAAACTAAATTTATACAATTTCAAAATTATAATAATAAAAATAATATTAATATCGATCTGACATGCCGGAATGAGTCTGTATCAGAAGTAAATGAAATAAAATTCTTAGGTCTAAAATTGGATAAAACCTGTAACTGGAAGTCGCATATTGACTACACATGTAAGAAACTAAACCGTTTCGTTTTCGCAATTAAGAGGCTTCGTCAAACATCAGGTGAAAAAACGGCTCTCATGGCATACCATGGCTACGTTGCATCGGTTTTGAGGTATGGTCTTATGCTGTGGGGTAACTCAACTGATATCAACAAGGCTTTTATTGTGCAAAAGAAATGTATTTGAGCTGTACGTGGTGCTGCACCACTTGACTCATGTAGGCCTTTATTTAAAAAGTTGAAATTACTAACCTTACCAGGTCTCTACATATTTCAGGTATGTTGTTTTCTCATTGAACATAACAAGTTTTTTGATAAGTATGTAGACAAACTAGATTCTAAAGTAAAATTAAGGGACCGTACACGGTTGCTAATTCCAACTCGGAAAACTGCCTTAAGTCACAAAAATGGACACAAAATGGCAATGAAGGTGTATAACAGGATTCCTAAGTCTATTAGAGAACTGCCATACAATACATTTAAAAGAAAATTACATACATAGTTAGTTGATAAATGTCAATGATTTATTTTTATAATTTTAACTAATTATTATTGAATCTGAAATATGTTATTATTACCATTTACCTAATTTATTGATTATTGTAATTACACCATATTTAAATTTAAATTATATCAACATAAGCGTAATCTTAATTTTGCATGCTGGGTTTCTCTGGCGAAGTGCGAGAATCAATAATTTATTTATGACCTAATATGTACCACTCTTCACGCAAATAAATTATTCATTCATTCATTTATTCACAGATAAAAAATATTCATGGACATTTCATACAGCGCCTTCTAGTCCCAAACCACCCCAAACTAAGCAAAACTAGTACCTACTGTGTTCGAATAATACATTTTTTTTAAATACATAGTCACACCCAGACATAGAACAAACATCTCCCTACGTGCTACACACAAATGTTTGTTCTCTGCGGGGACCAAACCCAGGACCAACAAGCACGGAAGGCCGTGCTATAACAAACAGAGCTGTGATAATATCGAAACTCGGAAATTTTTTTTAGGTCATGCAAATATTTGTTTTACATAAGAAAAAGCAACGAGCACACCTCCGCGTTAACCTCTGAATAGCCTCTTGTGATTCCATCTCTTCTCGCCTCTCAGCCGCGTCCGTCAGTTTTACCTGCTACAGAGGTCATCTCAAGCCATGTGAACTAGGGGTTAAGTACGAAAAAAATTGAACAAGTAACTGCGTTACATAAACCTAACGTATTTGATTTATATTGCGCGTCAACGCTTGCTTGACTATCGAACGTTGCAACATCACCGCGCAGTGTATTTCGAATACGTTGCTATTACGATACGCTCGAGATTGTCACATGTATTCGTGCTGAAGCTTCTTTACCTACCTAACTTGAATGTCTTGACATGCATGACGAATGGTGTGTGGTATAATTACAGTTTGTATGATCGCCCCCGCAAACCTTGACCCTTGATGTCGAGTGAAATCGCCCCCTTGAATATGTGGAAACCTTTCATTTTAGTGTCTTTCGTAATTTAGACATGGTTGTTTTTTTTTAATGACTGTATATTTTGATAAACAGATTTAGAATTTAAAAAGAAAAAAAATGATATGTAGATGGATGCTTAAGGAATAGAAAAAAACGTGTCAAATAAACAATGAGACTAATTTTTGGCTCTGTGATCTAAGCATAAAACAAAATACAATTACATGCATACATTTAAATAGATAAGTAGGTAAGTATTTACTGAATTCACATAAATAAATATTGAAGTAAATGGTCTAGGTGACGGTATAGATGCGGATTATAAACACAAGAAAAAAAAACCGTTTCATTGCTCAATCTTTCACATAGTTTACATATTTTATTTTCTAACTCTACTAATTACAAGTTAACACATTATTTGTTTAACTACTGAGATTTGAGGCAATTAGAAACTAAATGCGTCTTCACATGCCGATATTCTAAGCAACAAGTACCATTTAAGAACAAAATCCACTTTGTTGACACTTTCATTCACACGGTTAAGTTTGTAGCGACTGCAGACTATCGTTTAGTTTGTAATGCTCACTGTTGTAACGTTCAGGAACTCAACCTCACCAAAATATAAAAAGATGCATCGCATGAGGCTGTGTACCGAATGAGAGTTGCGCAGAGAGCCATGGAGCGAGCCATGCTCGGCATCAAACTTATAGACCGGGTTCCTAATTCTGAAATCCGACGACGAACCAAGGTCCAAGACATAGGAGATCGAATTATGGGACTCAAATGGAGTTAAGCAGGACATATTGCAAGGCGTGGTGATAACAGATGGAGTAAGGCGGCCACTGAATGGTGGCCAAGATGCGGCTACAGAAACGTAGGACGTCCAGCAGCGAGATGGGCAGACGACATCGTCAAAATCGCAGGCCGTAAATGGGAGAGACTAGCTCAGGACCGCAGTGGATGGCACAAGCTTGGGGAGGCCTATGCCCAGCAGTGGGTAAAGTCGGGCTGTGGATGATGATGATGATGATGCATCCATCAATGTTGGAAAAGAATAAAACAAGAAGAGTCGATCAATGACTTGTACCACGCCAACTTGACCTATGTGGGATGACTTGCAGACATCCTAAGTTCCCTTATAAGGGATCTAATTTTTTTTTTGTGTATTTGCTTGCCTTCTATAGGGTACGATTGTACTGGGACTATCACTACCTATACTTATTATTACCATCACCACAGATTATATAATACTATACTAGTACCATCACCATTGTAACATTTTCATTCTAGCAAATTATGATTAATTGATGTCTAAAGGACCCCCTCAAACTAGAGACCATTAGACATCCCACAAGGTATCTCGAACACTAGGTAAGGTGCATTGGGGTAATTGCGAAAATGGGTATATTCCGAAAATCCATAAAATCTAGTAACATATTGCGATATTTTCCTGTTGGCACGAGGATATATAGGACTGTCACGGCGATGCCAATCAAAATGGCGTCTAGACCAATGTTGCCAACAGGAAAATATCGCATTATGTTACTAGATTTTATGGATTTTCGGAATATACCCATTTTCGCAATTACCCCAATGCACCTTACCAAGAGATATGAGCGGATGTCTATTGTCCACCGTGTGTGGTCAGAAAATGTAATACCTACTCTCCCTAGTCTATATTCTCACAAAGCTAAAAATAGGCAATAAAAATATTGTATAGAGTTGAGAGAGGTTGAGTAACAGTGTATAATTTCAAACAAAAACAGAGCGGCGAGTAGAAAGGCACGATGACACCGGTTGTGTCATCAGAATCATCAGATGAGCTCAACGTACCAGCGGCAGTGATGGATCGAATGACAGACAGATTTAATTTTAGTGAATGTGATGGTTGATGGTAGAAATTATGCAAATTAACGGTTAATTTCGACATGTTTTTATTATATTTAAAAATATGCTTCAGGTGCAAGACATTGCATGAAAATCTAACTTAAAATAGGTAAATGTAGATGTTTGTTCATTTATAGAATAAAAGATCTCAAGTGTCGATATTAAATAAACCGTAACAGACATAGCCTATAAAAATAGTTTACATGAAACATGAAAACTCCTCGAGACAAAGTGCGCCACGCGTCATGCGTCCGGTCTACAAGCGTCCGGTGTCCGGCACGCGTCCGGTGGGCTCCGGACGGCTATCGTGCGGGTTTTCTCCGGTAATTGTCGCGTCCCACCATTGCGTCATAACTTCATAAGAGTAAGTACAGACAGCAGAGCCAGTGGTCTAGACTATAACTTTTTTTTTATACAACAATAAATGATGGAACAAGCCCACGTCCAACCTGATTTTAAGTGGTAACCACTGTCTATAACGATGCATTGTCTCACTGAGCACATCTACTGACATACTTGGCGGATATATAATTTTTTTTTTTAAATCGTCTCTTTTGAATTGTTCTAGACTTAGGACCTCGTAAATGGGTACTTAAACTCAGAAACCCTAACAATACTAGGTAGCAATCTAGAAATCTAGAGCAGCTATACTAAATACTTAAACCGGCCACTGTATATGATCCAAAATATTATTGTACGCGCCTATTGAAATGAGTTCAGGAAGAGTCGCCTACATCTAACACTCATGTCTTTTGTTCTCAAATCTAACACATGAACACCTGTTACATCAACCATTGTGTTATCAATCAACCACTGACATTCCAACCCATAACCTACATTCGATTCGATCCCTCCATGCTGGCGGTACTCAGCAAGTTACACAACGCAGTGCGCTCTCTCTGCTGGCAGCCAGTCGCACTAGACGCTCGAGCTGCATCCGACAAACGCGCGCATACCGCGGAAATAAAAAAAAAGAATCGCGTTCGAATTTCAAAATTTTCAAACCGCGAATTCTGTGTTTATTTTTTATTTGTTTTTTGAATTTGCAAAGTGCAAGGTCCGGTTGGGTTGGACTAAAGTGAGAGTGTAGTGTAGCATGCGCCAGCGCTGATAGTTTTCACTTTCTATGCGCGGGACATATCCAACGGTGAGTTGTGTTACATCATTTATAGATACGTTTTTGTGATGTGCAATTAATTTTTTAGTGTAAGTTATTATGTATGAGATAAATGAAAAAAAAATAACTTAGCACCTACGGCGAACTTTAACAATAACCGCTTTGTAAAACGTCTTCTAAAAGAAATTTTCTTTGAAAGAAAACTTTACCGCACTTTCACGCGTCGACGACGTTGACATCGACTTAAAAACTATTGAATGGACAGTTTTACTGGATCCCGTAAACATTTTATCCGTGGAAAAAAATAAGCAATATTTTTATGAGAAAAATTTAATCGATGTAACTAACATTTAAAATGAATTAAGATTGAAATAATATCATTTGAGTTAGCCATTTTTTTTCTTTTCTTCACGAGACTCATACATTTCCTCTCAACCACAGTTCCAATCCGGATTCATAGATTTTGACAAGTCGTGTCATTTTTCAGTACAAAATGACAAGAAATCTGTCAAAATCCGGATCCAATTTGGAACGGCGGTGGTCGAGAGTACTGGTCTGTCAAAAGACCAATGACCATTGACCGCTGAAAATGACCTTTGTAAACATTGCTAAGAGGACCAACTTGTATAGAAGCTCAAACGTTTGCTTCTAGGATTCTATTACTTCCTTGTCATGAATTTCTTCATCATTTTGAATAACTTCATTTTCAAAGGTCGGATGGTAACAGCGCGAGCGGCGTCGTAGTGGTGATCCTGCCTTCTTCTTCTTCCAGCTCAGATTACGTCGGTGTAAAAATACAGCTCTCGCCATTTGTCTCTCTTCAGGGCAGAGTGACCCTGCTGTAAATAGACCCCTAAGGGGATTTCTGGAACTTTTCTCCAAATTTCCCCTGCCGGCAGTCGTCGTGGTAGCTAAGGGGATTTTTGGACAAAAGTTCCAGAAATCCCCCACGCAGGAGACGTAGTCGGAGGAAAAGTGGAATGAGCCCCATGATTATCAAATCTTTTATTATGTTTTCTTCGTATAGTCACTAAATTAGCTATGAAACAATTCAACTAATTCTAGAGTGAGATTACTTACCCCTATACGCGTATAACTACGTATCATGTCAAAAACTAGATTCTAACAGCCGCCTCTATCAACCAGCCACTGGCGTTGCCTTCAAGGATAATAAAGAACCATGTCCAATAAAGCCATAATCAGAAACACCTTACGTGATAAAGGATACGAGCCATTACGAGCACATCATTGACCTAAAGCGACGACATGCATTATGCATGAATGTCGATGCAACTGACATGCAAATAGGCATTGCGAAACAACATGAAAGTGGAGTTATGCGGGTTCTTTAAGTTAAATAGTTTTCTATTATTTGTTTGCATAGATCATCATCATCAATATATATAAAACTCTTTTGAAGCTGACTGATAATCAACGCACAGCCTAAACCATAAGTCTTAGAGGTATGAAATTTGGAAGGTTGCATCCTTAAGTAGTGTAGGGGTGCACTAAGAAAGGAATTTTGAAAAGTCACACTCTAAAGGGTCTAGAACGCGAGCAACGCCGCGGGCAACGGCTAGTATTCAATAATAATCTAGAGGTCTCTGTACATTTACAGCACCATGAGGTTGTTTTTAGGTTTTTTTAGGTTTTTTTGGTATTTTATGTTGCTATTTGATGTTGCACTTGATACCGCGTGTACAGCACACTCAGCTGCAGGGAACCGGGCAGGAGCAGGGAAGTGGGCATGAGCACATTGAGCATAGCCTAAACACGATCATGCCTCTGTCCCTGCATGTACCGAAATTAATCGCGGAAATAATTATGCCGGCAGCGGCATGGGCTGAGTGTATGTAGCACGTAAGCGCTCAGATGTAAATGCCATTACAATCACCCATCCAAATAATGACCGCGCTGAACGTCACTTAACTTAGATAATCGGTGAAGATTGACTAAGGACCGTAAGATCAAAAGCAGTTTAAACTATGGGTTTCGTAAACTACGATTACATTTGATCGATGGATTAATCTACTGTCATCTCTGTCAGTTTAAGCTACCGATGGTCGATTAACTACCATTGATCTTATGAAATAATCGGAGACTGGAGGTTAAACTCTATTTCGTGGCTTAAACCACTATTGATCTTACGGCCTAACCACGAGCGCTTCGCTTCGAGTTCTGTGCTTGAGCAAAACAAATACGTACTTTAAAATAACAAATCTATTAAACCAAGGAGCGTGTAATTTCAACAGCTTGCCTTCAGTATCCTGATGAAACTCATGGCTATTGCTAACAAAAACGTTCTTTGCATTTCTAATCAGGTTGGATAAGACAATAGCATGCTTTGGCAATACCAACCTACTGTGTACTGTGCACAATAAATAGTGAAACCACAGTGCAACCAAGTGACAGTGTAGGAGCGCGTTGAAATCTTTTGTACCAAAAATTTGTTTGAAATCTCTTTTGTATGAAAAGTCTGTTTGGAACCTCTTTTGTATGAAAAATCTGTTTGGGACTCTTTTATATGAAAAACCTATTTTGGGCCTCTTTTCGTGATTCCAATAATGTATCTGGCTAATTCCATCATTCCCAACAACAAATTAAAAGTCCACCGCTGTCACAGATGCCCGCTGGAAGTCAGATAAGCCCGCTGGAAACTTTACAAATCGAATGTAGGCCGACAACAAGGAAAATATTTAGGAATTTTACCCAGATATATAAGTAAAAGAACTAGTGTTGTTGTAGGTACACTAAATTTTATTATTAATAACCGTCATCATCATTAGCCTGAAGAAGTCCAGTGCTAAATATAGACCTCCCAAAAACCAGGCAAAAAATCTTGAAATCCTTGACCTTTACATTATTATCGGTGCATCTAAGTGGGGGCTTTTGTTGTTCCAGATTGATAGGTAAGGTGAGATCGACATAATCATATTCAAATGAATGAGCTAAGTTACCTAAACTCGTAATAATAGAGCACAACTGAAATTAAACTCAATACTACGTACTTATTACTACAAAAAGTAGTAAATAATAGGCGTCACGAATAACTAAACGTGCTCGAAGCATTATTCCGTCTTTAGTACAGTTGGCATGGGTATGAAGTGGCTCCTGACGCTGTAAAATTATCTAGATTTGCCAGAATTTAGATTTCGAGACTCTAGGTCCGTAGGATACCGAGGTTTTCCGAGTTTTCAAAATTCTTTCAGGGCGTCTAGTCAAAGCGACGTTGACCCGAGAGCTGGTGATTATCTAGGCCAGCGTATCAGCATTGTTATTCAGCGCGGCAATGCCGCCAGTGTCTTGGGTACGCTTCCGATTGCTACTAATTTGTGCCAATTGAGCTATCTATAAGTCTTTTGCAACGGTTTGTAGATGTATATTTTGTGAATATTATGAATATTGTAAATAAGATTGTTTGATTGTTAATTCTAATTCTAATTCGTCGTGAGGGAATGAGATCTGCACTGACGTCCCGCGTTGGGGTGTATTGTGCATTATCCCCCTGCTGACCTCACCCCAGCCAGCCCAACTCATTAAAGTAATGAAGAAGGACTTTGGGTTGATCACAGCAATGGATTGATTGTTAATTAGATGCAAAGGCGCGATTATGATGATAAGATATCGTAAAAAATAAACGAAAAATGTATTGGCAAAGTGGGATAAAGATAAATTTTAACGGTCAAAAACTTTAGAAAGATTACGAAATCTGCGTCTATCAATCGATGTTGCCAACAGTACCTACATTGCCTCAATACACCGCGCCAAATCGCATTGTGTAAGTTGTATGAGTTGTATGAGTTGTATGCAAGTGTACCGTTTCCCATGTGAATATTACATCACGGCGATGTAGGTCGCGCTGATAAATGTGCAAAAACATTGGGAATCGGTGATGAAAAGTCGGAAAAATTCAATGCAATGATTTATGTTTTACATAGGTACCTAATTTGTTTTATGAGCTTACTTAGTAATTGTTATATTAATAGATAGATATACCTTTCTGTGGATCCAAAAGAGTGGATAGAGGCCTCAAGCCCCCCCTCATAAGCTCCGTGACCACTGAGTATAACAATGCATATCTCACAGAGCACGTCCACAAAGAACAAGCATAAAATTCGGTCAATCACTTTAGGTCTTGCCAGTTTCGGTACCTAACCTAGATATCTTTATGAATGGTTTACACAATGCCAGTGACTGGACCCAGTTATCTTGTTTTCGGACCCAGTCACTGCCAAAACGGCACAAAACTATTGTTCATGCACTCAGTAACAAGTCAGCGCTGGACTGGGTTACTGTACTGCCATGTTACTGGCCCCGTATAAACCATGCATTAAGTAGGTACAATCTAACTTGGTTGTGCCAAATGATTAAATATTATTTAACTAAATAGACTCAAGGTAGTCTTGTCATAGTAGGTACAGTCAACGATAAAAGTAAAGTAGTTATCAACTCCAGTTAATACTAAATTGAAGTGTTTGCGAAATAAATTAATAAATTAATATTCACGGACATTCAACACAACGCCTTCTAGTCCGCAACTAAGCAGAGCTTGTACTATGGAAACTAGATTGCTGATATAATATTTATATACTTTTTTTTTTGTAAATACATACTTATAATACATAGTAACACCCAGACACAGAACAAACATCTATATTTGCCGCACACAAATGTTTGTTCTCGGTGGGGATCGAACCCACGACCCACAGCACAGAAGGCAGAGCTACTACCGACTGAGCCATGACGCCTGTCGAAATAAGTAACTTATGGCAGGTGGAACCTTGAAATTTAGATAAGTAATTTTTTTATCAAAACCAGAACTTACGTACTGCTTCAATATTTGATTTTTATACAACTCAAATATTGAAACCAAAACAATGCTCATCAACTTTTTCAGTTGACTGTACATACCCTAATCATTGATTGTTGAATCATTAATATTTAATTCAGGTCACAGAACCCATAATTTATTTCTTTCGGTTGTCAACGCTAAATTGGGCGTTTTCTCACATTGGTGAGTGCACTGACCTCATTGCTGCACATATTTGGTCGACGACAGAAATGGTCGAGCAATGAACATCGAGTTCAGAGGACCTAGTACGAGTTTTCAGTGTAAGTGTGGGTGTGAAACGTCTGACGACCAGCGGGCCTAAGATGCGCACCGCGAGATATTTGTCATGTCGCTCTGTCAAAATGTAAGCATTTTGTACCAGTTTAGGAACTATTGACATTATCTGTGGTAATGTTGTCGAGAAACCGCGCCTTTGAATTTTCAACTTTTGACATTTTTGCATGACTATTATCTCGTCCTCAGAGAGGTACGACGACTAACAAGTGTCAAAAGTGTACATTATGGCGCGTTTTGTCGACAACATTAGGTACCACAGATAATGCAATAGTTCTTAAACTGGTACAAAATGCTTACATTTTGACAGAACGACATGACAAATATCACGCGGTGCGCATCTTAGTCCCGCAGCACACCAGTTGGCGCTGATTTGTATGCAGACACTGAGCGGATCTTTGAGAAACTCGTCATGCGAGTACAGGCTTGGTGTAGACCAAGCTGGTTTTACACCAGATTTACATACCAAAACACATACTAGGCCCTCAGATTGTGCACAGTACAGTTGAAATACGGTAGTTGAAGATCTGGACGATTTATAAGGTTTTTTTCTAAAAAAAAATTTTAAACTAAATCACATAAGAACTAAAAAAGTACCGAGTAGTAGTCCAATTAAATAACTAGCAACGCCTACCGGGTTTTAGTATGATAGAAACAATTTTTTCAATAAAATTTCAAGTAGTGTTTAGGTACCTTCATAAAAAAAAACCTGTGCGTGCAGTCCCTACGCGCGGAAGAAGTTATACTTCGAGTGCCACGCATTCACTCTCGCTCTGTGTTTAATGTGAAATTAATTTAGTATTTATTTTTATGTACTTAACCAATATGCAGTACTAAATGTTCACTTCAAAATAAAAAGTAAAAAGTTGCATGAACACTGCCATCTATTATATTTTGACTGTAGCGTATTATAGTCTCTTTCTATTCCCCCCGCTGTCAGTAGGAAGTCGTATAACTTCAAAAACACGGGCAGTCAAATGCTGAATTGCTGAACACTGCCATCTATATTTGATTGTAGCGTATTAGTCTCTGTCTCTTTCTATTCCCCCGTATAGAAAAGAGACAGAGACTATGTCCTCTCGAATAACGCTACCTTGTTGGAAGTCGCATTAGAAGTATAACTACAAAAAATGTGGGGTAATGTTACATGGTTCCTAAGTAATGTATCTTTGTAGTGATCATTGGTTGACCTCTCTATTTTATAATGTTTGTTGTAATAATTAAATAATAACAAAACTATTCAGATGGCCTACTTGATTAATAAACGGGAAATTACAAACTTAGTAATTATTATTTTGAATTACATTATTTCGGCATTAGGTTTAGTTTTGACCCTGAAATGTTTAAATAACAAACAAATTCATCCTGAGTAGTCTACTTACACTGTCTGAAATACTAAGGCCGGAATACTGAAACGTCGCTCAAATTTAAGCAGCACCACTTAAAATTGCTCTGCCTCTGTTTGACATTACTCATTTGTTTTTGAGCGTTTGAGTATTCGGCCGTAAGGTAAATAATAATAAGAATAATTACAGTATCTATATTTTACAGCATCCACGCAATTGTATCTTTTATTTTCTGTATAATCTGTCCCGCATATTAGTTTGTAAGGTGTACCTACGTACAATAGTATTTTCATTCATTCATTCATTCATGCATACATCATGTCAATATTAGTTAAATATGCAAATACATAAACTACAGGACTTTACAGATGGTTTTATATTGATATCTTTTAGAGAAAACATCACAAAATATTTCATATTTAAAGTATTAAATAATAAAATACTATTTGTTATGAATTTAAAACTCTAAATGGCTTATACTAACGAGTGCCAATTAACCCCATTCGTTATTTAAATTAGGAAAAGCATTTGGTTATGAAATCATAATTTGCGGTGTGACTGCAAATAATTATTATTATAACATCTAGTTAACATACCGGTATATTTACGACTTCCATTCCTGAATCATGATTTATGTTTAATTAATACTAATTTGTGAATGTTTTGTTCTTTTAGGAAGTATAAATAAATTGTAGATAACTATAATTATGTGAGTTAACTGCTTTTACATAATACATTGTGCAAATTCCTTAAGAGATTACAACAGAGTGTCCTAAATGAATAAAAATAATAAACGCTTAATATGTACCTTTTTTATTCATAATCTATTCGCTCTGTCATATCACTTGCATCGCCAAATATTTACATATAAAAAAAAAAAATATGTCAAACATTCAATTTTGAGCGACTTAGATACTTTACAATGCATAAAAGGAGATGACAACCAATTTAGCAGGCATTTTAGCTAGCGGGTGCTTTAGAAAAAAATATCGGCATTTATTTAGCGCATACATACTGTTTGGTAATCTACATCGGGGACAAGCCAGCATGGGGTCAATCAATTCTAACACCTTTAGAAAACCATTATTTATTTGTACCTAAAAGATAAAAATACGAGCCTTATTTATTATCAATAAAAAAAAACGAAGTGTCAAAATGTAAATGTCAGAAGTCGTAAAGGTTTGCGGGCATACGTCAAGGTTGGAGCTTGGAGCAGGTTCGCGGGTCCGAATGCACCGCGCCTCGTAACATGACGCAACTGCTTTCACTGCGTCGGACAACTCCGATTCCGATTTTGTAATTATAATGGAATGCGATGCTTTCTTATTTTGTTCGTTGATTTCCGCGCGGTTGCGCAATACTTGTTCTACTCAATATCATAATACTTCCGTTTTTGGGCACGGTCGGACGTACCTACTAGTAACTAGACGCGTGCTCGATTATTTTTTTTTCGCTCCTCGAAGCAGGCTATAGTTTTAAAACCATACCGCCTAGTTATTACGGGAAAAAACATAACGTAGGCGTTATGTTTTTTCCCGTAATAAGTTCGTTTGTTTAGGTGTTTGTCTTGCGTTAATGATAAGTCAAGTCAAGTCTTCGTCAAGTCAGCTGTCGTTTGTTTTGAAGAGAAAATGGTGGATTTTCCCTCTCTCCAAAACCGGAATCGAATTTTCACATTCAGAAAAACCACTTTACACATTTATTCTAATGGATCACACTTTGTGTTACGCCCTAAGTATTATTGGTTAAAATTCCACCAAAATTAAACAACAATACTCACAATAACAAGAAAAACTATTAAAATTAAAGTGCTATGTGTTGTTTCAAAAAATGACAAAACTCGAATCGCTCGATTATTGAATCGAACAGGCACTTTATTGACAGCTCTATTTTTTTCAAACACGGATTAAAAAGTAATAAATCATTGGATTGGATTAGATCAATCAGATCAATGTCTGAATCAGTCTGAAGTCGAAAGGAAAAGTAGTATCAGATCGAAAGCATTAATTAAAATAATATTGTTTTTGTAATAAACATAATAAAAAATAGAAAGTTAATTAAATCAAAACCATTTCAAGAGATTTATTCGATAATTTATATCCAAAAGATAAGTATTAGTATACTCGATTTTTCGATACAAAAGATTTCAACGCGCTCCATCAAATTAAATGTGTATAAGTAATATTTACTGAGTTTTTTTTTTACGTCGTTCTGCTTAGGTATTATTTACAAATATACTCATAGCACAGACCATATAATACCACAGATAATACTATACCATATTGGTACGAGTATCATTAATTAAACGTCACAATTAAAAACGTGCAGTTTTCGATGTCCGTGCGCATTAAATGGCAATAAACTAGTTTATCACGCATTTGCGTTCGCGTTACAATTACGTAGAGTCTGGCCACACTAAATCTGCAATGGAAACAAATAAGCTAATACGAAAGATTTGTTAGTACCTGTCTAAATGGTACCATTTTACAGTTACTGTAGTAACTTTTAAACATAATGTTGCTTTATATATTGGAAATGGAGACATAGTGTGGTCAGACTTTACAGATAACGACGATCACGAACAGACAAATCCTTGACACTGATGTATTATTAGAGAGCACGGTTGTAATTATTTGATTGACCATAGTTATGTTAATCTACTTCCTTGATGACAATACAGACCGCATATTCATTCAATACAAGTAACTCCGAATGACTATAATTTGGAAATTTTCAATAGTAGAGTGAATAGGTATCTTCTAGGTAACCGTGCTACATCGTCGACCACATCAACGCTTAACATCAGATGAGATTGTGGTCAAACGGTTACTTATATTGTATTGAAAAAAAAAAAATCCGGCCAGCAGCTGCATTTTGTCATGTTAGAGGGTTATTCCCATCGAGCCCGCCAGCTGGCTCACTGGTAGGTAGGTTACTCTCGAGCACAGTTCCAATCCGGATGCATAGATTTTGACAGAAGAACCGTCATTTTTCAGTACAAAATGACATTAAATCTGTCAAAATCTGGATCCAATTTGGAAGGGCGGTGGTCAAGAGTAGCCCTACAGATGGGAAAAAAATCCCGTCAAGCCCACTCATTTGCATAGTGGGGTCTAGGTGATAATGGAAGTATTATTTATTCTACTGTTGAGTTGCAGGTACCATGAGGTGTGCTGGCAGCCAAATAAATAAATAAATAAATAAATATTCATGGACATTTTAACACAACGCCTTCTAGTCCCAAACTTAGCAAAGCTTGTACGATGGAAACTAGATGGCTGATAGAATACATACATTTTTTTTTTTGTAAATACATACTTATTATACATAGAAACACCCAGACACAGAACAAACATCTATGTTTACAACACACAAATTATGTTTGTTCTCGGTGGGGATCGAACCCACGACCCACAGCACGGAAGGCAAAGCTACTACCGACTGAGCCATGACGCCTGCCAAATGCTTAGATAAAGCTCATAAAAAAAACCTACGTAATATTTTTGAAGACAACTACGATACCATTATGTAGATTTTAGAAAAGGTTCGGATGCGGGAGTCAAACCTGCGCTCGTCATGTCTCATTTGCGCAGACCTCGTCATTTTAAATTTAAAGTGTGCCCGCGACTTCGTCCGCGTGGAATAGTGTCTTTGGGTAGCATTTTTAATTACTTCCATACAACTTTTCATCCCCACCTTTCAACCCTTTACAACGCTTTTTTCCCATTAAAAAGTAACCTATGCCCTTTTCCAGGCTCTAGACTATCTGTGTACCAAATTTCATTTAAATCGGTTTAGTAGTTTTGGCGTGAAAGCGCGACAGACAGACAGAGTTACTTTCGCATTTATAATATTAAGGGTGGATTCGTCCAAAAGTCATGATATTCCTGAATAAGTATCCCTTGTATAACTTTACGTTTTTGTTTTTCCATTGCAATCTTGAGAGTAGCCAATCCTAGGTATTGTTATTCTGTATATACATAAAATCCAACTTAATTCAAAAAACAATTGCTTAGAGAGCGCAACGCAATAATACATGTGCACACAAATTATCCGGGTGTCAAGTTGTCAATATCTATGAAAACAAACAGCTGTTTTGTCAAATGTAGCAGCCGCCATTAACTATTCGACAGATAACTTGTTTATACCATAGATTTTGGCAGTATAACGATTTATTCTCGGATAGACAAGTTTTCCTGGAATAAGACTTGGTAGAACAAAAAGTTTCTTATCACTACAGTAATTATTGGTTTTATTCGCAGTATAAGACTTAAACTGCGTATAAATAGTTTGGTCGAATCCGCCCTAAGTATGGATACTAGTATAGTATTATATGATCTGTTGTATGGATTAGTATCTGACACATTGTACTTACATACTTTAAATTAGTCAAAATTAGTTTCTCCCTTTAAAAAAACCTTAGGTTATTATGTTTGAATTTCGTATATCCGGTTTATTCATTGTCATTTTTCAATACTATTTTGTACACACCGTAGTAATTGCTAACCTCGGGGTAAATATTCAAACAATTAACTATGCTCTACTAAATACGTAATATCTTTTCAGGTGACTACCAATTTAGAACTTTAAACTCATAGAAATAAAGGCCATCACTGTGCCTATAAAATATCTTTCAATGGAACTGGATAAAACATATTTAGTTTAGAATGTTTGATCGAATTTGAATAACAATATAAGGTTAGGTTATTATTCTAAATAAATAGTCTGGCTCTGTTTCAAGGTAATTTAAAAAAAAACTGTATTAAAATCGAATAATTACAAAAATACGATAAAAACTATAAAAAACGCAGTTGAAGAACTGAAAGTGCTGTTTATTAGTGTTACTGGATAAAATCGATTATTACTATAGACTTAAATCTCGAATGAGTAATCTTGAAGAGTATCGTTTCATCAGGATAATTATAAAAATATCTCACGCAAGCGGAAGAAATGCAAATTTTGATGAAAACGGAATCTGACGGATGTAAACCAAATCAAAATAATTAATAGTTCAAAAAAACTAAAAAAACACGCTTTGTATAAAAAACCAAACTAATATGGTTGGAAATTAATTTTAACATCAATTCCTGCCTTATCGACTACAGATGAAGATTTTATAAATTGACAAAAATCTTATTTTGCAAATTGAATAATCGAATAATCTTATCAAATTAGTGTATTGTCATCGGTCCGCGATAAATCTACAAAGTTTGAATGAAATCTGGCCGTTGAAAGTGGGTCAAAATCGCACCTAAAGGAGTCGGTTACAAACAAACATACAAGTGAAGCTAATATAAAGCGTGTAAAAAGGATGACTTTATAAACACTAGTCGAAGATCAATGCTGTACCTACTAACCAAGAAAAAAACTATTTCAAAGTTGTTATCCATGACTATCACCACGTAAGAATAGAAACATCCTGTATAAATGAAAATGCGTAATTCTGTGCGAAAGTGCAACGCGCTCTCTGATTCGGACGAACTAGAGCGTACGGTGAAAATGGAGACGACACAATTAAACAGAATGGACTACTCGGTACTCAACTACTCACTCAAACACACATTAACATTTGCGACACCATAAAATGTAGGGACTAAACAGATACGTCTATGTCCTGATTTGGAAGCATTTTTAAGAATTTGTTTCAACTTAAGCTTTATTCTTTATTCTTTATTGTACACTGAGAAACTTAACTTAAAAACTTAAAATTAAAACATGTACATGCAGGCGAGTTTAACCCTAAAAAGAGTTCTCTTCCAGCAAACCTTAGGATGAGAGATGCAAACACGACGATATACGAGCAAATTCAATAGAAGATATACTCGAGTTGCCGGTACAGTTTACAACATCTCTGTAAAAACTAGTACTTTACAGTGTGTAAAGCTAGATTAATAACAAGACCTATCAGTTATTAATGTAAAATGAACTTTAGCTTCACAGAAAGTTGATGGAATTATGAAAAAAATATTACAAAACTGTAGGAGATATTGGAATTTTAAAAGTGCGGTGCTAAGTTTTGAAAGTCACACAAACGCACGTAAATAAATAAAACTTGAACACTTACCTAGTTTGAAGATCAGTTTTTTTTATTCAACCTAAATCGTCCCACTTCTGGGCAAAGGTTTACCCCAAAGACTTCCAATGTAGAGAACATTGGAGAGCTGCTTCCTCCCACCATCCTTTGATTAGATACAAGCTTTTTTCCGTTGTCCAGTCTGGACCATCAATTGCAAATCTTACGATGTCCGTTATTGAGATACATTCATCGTCATCATCATCACCATCCACAGCCCGACTTTACCCACTGCTGGGCATAGGCCTCCCCAAGTTTGTGCCATCCACTGCGGTCCTGAGCTAGTCTCCCCCATTTACGTAACATTTACATTTGAGATAAAAGAGATTATTGTATCTAAAATAGTTTTGGCCACATCGATGACGCAACACATTGGCTGAAATTCGTGGTCCATTAGAACTCCGAGAATCACCACCATAGAAATATCTACCACTGATAGAGAAGTAACAAACTTTCATCAATTCCAAGAAGCCGTCTCACCATTCACATAACACTGACATAATAACAGGTGTCTTATCGATGATATTCTCTTCACTTTTCTCTTTCACAGCATCCCCCGTTTCCCCTTTGTTCTCACGGAATATCTTTTAGAAAACTTACAAAGATGTTTTTGCACTGTGATATGATCTAAGATGTCTTTGACCTAGTTTTGCTGTCGAGTTTATAAATTCTATTGACGATGCTTAGTGTTTTGTTATTGCTAGTCTACTGATCGTAAGATATTATCTATGCTTGGGCTTTCCCAAAGTAACGGAACAAACATTTTGAGATATTTCTAGTTATTCAAAACCTTTCTGCGACCTTCACGATGTCGTCAATATGTTAATTATCTTACATAAATTAAATGCGCTTTTGGGTATTCCTGACAAGTATTTTTTCTATCAAGGCAGCGGTATTTATCAGTTTGGATTTATATTAAATTTCTTGTGTGATATTCCTTGTAATAAATCTAGTTTTTTTTTAAACCTACGTGTTTCTCAGTCTGTTATGCCAGCCAGGTTTCTTTTTCTGAACTTTTTGTCACCATCTCTACATATTTCTTATTGATCCTCATTACCTATGTCATCAAATAATGGATCAAATAGTGTTTTTAAGTTCTTCTTTTTTATTATCATAGACAATAGACAATTTCACCTTAATAAATTAACTTCTGTCTGTTGGATAGAGCAAATTGCATTTAGACAAATAATATGTAACATTGCGTTTTAGGAAGCGGGACTCCTATTATACCAGAATTACATACTGAAAATGTCGTTTTATATGAAACGGAATTGAAATTTTGAATTCCATTTAATACATTGTTAGTTTTTCGAAAGTACGAGAGTTTCGCCAGGCTGGACCACAAGGTCTCCAAACAAGTTCATCTTTGTGGTTACTTCCATGGTGTCGGTCATCTCACAGAGGTCCTGTTACAGGTCGTTAGACAAGTACCATCTCTAGTTTCACTTTCTATGCGACTGTACGTGGTGGTGTTACCTATGCTGTGGCGCGGTCAACGCCCGCCTCGCGGTGGTTAGCTTCAGAACTAATGTGATAATTGGACTTGTGGGCTAGGTACACCGCTTAGTTTTCACAAGTTCCGATAAGGCTTAAGTGAACTAGGTCAACATGTCCCTGCCTTACTCTACCTTTGTTTTTTTACGACTGGAAATCCATTCCAAAGTGTATTTTTACGTAACATGTGTCATGCGGTCATATCTGGAGGGAATTGTCTATGTGTACGTAGTACGTACCCCTTTATTTACTTAGGCACTACCGCATGGTACTACTGGTAGAGTGAACGGAAATTTTACTTTCCCGTGACACTACTATTGTTTTTAGCTGATTATACGCATATTATAAAATCTCCCGTGGATTACCTCATTATCAATGGCACTACTAATACTGAGTACCTATATCAAAGCAAGACCTACGTGTACGTGTATACGTAGTCACCGAATGTGATATGACAAATTTGCTAATGCAGATGACAGAGCGGTTATGCGTCCCTGTATCTAGATGAAGATCTTGGGATGAAGAGAAATGATCCTCTGCATATGAAAATACTTTGTTTCTATTGTAAGGTGTAGATACTTACTACGCGCATTGTGAAAGAAGAAAATCCAACATATTTCTTTACCCGTTTCTACCGATCTATAAATACGTAGGGGTGTAAGTTGCAACCAATAGATAATGCTTACTGTACCTACACATTTCAAAAAGTAGCTCTACCTAATTGCCGTGTGGGAAACCCTCGTCTTTAGTAAAGTTTCCTCAGCTCTCTCTAACCAATCAATAAAGTATCGAAATAATCCAAGTAATATTACCTCGGTTTTACTGATCATTATCATTGCATTACGAGGCATTTCTTTCATGATTGGGTGTAGCTTTACAAGATTGGATTTGTACCAGCACGGACATTCACGGACACGGACACGCATAATAAAAAATGTGCACTTTAATTTATTGCATTAGTACATTTGGTACAAGTTTTTTGGTTGGAAAACTTGTTTGGATCAATGTGATATTTTTACTGAACCTTTGCATTGTTATTCTCTCGACCCTGAAGCTTTGCAATTTCACATAATTACATTTAGTTATATTATATCTTCAAAAATGTTGAAATGTGCAAGCGAGAAGGTTGTCTGACTATACCCTTCGAATTAATTTCTTTATTTCTAACCACAGATGAACGAAGTGGTCTGTATTTATAACGAATAAAATGTAATCAAGAGCCATAGAGTTGTTTAATCAACAGAATGATAGGTTTGTTTAGTTACAGTATCTATTACATAAAATCGAATAGATTCGGTTGTAAAATGGTGATTGCTTGTGAATGAAAAGTAAATTGTTTTTTACAACATAATACTGGCCACGTGACGAACTGTTTGAATATTGGTAATCTAGATAATTGTATAAAGATTTGATCAATTTGTCAATCAACTTTCCATTTATGATGGCAATTTTCAGCTTTATTCACAATCTATGATTTAAAATTAGTACTTGCTATCTAATTAAAGTAGCACGCCCTTTTGCAATAAACCCTATCCGCAATACGAATCATAGAAAGAAAATGTCATTGTCTTATTTCTTTGTTACAGATGATTCCCGTGATACGGGTAGGAGCCATCCTGTGGCTGGTGGCGGCCGTCGTCTGCGCAACCGACGATCAAAACACAACCACCACCAAAGCCATCCGCACCACCATCCTACCATCGAAAACAACCAGAACCGAGCTCAAAGTATCAAGGAGCCTTAATCCTCACGAAACACAGACCTTGAATGTACGATCAAAAAATGGACATATCACGCAACTGATCGTGAAGAAAAAGGACACGAAATCGACCACTGTCAGCAGTACTACCGCGGCGCCCACCACAACGGCGATCAGGCTTAATGCGACAGCTGATGACAAGAATAAAACCGAAAGCAGAGATCAGAGAAAGCTCAATTTCATGGGCACGGTCAACAGCGATTTAGCCGGCTACGATTATTACCTCAACCGCAACAAAAATGGCGAACAACTCGCAGATATTAAAGCGGAGTACGGCAACTGGTCACCTGTTTCAGTTTACCCCGAAGCACACATACAAGAAGACGGTGGGAAGCCAGAAACGGATCCCGAAACCTCAAGCTACTATCCAACTTATGACAATGAAAAGAAGGTCGAAAACAAAAAAGTTTACATTACTTCTGCAAGTATGATGGATTACGGAGGACCTATAAAAAACTACAGGTTTGATCCTCACAATCCAGTGATCAAGAATGACAGGAACCCAGTGTATATTGAAGTTGTCAGCACTAAGGTTTCTGAAGGTGAAAGAAAATCATTCAAAGTCCCCGATCCAGTGGTAATCAGCTCAGAGCCAATGTATTTAAAGAAAGCTGTTGATAAATACAATAATAAACGTGGAAGGTCCATTTTTACCATTGATGATGACGGCATCCCAGAGATTCATGGCATCAGAGTGCCCGACGATGAATCCGATAAGAAAACATGGCGCAACGCTAGAATCATTAACGGAGAACTATATCCGTATCCTGAAGGGTATACTCCACCAAAAGCAATCCCCGAAGCCGACGTATATCCTGATCTAGCTGCCGCAGATTCTGACAACTTCGGACCTTTCACCAAAGATGCCAACTTTGAACCCAAAGATGGACCATTTACAAAATTCGACAACATAGTCAAATTCGAAGCTTCAGATAGCGGCCCTTACATGACGAGTGACAACCCTAACTTTGCTTATAAACAGAAGAAGGATAACTACTATCTGAAATCAGGATATGGACCTTTCACGAAAGCAGACAACTCTAAAGTAGCGAACTCAAAACTAATCGAATATATCAAACAGATCAACGATCAAGAACTGAAGAGGGATTACTTCAGCGGACGTAGCTCAAGGTCTAATGGGGGAGATCTAGACTACGCAGAGAGCCACATCCAGAGGCGTATGCTGTTACACCCTGGTGACGTAAACTTCCCCAATTCTGCCATGTACTCGTCAAAAAACACGAAGCCGTCGTTCGATGAGAGTGTGCGGAATCCTATCTTGCAATACGCGCACCCGGATCTCGGCGTGCAGCCGGCGAAAGCTATGCGCGACGGTGACGGCTCACAAAAGAAAGTAAATTATTACACCAACGTGCCTAAAAGCGCTCATCCTTACCCGATGGAACCCGTCAACGGATACAATCAGCAACGCTCCGGAGCCAACCATAATCACAACCACAACTCCTACCCCAACAACAACGCAAACCGATACTATGAAGACGAATACAACAAGTTCTCCTACTACGAAAACAGCAATCAGTACAACCCTTCCCAACAACAACGATACCCCTACTACGGTGTCATAAAAAGGACACCAGAGCCTTCTCTATGGCAGAGGTTTACCACCTCCATGAAGGACACCCTTAACAGCGCGACCCAGACCGTTCAGTCCTTTACCAGACCGATTACCGACCCCATCGCAAAACTGACACAACCAGTGTTCGACCCTATTGTCGAAGCCACTCATAAAATCACCAACAACTTAGGAATTTACCCCTCAAATTCTATTCAAACCCAAAGGTACGCTCAGGATAAGATCGGAGTAGCTGCGGCCGCTTCTGGAGCTCCTGCTATGCTACCAGCTCTTGGATTGATGGCTGGAGGAGCTGCCTTGGGTCTAGGTGCAGTCGCCATGGGCAGACTTCTAGACGTGAACCTGATGCGAAGCGCTGGTTTGAGCGACGATGAAATCCAAGACGAGATCGAAAAAGAACACAAAAGATCTTTCGAAACGAACCCTTATGATATCGATAGCCAGATCATCAGAAACCAGAAAGTGTATGATGATAACTATAAAATGCCAAGCGAAAACGTTTACGTGGTGATGTCTCCCGAAGGTGCGAGTGGAAGTCGCGCTAAGAGAGAAGCATTAAGCTTTTTCGAGCCAGTGTACCAAGGTGCTGAGCTGAGGAGGGTTAAGAGAAGACATGTGAAGCGGTCTTTAAACGAAGACATGCCGGATGACCTGCAGCGGTTAGACGGCAGTTCGGGGTCATCGTCTCTAACCTCAGCTGCTATGGACCTGGTGAGGCAGACGGATTGGAGGGACTCGCAGTGTGCCAAGTACACCTTCTGCAAAGTGCTGACATCACAGTCATCCGATTCTCTCTTCGCCATGGAAAAGAAGATGGAATCTCTTCTTAAAATGTAAGTAACCTTTTAAGATTTTTCAAGGATTCATTCTGATATTTGCACTATAACTTAAGTTAAAGTAAAGTCTATCTATCAAGTCAATATTTGGTTAGACGGGCTCCAAAGGTCGTGCAGTGTTTTGACATTACGTGGGCATAACATTTGAAACCATCAACAAATTATTTTGCAACCGGCGTCGGTTATCGTAATATCTTGCTGCAAACAATGGAGTGTTTGGCAGTTGGCAGTCGTGAGTCAGCCAGCAGGCATGTCAGGTCGAGGGTCAGGGTCTATCGATAATCGAAGACCTTTTGCTTCGACGTGCGACATTCGACAGCCTCATAAATCAAGATGGTTTATATATTATGAGACTAGCCGTCGCCCGCGGCGTTGCTCGCGTACTAAATAGACCCTTTAGAGTGTGACTTTTCAAAATTCCTTTCTTAGTGCACCCCTACACTATATAAGGATACTACCTTCCAAATTTCGTACCTCTAGGACTTATAGTTTAGGCTGTGCGTTGATTCTAAGTCAGCTTCAAAAGAGTTTTATATAATATATTGAATGATAATAATAAAATACCTATCGACTCGAAAGGATCTGTCGATACGAGAACTTTGTATAATGGACACTGAGAGAATTTAGTTATAGTGTTATTTGATCGTGGTAAATGTTGACTGAAAGACTAGTTAGCAGTTAATTATAGATGTTAATGATCGATTCGAGTAATAGCTACTTAGCACATGTCAGCTACACCGCAGATTTACGATCGCCATAAAATTAAACAACAAATCATTTACACTTCAATGATTATATAACTTTGTCGTAAAACAGAGAAATTTCATATTTCTTCCGGAAACTGGTCAAAACCAACACTTTCGTCGCTTCCTGCTATCTCAAAAACATTAAATTATGGAAATCTGTTGAGCAACCAAAATGGGGGAAACCTCCTTTTTATGTTTTTAGACGCTGTGCTTACGCTGTGATCCCAAGCTCGTTAACCATCCCCTTGGATCTCACAGTTTGATAATCGGATGTGAGTGGCAGTCATAGACTCATCAACATCACATTAAGGGCCGAATACTGAAACGTCACTAAATTTAAACACCACTTAAAATTGCTCTACCTCTGTTTGACATTACTCATTTTTAAGAGATGGTAATAATTCCAGCATGAACTTAAGCGTTTGAGTATTCGGCCGTTAATGTGATACCCACTTGGATGAGCGTCCTGCCTTACACCTATACACGAGAAAGACAAGGTTTTTTTTTGTTTTATTTGTCTTTAAAAAACGGTGTTAATGGGCCCCTAAGGGAATTTCTGGAACTCTTATCCAATTTTCCCCTGCCGCCAGTCGCCGTAGTAGCTAAGGGGATTTTCGGACAAAAGTTCCAGAAATCCCCTACGCAGGGGATTTAGTCAGGGGATTTCTGGAATGAGCCGTGTAGAGATTATTATGCAATCTCCCTTTCTAGAACAAACAAGACGTACTTATGAGTTGTGTGAATGTAAGTGACACTGTATGAACTTAATCTAGCAAAGCTCAGTGTAATGACACTATGAGGTAATCGACTTTCTAGAGTTCAATAGTCAGGCTCATACACCACTGTACCGGTTAGGTATGTCAGTAGTTTCTTCACTGTCACTCCATTTATTTAGAAAATACTCGTTTTTCTCGGAAAACCCGTTCTGTCACACTATGAAAGCGTGGTCCGGTCGGTTTTTTTACGGCGGAGATTACTGTGTTATCGTAGGACTAATTTCTATTCTGTGTTTAATGTAAAGTAAGATTTGTGAAGGAATTTACTGAAAGAGATGGAGCATCAAAATCACAGCAGCACCTAAAAATTGTTTAGAAAACTCTTACGATAGTTTTTCGTCATACCTACCACGACTTATAAGATAAAGTTGTACTAAGCTGGCAAAGAAAATGTTTTAGTCACTTCTAGTACGCTAAAGAATGTGCTACCTACACTATCACCATCTCTCAGGCGTTACATTTACATTGAAAGTAACATCAAATTTCACAAAACAGCAAATTGGTAACGCAGTCACAGTTTAAAACCCAGTGCGTCCACTAAACTAGGAGCAGTTACGAGACGTGATTATTTTATTTATTGCGTTGTAACTTCGTTGGATAGCTGACTTTAAAATACGTCGGTGTAGGTACAGCCAGCATGTTTGTAAATTGATCAACAAACAAGTAAATGAAGTAGTAAACTCGTATAACAAAGATGCACCTACTTAATTATTAGACTAAAGCTACAAATCAATTAGCCAAGAGCATCCAAAACTCAACTGGACAATCTTACATTGTGAATCGACTTATACTACTGACTGTACCTACGCTTTACATACAAACTATTAAGTATGTGTTACGTGACTCGTGACAGACAGAGAAAGTGTTTGTAACGCGACGTAACGACCGTAATGTGTCGGCGTAGTGGTAAACAGTGCAGCGGGCCTAGGATGCGCACTTCGAGATATTTGTCATGTCGTTCTGTCAAAATGTAATCATTTTGCACCCGTTTAGGTACTATTGCATTATCTGTGGTAATGTTGTCGAGAAACCGCGCTTTTGAATTTTCAACTTTTGACATTTCTGCATGACTATTATCTCGTCCTCAGAGAGGTACGACGACTAAGAAGGGTCAAAAGTGTACATTATGGCGCGTTTTGTCGACACCATTAGGTACCACAGATAATGCAATAGTTCCTAAACTGGTACAAAATGCTTACATTTTCACAGAACGACATGACAAATATCTCGCGGTGCGCATCTTAGGCCCGCTGGTGTGAGTCGATACTTTGTCATAAGCTTTTAATGACTGGGTATCCACGTCAATCGTTTTTATTATGCAATATTTTAAGCTCCTTTTTCAGTACCATAGGTTCAGTAGCAACTCACTGAAGACTACAATATAAGAAATAATACAATGGCTTAACATTGTTATTTTATCTTCAAAAATTTATTGATCAAAAAAATTACATAACGTAAAAAATCTAAGAATACTTTTTGACCGGAAATTCTGAATAACTTGAAGACCGGTTGTATGGTTTTCTTCGAATGGGTCTGAGTTTAGGTAGCATCGTCCACCACGCACGGCTTACGTTACACAACTTTGTTGATCTCAATTATACGACCAGTCAAGCGTGTATTATGTTCCATTTGAAAATTGGATTACAATCCCATTCCCGGCTGACCCGGATCCAGATCTGAGTCATGAAGATACGATTGAGTCCGATAACCACTCGGCTGTGAAATTGGGTAATCAGGCCGCTTCCATGATGACGGGCTTTTCAAAATTGAATATTTTTTGTTGCGTGCTTGCGTAACTTTCAATTTAGCTTGTGGTCACATGGTTCCCAAGACTTGCTCTTGGTCTATTTATAATCCTAGCTCGTAATTTGTGCAATTAGATGACTAAAACAGAGAAAATTACAACGAATTCAACACGTTCTAAATGCAAGATCTGCCACAATATGCAAACCGCAAAAAGACAAAAATAAAGATTTCTCAAACGTGATTTCGCAACATTATCTCTTTTGCCTTCCACCGACGACACACACTTGTTCACTTAACACAGACAGCGTGCCGCCGAAGTCCGTAACCCCAATACGTTACATAACGCAGTCGTAACGTGAAAGTGACCCACCACTGGCCACAAGTGGCATTCCACGTGACCACAACACGACTTCGCGAGGCCACCCGGACGGAAAGAGGTCACAAAGTTTGATTCACAGAGAAGAATTAGACTCGTAAGCCTCTTTCATTTTATAACAAAACTGACCATATTTTTTAACAAAGTCCGTATTTCGACAGCCTGATAACAAAATTGCGTAATAATAGAAAGTGATCAACTGGTCACATTCCCTACGACTGGTTTGGAAGCTCTCAGAACTATACATAGAAATAATACTAAAACCATCACAAGTTCCGATAAAAAGCACTTCCGTGGGTAATGCGCGTGAAACCCTGAAGTGTTAGCTCCACGTAGGTAGGTACGTAGGTACTTAAAATGAAAGTGAAGATTCATTGCTTACTGACAGTAACGCTGTGGTCACGGTTTTGGTTAAGACCCTGCCAGAGATAATTCTCGTAGAGCAAGATTTATTTAAAGGTATTCTTGCAAAATCAACATATCTTTGACTCCATACCTCTCTTATGCTTACTTTTTCGAAGGACTTTGCGTAATATATCTAAGTCTGTACTGTACTGTCCTGAGGGTTTATTTCAAATATATAAGTCAGAATTGACATTTTTTTCTGAGTAGAGCCGAAAAGCTATCAACCAATCACCTAACTATAATAGAGCAAGTTTTGTTTTTCGACCACAAAGCTCTACTTTTAGGTAGTTCAAACTATTTTCTTTCTTTATCAACTGTATACTCCAATAACCTAGCTACTCGTAATGCAAAAAATATGCAAAGAACTCAGAAACCACGAAAAATGTGACAGTCGCAAACATCGTAACATTTATAGTATCCGAGATAGAATGCGGGGTAGTCACAGTTCAACTGCGAAGTGTTACCGCATCACCACGTAGTGTATATCCAATACGGATTATACTTTGTTACTCATCACAATCATCATGTTACAGGATCTCCCTCGGCAACGGCGACAGTGCATCGGCAGTCGCTCACCAGCTCGGAGACGTGATGGCAGCCAGCAGAAACCACGACTGCGCGCGCTTCACCTGCGACCGACACTGATCACCAATTGACGTCAATCACCCGGTCACTCTGGCTGATAATAATCGATCACCCGGTCATACTGAGTATTAAACTTCATTGATCAGACGGGAACTGATACTAATCAAACAGTGAATAGCCACATTTTATCTCTTGTGATCACCACTGATCATCCATTGAAATTGATCCTCCGATGGCCCATAATTGATCACCCAGCGATCGGTATTGATCCTTCAGTGATCGATATTGTGACTAGTCAATATTGACTACTCTTTAGTGCCTTAAAATGGGTTAATAATGATCGTCGAGTAACTGATATAAGGAGATCTTTCAGCTAACTGGTACGTTCAACACTTCTGATCACACTAACCAGTGACCGGCTTTTGTGATCGATAT